>OY744518.1:9878507-9901007 GCA_963556195.1 Sepiola atlantica | reverse complement strand
CGCGTCCAGTGCACTGAACGCACTCGTGCATGTGCATAGCAGGTCTACACTTACGTGAAGTAGTATTAGTAGTAGTGCTAGTACTTGTCAGGTCCTATCTCTAGATTAAATAGAATTTGTAGTTTGTAGACGATTGACAAATGAATCGATAAATAAAGATATTAAGAATTTTACCAAAATGATTGAATTTGCCATTGACCCAAAAAGGGTTGATATGCCATAAAACCAGACAACCATTGGCTTTCATCTATTTTTTTGTCTTTTTTGTAAAGGTTTCAGAATATGTGGAAGAAATTTATTTGCCAGATGATTGTTTTTTACTTGTCAAATTGGATCTCGACCGAATAAAACTTCTTAAGGTAAAAATCTTTTTTTTTCCCCCCTCTTTATCAAAATAAAAATTGAATGATGAAATTCTGACAATCAAATGAATAGTGACATGTGAAGTTTCCAATGAATAGTGACTTGTGAAGTTTCCAATGAATAGTGACATGTGAAGTTTCCAATGAATAGTGACATGTGAAGTTTCCAAAGTCTATGAATGCTCCCCCCTCCACGTTGAGGGAGAGGTGAAACTAAAAATTGGGATGCAGTTATCTTCCGCACAGAGATTGTTGTCAGTCCCCCTCCACGTCACAACTAAAAGGAGGACTGACGAACTTTTAATCGCTTCTCTCGTTTATTTCTTTTTGTTTTATAACAGTACTAGCTGACCCGGAATGTGCTTCTCTTTATCTAAAATAACCCATTTTCCTTTTCCAAAGTATTAAAATTTTATTTTTAAATATAAATTTGAAAGTTTGTTCTTAAATTATAAATTGAATCAACCTTTTAGAAAACAGTAATTATTTGCTCTTATTGATTCCTGAAAAAAAAAAAATTAGACCTATTTTATTGGGCTATGAATACCTTGTAATTTTAAGCATGTATATTTTTATTGGCACCTGCTGCTAATAAATCAAGTAACGCTGCTTTAAGGGATTAGTTGCTATTACTCAAAACAGTAAACAAAAGTGATTTTTTTTTAGGGGAGAGGGGGTCTATATTATGACCTGCATATTAATAAAATCTCACAATTTTTTTTTGCATGTCTTGACTAAATTTTAATTTGCTCAACATCTTTCTACTTTTCAAAATGATCTTTCTAAAAAAAAAAATGTAGCATGCGTCGACTAGTATTTAGTTTATCAGTACAAAATATTAACTATGGAATGTCAACTTTGCATTGAATTTCATTTTTTTATTCTTCAGAGTACTATCAATCATCAAATTTTCGAATAATTAAAAAAATATTTAGAAAATTGAACCTCCTTGTGAAACATTGTTCAATGTAAGTTTAACGTTAAATGCTTCCCCATTTTAATTTTTTTCCATCAGTCTTTACCAGTTTTTTTTTTGGGGGGGGGGATCTAAAATTTCTCCAAGTCCTCATTTTGCTTGCTGAGTTTTTATTGCATATTTAAAAAAAATGTTTTTGTTTTTCAGTTAGAAGTGCATGTTGACAGCATTGTTGATTCGATCTGTACTTCGAAACTGCGGATCAAAAGAACGGTAAGTATAAATCAAAAAAATTTTTATTGTTTTTTATTTAAAATTATTTAAATCCATTTTACAGGAATTATTATATATATATATATATATATATATATATATTTTTATCGTACCTTACCCAATTCAACGTAATTGATAAACTGTAAACCTCAAATAACAAATGGTTGACACCCAAGAAGAAAGAACTATTTACAAATATGAATTCAAGATTGCATACAATTCAACTGCTGACAATTACATAAACAAAGTATTTGGAGAAACGACTACTACAATAGAAACTGTTCAGTGTTCGTTCGATACATTTGACAATAGTATATCGTACCAATAATGTACTGATAGGAAGGCCACAACCCATTCTTGATGGTGAATTATCAGAAGCAACAACCAATAATCCATGAATAACAATTTGAAATTTTAGTTATTCACATCATCATCATCTTCTTCATCTTCATCATCATCTTCATCATCTTTTTCATCTTCATCATCTTCATCTTAATCATCATAATCTTCTTAATCATCATAATCTTCTTCATCTTTTTCATCTTCATCTTCTTCATCTTCATCATCATAATCTTCTTCATCTTCATCATCATCTTCTTCATCTTCATCATCTTCTTCTTCATCTTCTTCATAATCTTCATCATCTTAATCATCATAATCTTCTTAATCATTATAATCTTCATCTTAATCATCTTCTTCATCATCATCATCTTCATCTTCATCATCATAATCTTCTTCATCATCATCTTCATCTTCTTCATCATCTTCATCTTCTTCATCATCATCTTCATCATCATAATCTTCATCATCTTCATCATCATAATCTTCTTCATCATCATAATCTTCTTCATCTTCATCATCTTCATCATCATCTTCATCATCATAATCTTCATCATCTTCTTCATCATCATCTTCATCTTCTTCATCATCATCATCTTCTTCTTAAAGCAATAGACAAGATAAAGAAACTGGAAAAATGAGTCCAGTATGAAATTTATGGAACCCAGAAATGGTACTGTCTTGAAGTCTGTTCATAGCATACCTTTCAGGTTTGACAACTAGGTTATGAGGTTTTACAGCCCCCCCCCCCCCCATCTCATATTTAAACTTTGACGCTTACATTCCGCAACAAAAGGTTTTGAAATGGAAAAGATATCAATTCATTTACTGAATTTCTGTACATAAATCTCTATTTATATATAAAGTTAGGTACGTGTATATGTTTATATATTTGTATGTAGAGGATTCACTCTGAAACTAATTAAACGATTATTATGAATTTTGGAACACAGCTGCTATTTGTAAGGGATCGCAATATGGGCTATATTTAGTTTAATGCAAACAAAAGTGGATGCACTTTGTGAAAATCTAGATACCTCCGATTCTTGTGAAATTTTAACAATAGGTAGTAGACATAAGTGAATACATATTCTCCATATTTCAGATTCTTTGGGGTCTTTTAAAGGGTTTTTAGGCGGCATAATCTGGGCACAACCTTCCATTTGAAAATTCAACTATTTCAGATTTGCATTGAATTAGATCCATTCCCTGAATTTCGATTTCTTCTTGAAACTCTTTAAGCTTACGCCTTAAATGTTAGACATTTTCATGTAATAAGGATTCTAGACACAAGGTTTAGTATCATTATATCTTGATTTTAATCTTTCTAAAGGAGACATAAATGTGGTGCGAAACTGTTCTGTTCGGGAAATTAATTTTACCTGTCCTGGAATGGATATTTTAATACATACATATATATATATTATTTCGACATTTGATTATTGGGGAAATGGTAGTTTAATCAGTACCATTGGAGAGCCATGAATATTATAACTGTCCTGTTTTTAAATCTCCGAAACAGTTACATGGTAAACAGCTGATGATCCCCGTGTGAATATTAGACGCTTACAGTCTCCTGTTTTTGTTTCACTGTTAGATACTTACCCCCCCCCCCCCTTTTTTTTTAAATTTTATTTACTTTTTTATTTATTTTTATTTATGAATTTTCCAACGAATGTTAAGTCTTAATATCTTGGATTTAGTTAGTTTCTTTGGGAATTTAAACTGCATTTTACTTCTTTTTCTTTTTTTTGTTAAAATGACTTAAAGCTTCTTTAGACTATATATATATATATTAGATGTTAGGATCTACTGCTAATGAATGTAAGCATAAGATGACTGCCTAAGAAACTTCAACTCCCAATCTTTTTTGTATTTTTCTATCAAAATATTTTTATGGAAAATGAGAGAAAAAGAAAGAGCAACAAAAGTAGTGGAATGAACTCCAATAAAAATGTGTCCCTTCGGACGGAGGGAAATAGACAAGATGAGTCTGGATGAAAAATTAGCAATAAGATTAAAAGAAAGAAAAAAAAAAAAGAAACATGGAGAGATCACGCTCCAGTGTTGAAATGCCAATATGAAAATAAATACAGTAAAATTGTTGATCGAACATGAGTATTCCATATATGGTCATTAACAAAATGAAACCAAAGGTAAAATTCAAACATTTAAATTCCGAATGACATTGAGAAAAAAAGAAATTCTAATATACACATTTATAATTGTCTTCATTTTATTCAACTTATCTTTTTTTTTTTTCAAAAATTTAATTAGACAAGTCATTTAAAAAAATTTTTTTTTATGTTTCAGCAAATTCAAACACACAGTGCATCAGTGATTACGATTTCCCCACAAGAAACGGCCAAAAGTTCCATGTATTATGTCATGCAGATGTTAAAGAAAGAGATTCCTGATATCATGATAAAGGTACGAATCTTCAAATAAAACAATCTTGGAGGTGTTATTTCTTCTTTTGTTAGCATCTGCTGGTCTCTTACATTGTAGGAAATCTCTTAGAATTGGACTGAAGTTTCTTTTTCTTTTCGCTCAGGGGATACCTTCAGTAACGAGAGCTGTTATTCACCATGAGGAAAAGAAGGCAAATCATTATAAATTGTTAGTTGAAGGAGACAACCTCAGAGCTGTCATGGCTACCCCAGGTAAAGTCACTTTTTCTTTTCGTTTGCTTTTATTCTTTCCATTGTCTGATCGGGAGATTTCTCCAAAATTGCAATTAAAAAGTGCTTAAAATAAAAATGTCACTTTCACGAGAAATTTTGTTTCCAAAAGATTCTAGAAAGGATTAAATTTCTACACCTGCAATAAAACAAAAAATGGATTTTTATTGTGAGACACCAGTGTCTCCTTTCATACGAATGGAATAAAAACCTCACACTTTTATAAAAAAAACAGGTTAAATAGACAATTCCTTTTCCCTTTCAATAAAAATTAACATTTTTATTTGTCTACATGTGACAATAAAATAAAGACTGGTCAATTGTGTGCAATTTTATTGCATCAAAATGCATTTTACTTTTGTGCAAAAAAAAAAGTTAAGAATTTTAGATTGGGAAATGGTAAAATAGTATTGCAAAATTTGGGGGATAAAAAAATGTATCAACATTTTTTTATCCCCCAAATTTCTGTACATATAGATATTTCTGTTATGGTGATAATAAAAGCCGTTTTAGATTTTGTATGCCTCTTTTATTATACTAAAGCTGAGTTAATAAACATCCCCCAGGCATTTTCCCCTGTATATTTTAATCACACAAAATACATGCTAAAATATTTGTCAGTTTTGGGATTGAGTTATGTTTGAAATAATTTCCATTTTAATTGTTCTAATTAGCTGCAATTTGCAAATAACTCATCAAGTGATCTATCTCCTACTTTCTGTCTTTTTTTTTTTTTTTTTTAACATGGTTCACTCCAAACAAGGCAGGCCACCACTGTAGACGTAAGGGGCTACTGAGAAGAAAGAAAAGGGGAGAAGGATTGGTGGTTCAGCTTAAATTGGGATCTGAGCAGCGAAATGTCTGTTTACATTAGTTTTAAATTTCTGCATGTCAGTACTGTCGGGGAAACAGGGGGCAAGGAGAGAGTTCCAGAGGCCAGCAGCACGAGGAAAGAAGCTATTTGAGTAGAAGGCTCTCCGGCATCTGGGGACCTCCACAGTGAATGAATGAGATTTAGTTGATTGTCGAGTTAGTCTAGTGAATTTACGTCGAAATATCACTACAAAGAAAAAGTCAGTAAATTAAAAAAAACTTTTGGTTCTAATTGTCTTTTTGTTTTTCATTTGAAATTATTTAAATCCATTTTACAGCAATTATGTTTTTTATCTCTCTTCTCTCGGACGACCATATCTAATCAACATAATTGATAAACCGTAAACCCCAAATAAGAAATGGTTGACACCCAAGCAGAAAGAACTATTTACAAATATGAATTTAAGATTGCACACAATTCAACTGCTGTCAATTACATCAACAAAGTATTTGGAGAAACCACCACCACTACTTCTCTAATAGAAACTGTTTAGTGTTGGTTCGATACATTTGACATGGGTGTATCGTACCAAGAGGAAGTTGTGACCCCCCACCTCACTCATTCTATGTGTTGTCTATTACTCTTGCTTCCGGCACTCTTTCTCTGTTAACAGCTGAAGATAATACATAAAGGAAAGAATAAAGATTGGAATAGTTCATTATAAACAAAAGGAAATATCACTACAAACAGTAATACTATCTTACCTGTAGAGGGAGAGAGAAAGAAGCTAATTGGGATTTTGTCTTTTTAGATTTAATTGACTTTGCAAATATTTTCCTGATTCAAGTAATTTAATCCGATTTTAATGGATCATATTTTTCTACTATAAAAATAAAATAGAAATTCAGATTCCAGTGACCCTTTCTTTATTTATTTATCTATATATATATATATATATATATATATACACACACACACTAGTAGAATACATGTCTCATGATGGGTATAAGCAATAAATATAACATTAGTTTTAAATTCTAATATGTTTTCTTGCTTAAAAAAAAATAATTTGCCCATGTTACTCACCCTGTTGTCTAGAATACATATTCCATAATTTCAATAGTTTAAGATTTTACCAAGCCCCTACATATTATTGATACTCATGCGTGCACCGATCCTTTTAAAAATGTATTAATAACATAAAATTTTATGTAGAGCTTCTTTTCTCTATTAAACTTAACTATAAGTTAGATATAAAAAAAAAACAATATGAATAATGTGCCCAGGTTACTCACTGGGTTGCCGAGGATATATATTCCCAAATTCTGTTTTAGTTTAGATTATATCTCTACAGGGTAAATACAGGGTGAACCAAAAGTAGGTGGACAGTAAAAAACATTTTTTTGTCGAAGCATAAGAGGCAGACTTCAAAGCCGTGTAAATCAAGGAAAACAGTTTGAACACTTGCGTTGATAAATAACATTTAATTTTCATTAATATAATTGTTTTATTACATGTAATTGTACGTATAAGTGATCTCTAAAGGAATGTTTTTTACTGTCCACTTATTTTTGGCTCACCCTGTATGTATATATATATATATATATACATATTAAAACAATGAATAATGTACCCATGTTACTCTCTAGGTTGCCGAGGATATATATTCCAAAATTCTGTTTTAGTTTATATCTGTACAGGGTAAATATATATATATATATACACACACATACTTATTAAAACAATGTTATCTCTTTTGTCTTGTCTTAATCCGTAAACAAAAAAGGTAAATGAATTATTGTGAAGTGTTTGGGTTTTTTTTCTTTCGCAATTGCCAGGTGTTGATGGCGGTCGTACAACTTCAAACAACACCTGTGAAGTGGAGAAGACTCTCGGCATAGAAGCAGCTCGGACAACGATCATAGAAGAAATTGTCTATACGATGGTCAACCACGGCATGAGTATAGATATCCGACATGTGATGCTGTTGGCAGATTTGATGACGTGTCGAGTAAGTTCTTTCTAGTTTCACTGTTTACCTTCAGTTATAAACACGAGTCATATCTGGAACGACTTTTTTTTATTTTTGAAAAATCTTGCGAGAAGAAAATATTTGGATCAGAATCAAATAATCCTTAAAGTGTTAATTATTTTTAACATGAAGATTTGGTAAGTCTTTTATGCTGCTGCAAAACTGGGGCTGTTCGTTAACTCAACCACTAAATTTAAGTCAGGGTGATTTGTGGTGAATTAAGTTGTTTTTTTTTTCTCTTTCTCAGCACACATCTGTTTGCACATGCGCATTATATTATCCAGTTCTGTGGCATGATAGTTTTACCCATTACATGTTTTGTTTGTTTGAAACACACAATAAAAAGCCATTTTTCTGTATTGTTAGGGAGAAGTCCTTGGCATCACTCGGTTTGGTTTGAGTAAAATGAAGGAAAGTGTCCTTATGTTGGCTTCGGTAAGTAAGATTTTTTTTTTTTTTGCCGACAGGAAATTAGAAAAATGCATTTGCATTTTAAGCAATTCGTTGGAACAAAAACTTTTTCATTTATTCAAAAGAATCTAATTTTTCTCAAATGTTTCTTTTCCAGTTTGAAAAAACTGCTGATCATCTATTTGAGGCTGCATTTCATGGACAAAAAGATGCCATCACAGGTCGGTTTCATAAAAAAAAAAAAAAAAATTCTGATTCCATTTTAATTGCAATTAAAACAGCAAAGAAACTTATTTTTATTCTAAGATTTTTGTCTCTTTATGATTCTATAGACGATCATCCCGGGGTTGATCGCAAAAATAAATAAAACCGATTTTTTTTTTTAAGACAGGATAGACATTACAATATTTTTATTCTTTGAAAAGATTATAAACCTCATCTTTATTTATTCAAATGTAATAGAAATTAACAGTTGTCACACTTAAGTAATGATTGCCATAAAAGTCAGAATTAAACACCAATTGGATTGGGAAGAAGCGGAACACCCATTCCTTTCCCTTTAAATTCAAAATTCTGATGACAAAGTTATTTTGTAAACCCGTAATGTAAAGCAAACACATGATATGCCCCCCCCCCCCCACAGCTCGACTTAATATTAAGTTATGTACCTGGTATTACTAATTCAGCATGTTAAAATATGAAGACCCTAAAGCTTGCTCAAATCTTATTCTTTGCAATTCACTTTTAAATAATCTTTACTTTAAATCTAGAATTTTAGAGCTTTTTTTAAAAAGAATAAATATTTCATTTTCACAGGAGTCAGTGAATGCATCATCATGGGCATACCAATGAGCCTTGGCACCGGAGTCTTCAAACTTTTGTACAAATATCCTTTTTAATGCTTTTCAAAGAAACACAAATTTGGCTTTCGTTATCAAACATAATAAGGTTTTGAAATGTTAAAAAGAAGTTTATTTATATTTTTCCTTAACCGTTTGAACAGCGCAACATCCGCCGGTTCCAGTTCGACGTCCACTCACTTTTGACTGTCCTGAATTACACACACCAGAATCACATTTATAACAGTATCATTCATCATGTACAAAGTTGCTTAAGAGTTAATAAAGTTTTATATTTCTCAACCTTTTTTTTTTTCTTTAAATCTTTTATTCAGCTACAAAATATAAAAATGTATGTACATTTTCCATCAAGGCAATAATCTTCAGAAATGACACTTGGACCAGTTTCAGAGCTAAACATTTTTTTTGTTTGTTTTTTTTCATATCAAGATATTAAAATTTCTCATTGTCTCCTGTCCAAAACTTCCTTAATCTGCTTTTAGCTGATTTTTCTTTTTTTTAATCTTCCAAGTGAGGCCTAAACCTTCTGTACAAAATATCCAATCAAATAAATTCACATAAGCCTTTGGCCTTACAAAATACTAAGTGAATAGATTTGGCTCTATATAAAACTTACCCTTTTTTAATTCTTAAACATGGAAATAAATTGTACAATTCAGACAGGAACAACAAAACAAAAAAGTCATTCATACATTTCTTTAATTTTTTTTTCTCGTTCACACAATTTTAATATGTACAAAAAAAGACATCATTTTCCTTCGAAACGACTTTATCACTGCAGACCCAAGAGGGAGGAAAAATTGATTGCCAGAGAACCAACCAGCAATTTTTTTTTTTTCTTTAATGGAAACCTCCTCACCACCCATTATTTTTAGGGGCAGGGAAGCCCTCGGGGTGGGGGAGAGAAGAGATCACAAATTGCCGAGTCAAAAACAAAAAGGACACTGGGAGAGAGAGAAGTAGCAATTCTTTGAGGGAGGAAAAAAAAAAAAATAATTTGGTGAATGCTGCCAAGGGAATTTTAAAAAATTTATTTATAGTTCAAAATTACCTTTTTAATTATAGGTTGTCTAATATATATATTTTGTTTTCACCAATTTCAAATTTCCATCGAAAATTATTTACAACCATATTTGTTTTTGTACACTTTCTGTATCCCTCTCAAGTCGTCCGAGAAAAATTAGAATAAAATTAATAAAATGTCCATGTGTAAAAATAAAAACTTTTCTTCCAATTTTATTGGTAGAGTCTTTGGGGTCATTTCAGTTGAAATGAAATTTAAACTGGAAACCACCGCCACTGTCAAAGGGATTAAAGCCTTGATGCCAAAATGGTCCGCCATGTTCGTTTTGACTCTCAGGATCCAACGGATCTTCACCATGATCAAACTTTTGCCGCTTTTCTAAAAGAGGAAAATAATATTTTAATAAATTAAATAAATTTCTAGTGGTACAAAATTTTATTACAGCAAGGAATATAGACGTTTGTGACATTTTTTTTGGGGGGGTTAGAATGAAATTGAAAAGTGTAAAATGTGAGCCACTTATGACTCCCCTCTCTTTAAACTTGTCACTGGTTTTCATTTCACTATTTTAAGTTTTTAATCGTAGTGCATGAATTATTTCCACGTATTTACTCTGATGAGTGGACGAAAGCCAGCTTAGTAGATTTATGTATGCCCTCCCCCCTCGTATTTTTACACTTTTCAATTTCATTCTAACCCCAAAAATTGTCAAACGTCTATATTCCTTGCCTTAATAAATGAAATACTGAATTTTACAAAATAATTTAAAAAATTTTTTTTTATTTACAGCCTTTAATAAGTAAAAGTAAATCCGTATGAATCAGAATGGTACAACTTTTGTTGACCGGTTTGATTCTGTTGTCGGCAGTCTTGCAGAAGGGCCCACGTAATGGTTGCCGACATCCCTAAGTGAAAGTAGTATTATGGAATTGAGTGGATTCGAACTTGTCACATGCAGGTCGTCAGTCCGTGTCATTATCCACTTTACCACCGTCACCTCCGAAAGCTATCCAACGTTACGCACTAGTGGTTGAACAGAAATAACTGCATCAGATTTAATTATTCGAGTTTACTTTTTCATATTGACCCCCATTTTATTTGAATCGAGAAGGAGGAGAAAGTTTAGTGAACCAAATCACCCGAGACGTAAGTGCTGCTCTACAATGGATTTCTTGTTGAAACAGTTTTTTCTTCTTAAAGCTGATTGTATATGTGGCACGCCAAACCTTCAAATAGTTTGAAAACCCCTGCCATAGACTGTGGTCTGCAGACCACAGGGGGTCCGAAAGGACAAGATAGGGGGTCCGTGGATTAACTGATGTGAAATTCAAAGTATAAATTTTTAATGTCTGGATATTTATTTTTACTTATCAATGTTCCTAAAAGACAAAAGCTTGCATTTTCGCCGATTACATGTCAACGTGTGTATTTAAAAAATCCTGTGTGTGTAATTGACAATAAAACTATTTGTAAAGTACTATTACTGTTTTCATTTATACGAAAAATTAATTTTTTAATAAAATTTAATTTTGTTACATTTTGCATCAACATGCAGTATTAATTTATTTATTTTAATTAATTTATTTATTTAATTTATTTATTTAATTTTTTTTATTAATTTAATCTATCAATTTAATCTATTAATTTTATTAATTTAATTTATTAATTTATTTTATTTGAACATTTACGTCTAAAGTTGTTTTGCGTTAATGCAAAATTATGTTATTTTTAGCAAAAATGTATGTATAAATTACATAAACATTTATAAGGGAGTCGCTAGGGTAAAACCTGAAATATAAAAGGGTCCGCAGTCAAAAGGTTTGAAAACCCCTGGTCTATGGAACTCCAATAACTGAAACAGTTATGCATTTCATTGTGAAATATATATGATCATCTGTGGAGCCAGGCCATTCTCAGAACCAGATCATCAGTTTCTTGAAGAGCGCAACTAAAACTACTGCTACCCGTGGAATCGCAGGATTTGTGGTGAAGGTTTATTCCTCTAGATCAGCCGTGTTGTCTATGCCTATGCATATTAACCGGGTAACATTGATACACTGACAATATTTTGCTGTAGTGCTGCGATGCAGAGATCATTCGAGGACACCTAGGGGCAACTTAGAAAGGTACTATCCCACTAACCTTTATAGCAATCTATAAATAAAAGGTGCAAAAATCTTTTTAATACTTGAGAAAGCAGCAGGAGTCGTAAATATTTGTCAGACTTTAATAGCCATTATTATAAAAGATTGAATCTTGGGGAAAAAAATTTTTTTTGATTTTAAATTTTTTTATGCTATTGTATTTTCAATCTTTTAAATATAAAAGAAAATATTTTGTGTCAAGGTAAAAAATAAGAACCTACATCCGTGTTGCAAGGTGTCAATCAAGTGTAAAACATTTTTAGCTAAGAAATTCTGCACACGTGCTGGAGTTATTGGATTTTTTAAATTTTATCTGAGAATATAAATAAATTTGATAAAATGAAAACTTTTTCTCACTGTTTATTTCTACCGGATCATCAGTTTTATTGTTTTTATTTGTAGCAGCCTTATGTTTTGATAGTATTTTCTATTTATGTAAACATGCAACGTTAAGTGCTGAGTAATTGGGCCATTGACCAATAGAATAGCTTGATGTATAAATACAATTCTTTGAAGTGCACTCAGATATTTCCGCTTCGAGAGAGTTGAGACCAAGGAGTCATTCAAATCTGATATACCTTTCGGCTGGCTCCACCCAACCGCAATGGAATCTGCTATGAAGCAGGCACCATACATTTTTGTGAGTTTTTAATACCTGAAATCTTTTTTTGAGTTCAGCCAAAATAAAAAGTTACTTTTTATTTCATAACAAAACCATTTGCTCTTACTTCTTTGCCTTTTAACATTATCGACCTCTACAACAACCTTTCTGAAATGGTGGCCTTTGATATCCACTCACCTTCACTTCATTCATTCTAGAAACGTCACAAGATTCATTGTCACAGAAAAGATCAGCATTCTGTTGAGAAAGTGATCTTGAGAAGATTTGCTGCAATTTAACAAACTGCACAACAATGAAATATTTGAAAGCTTTTACGATTGTTAAAATTTTCATCGTTCAACTTTGCTTCTGCCACCAACCAATTGAGAAATGGCAACACATTGCCACCAACCAATTGAGAAATGGCAACACATTGCCACCAACCAATTGAGAAATGGCAACACATTGCCACCAACCAATTGAGAAATGGCAACACATTGCCACCAACCAATTGAGAAATGGCAACACATTGCAGAAATGGCACTTGTCAACTCATATGATTGAGAAAAAAAAAAGCCAAATAAAGAACTTTCCATTGCTACCTCATCAGAAATTTTAGTTTAAGAGGCACGATAGCAGTAAGAATTCTGATAGTTGTTCAGGAGTGGAATTCAAATTCTTGGAGATATTAAATATTTTTAGATGTTATACATCGTTTTGTCTTTTCCATTTGCTTATATGATCGCCATCCCTTCTTGTACCGAGGGGGGGGGGGGGGAAGAAAAGAAAAAAAGTGTCACAATTGCCCTTACCAGGATCCGTTAAGACTTCTTTGGCAGCTGCAACGTCAATGAAGTGTTTCTGGGCATTCTTTTTATCTTCTTCATCTTCATATTTATCCGGGTGCCATTTCACAGCCATTTTACGGTAGGCTTTCAGGATTGTGCGCTTATCAGCATTTCTGAGGTTGACAGATTTTGAAGGGGAGAAAAAAGAATGAATTATATATTGAAAAAGAAAAAAAAAAAGAATTATATATTGAAAAAGAAAAAAAAAAAATATTGAAATATAATCATCAGTTTGGCCAGAAGTAGCAAGCGCATCACCCCAGGTCAACATTGGTATCAGATCTCTTACCACCTGAGCTAACAAACTCACTACTGGAAGTAGAAGAAATATCATTTAAGGTAACCAAGAGGGTTCTATTTTTTTTAAGGAAGAGTATGCATTATGCTAAGTGGAAACTCATCTATATACAGGGTGTTTCAAAAGTCTTGGGAACATAACGATTTTTAATAATTCAAAAACTATTAGGAGTTGAAAAATGAAATTGGTACCGTTGGAAAGGTTAAAGTTTCAAGTTTTGTGGGGAATCTTCAAAGTTGCTCAATATGAGCACCATTCGTCACACGGCAGACATCTAGTCGATAGTCCATTTCCTGCCAAACGCGTTCCAGCATCTTGACGTCAATGGTTCCCACAACTGCCGTTACTCGAGCCTTTAGTTCGTCAATATCTCTTGGAAGGGGCGGCACATAGACTTGTTGCTTGACAAAGCCCCAAAGGAAAAAGTCACACGGGGTAAGATCTGGAGACCTAGGAGGCCAGGGCATGAGAACGTCATCACCTCGCCCAGATCTCCCAATCCATCTACCAGGCAGCCTTGTGTTAAGAAACTGCCTTACTCTAAGACTCCAGTGTGGTGGTGCACCATCTTGTTGAAAAATGAAGTCATCAGATTCTGCTTGTTCCAACTGAGCCATTAACCAGTCTTCCAGCATGTTGAGATAGGATTCACCAGTGATAGTTGCCTCTTCAAAGAAGAACGGTCCATAGACACCTTTCTTGGAAATTGCACAAAACACGTTCACTTTTGGTGAATCTCGCTTGTGCTCAAGAAGTTCATGAGGATTCTCAGTACCCCATATGCGAGTGTTATGCTTGTTAACTTTGCCATTCAGATGGAAGGTCGCCTCATCGCTAAAAACAAGCCGGTCATCAAAGCCGTTATCTTCCAACTTCTCTTGCATTGCAATGCAAAAGTCACGGCAAAGTGGCTTATCAGTGTCCTTCAACTTTTGGACCAACTTGAGCTTGTAAGGTACCATTTGCAGTCGTTTCCTTAAGACACGCCAGACAGTTGCTGGAGCAAGCTGAAGTTCCCTGCTGGCTCTTCTCACCGATTTACGGGGGCTCCGCTGAAAGGCTGTCCGAACTTGCTCAACTGCATCTTCTGAAGTTGAAGGGCGACCTGTTCGCTTACTTGGGCACAAACACCCATCTTTCACAAATTTAGCATGCCATCTGACAATGGATTTCCTTTCAGGGGCTTCTTTTTTAAATTTCCTGCGAAATGCACGCTGAACACATGTCCACGATTCAGTTTTTGCAAATTGGAGGACGCAAAATGCCTTGTCTTGTTTAGAGAACGCCATTACTGCACCTGGAAAGATAACACGAAAATCATTAGTATGACCAAAAACTTGATTAAGCAAGCTTTAAAATGGCACCAGTTTCATTTTTCTATGAGATATACGCATTTGTAATGTTCCCAAGACTTTTGAAACACCCTGTATAATAAATTCTAGTTCCTGCTTGTCTGTTCACAAACACCTAGGATTTTGGAGATAGACCTTCATAACCGTATATGATCTGAAAGTCCATTACCCGGGTGAATGGCTAAGCATATATTTCATCTATATTGAAAGGAAACATTTTTTTACTATTTTATTTATAACTTAAAAATTATAGATATGAAAATATAATACAAATGGTAATAGGTGATTCAGGGCTTGGAGCAGGAGTTTTCCCCAGATACAGGAGGACTAGGGTTTCTCGTTCAATCCTGGGCAACACAGGTCTTTTTGCTATTGTTTTATTTTACTTCAGTGTAAGTTCTCAGAAATCAAAGGGCCCCCTTCCTGGGGCTAACACTTGACATCTATGAGATACATAGGTATTCGCGTGTTCCAATAAAGTTCTCCTTTACCTCTCAAACGTTGAGTTAGTAAAGAAGTTAAGAACATTTATTTTCTTCTCCCCAATTGACCAGTTGATTATGTTATAGTATATCTTTCTTGTGGTCTCACTGGATTCCAGGACAAGAATTCATCTTGTCTGGTGGAGTATCCAGCTAAGTGTTGTTACTTGAGGTAACATCACCAAAAGTGCATCTTTCCTCGTATAAGCTGGTGTATAACCAAACCGAGGAGATCTTATTTGGGCTTTGAATACTATGTTATTTTGAACATTTGGTCAGGTTTTCCTGACAAACCCTTTTACAGAGTGACTGAAGACAATCGAGGATGGTGTCTAGTAGGTAATTCAAACTCCCCTGTGTATATATTTGCACATGTCTTATAAAATTCATAAGTTGCTTTATTTATGAGATTAAAGTGTTGCACTTTAATAACTACTCGACCCGACCTTGGGTCACATCTTACTTGTGGGAGTAAGATAAAAACTGGCCTTGTGCCTAACTCCTGGAGAGGAGTAAATCAATACTCTCATCGTGAAGAATTTATCTAAATAAACAAAATGATGCTGAGAACTTTTGCACATTTAGAAAAGAGTTGAAGTAATTTTAAAATTTCTAATAATTGCCATTTGAACTTAATTTTTTTTTTTCATAAAGTCAGCGAGGAACTTTAAATTTACTTTAATTAGAAAACAAAGAAACAGTCAACAATTATATTTTAAATCATCAGTTAAATATAATCTAATGGCTGTACCGATCCGGTGTTGCCTGGGAATTAACAGATAAGTAATTTAAAGCCAGAAAAGTAGAATTTCACAAAGTAATTAAAATGGCTGACTTGTTTTTTAAGGGAAAAATCATCAGAGTAGATTTAGTTTATTTATTAAACAAATAATTTACTTATTTAAGTATGTTATAAATAAGATTTATTTCACAAAGTAATTCATTAAAATGGCTGACCTGTCATAGTAAATTTTTTTTAACATAAATCATTTCCCGAAATAATGTATTAAAAAGGCTGAGTTTTTTTTTTCTAAGCTTTAATGAAAAAATCTTTGGTGCTTCTGTAGTTTCACAATGACATGTTGGGCCTCTCTTAAAAAAAATAGCCAAAGAAATGTATAAACTTTATGTACTCACATGGTAGCTGAAAAGAAGACTACACCAAAAATTACAAATTCATCCAGTATTTATTAAATTGAAAATAAAAAAACGATTTTATTGGTCGACCGCGAGATTGTATTTATCAATTGCCAGATTTTATCATGGGTCGAGAAGGGAGATAACTTATTCTTTGGTTTTCATGGAAAAGCACTAGAAAATAAAAAAAAAATTAAAAAAATGGCATACGATAGATAAAATCGTTTTTTTTTTTTAATTTAATAAATACTTGATGAATTTGTGTAATTTTTCTGTACCATCTTATTTTCAGTTAACACGTCAGTACAAAGTTTATACATTTCTTTAAATATTTTAATGTCATTGTGAAACTACAGAAGCACCAAATTTTTTAATCTGAAAATTCCATTTAAATATAATATATATATATATATAAGTGTTCAAATATTAATCTAAGCATTGTCATTATCTTGTAGATTTTCTTATATAAGACTATATAATATTTGCACCATTAAGCTGGATAGATTTCTTAGCGTCAATAATTTCAGCAGGAGACACTTACCTTCTGACCCCTAAAATTTTATAATAGTCTCTTCGATTTGATTGTTTGAGAATTTTTTGTGCTTTCTCTAGGCCTTCATGTACCCGTCGGGATTCCCCATCAATGCTTTGGGCTTGTTGGTAATCCTTTACAGCTGAAGGAAAAAAAAAAGAAAACAACAAAGTCAAAATCTGACAATTTTTCTTAAAAAAAAAAAAATAAATAAATAAATTGATTTGTTAAGGTTATCTTTTTTTTTTTAAATTAACTAAATTAATATAAAATAAATATATTAAGAATAAAAAAAATAATGATTCAACAACAGCAATAAAAAAATAAGACAAAACAGTAAAACATTATAGTTCTCTGCTGAACAAAATCTTTGCTGTGATGTAAAGCATCCAAATATAACAGCAACTCTTGGAGATTTCTTTTCAGAATATGAAAAGAACGTTTGTTTTCTCCCGAAACATCAAAATTTTTCCATCATCCCAAACTCTATTAACAGTAAGTGAAAGATTTACTGAAAAATAAATAGATAAGTTTTTGAAGAAAAATATTGCATATTTTGTCTTCCATTATTTCTTTATGTTCATCTCCAATTTAATCTTCTTGGCTTCTACAACTCGTCAAATTGTACTTATTAAATCGCTATTTACTTTATTTTAAACAAGCCTAACTTATGCTTTAAACAAACTACCAGATAATTTGAATTTTATTTAATCAGATTTTTTATAGATATTAAAAAATAAAACCATCCAAATTTTTTTTTTTTTAAGTTTAAAAAAATCTTTTTCAAGTTGATAATCAAAAACTTACCCTCTTTATATTTGGTAGCTTTTATGTAGGCTTCTGCTCGGTCACAAAGTGCATCAACATTGTCGGGATCAATATTTAAGACGTCACTGCATTTTTTCATGGCTTCTTTCTCAAAACCAGCCTGAAAACAATTTCAAGATGAAAATATTACGGATGAAAAAAAAAAAAACAATTTTTTTTTACATTTCATCTTTTAAGTTTATGATGATAATTTCATCTTCAATTAAAGATTTATCACAACTCCAGTTTCTTTATACTAATGGGGCACAACTTATCAAGGCCAAAAGCCACCTGAGGTTTTTGAGATTGTCAGTTGGATGCTGAACTATAAAAGGGTTGAAAATGATGGACAGAAAGGACAAAATTTGATTACTTAAGAGGACAGCTCAACAAGTATTTATTGACATTAGACTTGAAGACAACCATGTTGTAATCTGCAGGGAAGCAGTCTCGTGGCAATGTGTTCTACAGATGAAAGGTTCTTAGATAGAAACCATTTGGGTTTAGGTACACAGAGGAAGAAAGGAAAATTGTTTGCAATGACAGTAGAAAACAGAGTTCTTGCTATGAATGCTTTACGGGGGGAGGGGGAGGGGACATTAGAGGTCAGTTGAGCACCAACCATGGAAATAACGATAGAGCAGAGGAAGACTAGCAACGTTTCTTCTACGAGAGAAGAGAAGAGAAGAGATCATTCCCCTCCTAGATTGCAAAGTTGATTTTACACTCAAATCAAGGAAGAGTGCTATTATAGTTAAAGTAAGAAATATGCATGCAGCCTTTTGTTTCAGCAAACAAAAATATCCTCGGTCCTGGGAGGAAGGCAACAAAACATGAATGCGATGAGAAATGTTCTCAGATTGTGTAGGACCACAGCATCAGCGGATTCAATCAAGATAAGTCATTTAATCAAATTAAAAACCCTAAGAACTAAATGATTATGCGACAAAGCGCAATTGATCGCGATGGTTTGAAAGTCAGTATGCAATTGTAATGCCATCTGGAGGGATTAGTTTTGTTTTTTTAAATTATTATTGAGGTGCCCATTTTCGATCCCATTTTACCAATAGAAAGGATGGATTAACGTAGATTTCTTGCCATTCAACAACAAAAAAATATTTTCTTCCGATAGAAAAGAGAACGAGAGAAACTCACTTTAGAATTACAATGGCAAAGATGTGATTTCGCTCGGAGAACAAACACTTGTGCTGTGGGTTCCATCTTGAGAATTTGGTTGGCTTTATTGATGCATTCCTCGTAGGCAGATTTATTGATGTTCTCTCTCGCAGAATTCAGTAACTTCACCAACTTTTTCACAATCTTATAATGGACAAAGCAATCTTTATGATCGGGATCAAGCTTTAAGCATTCGCGAATTTGGCTGAAAGGAAAAAAAAAAAAATGGGTAAAATTTGTTTACATTTTTATGGGGAGAAAAAGACGAAATGAAAAAAAAAAAAAAAAAAAAAAAAAAAAAGGATGTTTAGAAAAGCTGAGAATGTTTGAGTTTAAAACTAGAATGGATATTCGTAAGATGCACCCAGTTAATTTGCGTGTTCAATTATGAAAATTCTATTTCAAATTGAGAGCGTGATAAATGGACAAGGAACCAGCCATCACAGTAGATTATTCAGCAGATTTAAAGAAAGCAATAATATACTTAACACAAATGCAAACTGAATGATGGGTATTTTGGTCCTGTTTACACCTTCCAATTTTAGATAATTTATGAAATTATCAAAACCGATTTTCTAGTTTATTTCTCCAATATTTCAAATTTACGTACATAAAAATGTTGAATAAATACTGCATTTTTTTTTGTTTTGCTCCATTTTTTTTATTATGACCCTGTGACCTAGGATATTAAAAAAAAATTAAAAAGCAAAGACAAATGCATTATTTTCACTTTTCAAACTTTGAAAAGTAAACATAAATACAAAAGTCTAAGTGGCTTGAATACGAGGGTGACATTATTGGCCAAAAATGGGAATACATTTAGAAAGATCATTTATTAATAATAATACCACTGTCACTACCTACTAGAGATGGATGGTTTTACTGAAACACTTGAAAGCGCACTGAAAGATTGTTCAAAACTGACACCGTTCAGTATAACGCCATTATTACAAAACGGCCATATCCAAAGAAACACAATGTAAAAAGTTAAGATGTTAATAAAATTAATTTTTATCAAGATTTCTAAGAGGAAAAATTGAACAATATTATTTCTATATATTAATATGATAGCGTGTGTTCGTGTGTCACACTTACATCAAAAGCTCTGTGCATGCGTGCTGCACCTAGATTTGGAAAAGCATTCAAGTCACCTAATAGTTCGTAATATTTTCAAGTATTTCCCTTTGGCGCAACGGTTAGCGACGTAGGATTTTGACGCCGTTTTTTTTTAACGTCGGGCCAACTGGTTTATAGTTCGATCCCAACCAACCTCTAAGATATTTTTTTCTACATCAAGGGGGGGGGGTGAGGGAGGAAGAGGACGACTGGAAAGAGGGAGGGAGGGGACGACCGGGAATACACATATTAATACGATAGCGTGTGTGTTATTTTGTGTGTCACGTTTACATCAAAAGCAACGACCTTCCGAATCTTTGTATGTTACTCATGAATTGGAGCCAAATTTAATTTAATCTAAAGCATTTACAAAGTAAAGGAACAAGATAATTAGTATTGAAAACATCATTTCGTGTAATTTACACGGGTCCCGCTAGTTATTATATAAAGAATTAATGACTTCATTAAAATGTAACTGCCTTATTTTCCATTCTTGTTGGAATTCTATTCCTACAGAAGCACGAGTCACATAAAAAAGATAAAAAACAAAAAAAGCATAAAAGTTTTCTTACTTGAGAGATTCGTCTGCTTCTCCCAATTTATAATAAAGAAGACTTAGTTTTAAATAAGCAGCCGTATTATCATTGCGTAACTTTGTAGTCGGACGGATATCAAGCACTGCTTTATGGAGATCGCCCTGGGCGATGTAGCACTCGGCCCGCATTTCCTTTAATTCGGGATTCCAGGGACAAGACTGAAAGCAGATAAGAATTTTTTTTTTTGTTAAAAACAATTGACTATAAGAAAAAAAAAAGTATCAAAATTAGGAATTTTAATTACAAAAATTCAATCCACCACTATCGAACATTTTCAAAATTACAAAAAGATTTTCTAGAGCTTAAAACCTATTTTAATATTTCTTAATAAAAACAAAATGTGTTAGACAAACGGAACAGCTTAAAACTGGTCATAATCGATTCTAATGTAAGAGGTTAATGTGATTGCGATATTTTTGGTACTTTCGGGCCCATTACATGATCGAGAATCAAAATGAGATTTCAACTTTTGTTCTAGCGTCCAGTTTTGACCAAACAAAACTTCTTTTTTTTTCTGTCTACCTTTTCTTACTCTTTAAAATTAAACACTTTCGTTCAATATTGTCATGGGACTTTATAGTCGTTTCTTTGGATTCATGTTTCTGTAATTTTTGTGATTTACACTTCATGTATATACATATGTTGCTAATGCACTAATGCACATATGTTGCTAATGCACTAATGTACACTGACAAACTGTAAATAAACTAAATGGTACATGTTAACAAGCCGTTTCATTTCTATCTTTCCGACACACCTGTCGTATTTGTTGACACCATGATAATACGATGAACAATAGTCGCCACGTGTGCAGAGGATAAATATTTGCAAACACACGGTTAGCTAAAACGATAAAGTTAAATATTCAATTGTTTTGTCTAGATATTCTGTAGAATTTGGTATATCCGCAAGGACTCGCGGTGCAGTAAGTAAGTAAAATTCAGTTCTAAGCGACAGTCATCTGAAGGTTCAATCCTCAGTGTGGGCGATACGAAGAATTGCGAATTACTGAAGACTTCTTCCCAGTCATGGCAGATGGAACGAGAGCATGCTACCCCCGTGGATTTAATAAAGGGTTCCGTTAGAAATTTCGTCCAGATTCCCGAGTTCGACATAAAGATTCCCGAGTTCGACAATGTACACCTGAAGAAGGTCGGAGGTTACATCGGCCGAAACGTTGTGATAAAAACACCCAAGATGAGAACAGTAGTCTGAATATAGCAAATTCTACAAATTATCAACCCTCATCTCAAAAATTCTGAAACATAAATATTCTGTGTTTGGGGTTAGGTTTATTTATTATGCAGGATAAGAACAGTTAATGTTTCACATTGCTGCGATTAAAAAAAGGAAAAAAAAAAAAAAGAAAAAAAAAAGAAGACATTTTCTGAAAGTATTCCAATTAGAAATCAGATTCTTTTCCAAGTCTCACCTCAATAGCTTTGGTTAATAATTCTATTGCAGCTTGATGATCGCCATTTTCAAACATGTCCTTTGCATCTTCTATGTCCCCTTTTAAAGGTTTTATCCGTTCCAAAATATCTTTTGCTTGCTGATGTTTAGGATCATATCCAAGCTGAAATGGAAAAAACAAAACAAAATTTTTTTTTTTTAAATGTCTCCTGCGTGAATGATTAAAACAAATGACAAGTGCAGCTAACTCTTATTATTATGGTAGAAAAAAAAAACTAAAAAAAAC
>OY744518.1:9646210-9878307 GCA_963556195.1 Sepiola atlantica | reverse complement strand
AAATGACATAAATAGGGTGATTTCTCTTCTTGCGGATAGCTGTTGAAGTTGACCTCATCAGTTGGAGCATTTGGATTTGAGTTAAACATAACTCATGTCCGACACGTGCGACTGGCTGAATAGTTATCTCCACACTGAAGATTCCGCAAGGATGAAACGTATGTGAATAATAATTAAATATTTATTATTAAATAATTATATACGTGTATGGTGCTTGGTTCTTTTGCATTTCACTAGCTAATGTCTAATAACTTTTACATTTTAAAGATATATATTTCCTTTCCACAAATAAGAAATTAATGTTAGACTGACTTTCCTATCAATTTGAAAACATAAAACTTGCATCCTTGAATTCTGGTTGTTCTCATTCCACAATTTTTAACACAGTTCACCCCAAACAAGGTAGGTCGCCACTGTAGACGTAAGGGCTACTGAGAATTAGGGAGCAGGGAGAGAGTTCCAGAGGCGAGCAGCACGAGGAAAGAAGCTATTGGAGTAGAAGGCTCTTCGGCATCTAGGGATTTTCACGGTGAATGGATGGGATTTAGTTGATTGTCGGGTTGGTCTAGTGTATTTACGTTGAGGGGGCACTAGAGCAGCAAGTTCATCAGAGCACAATCCATTGAAGTATTTGTAAAACAGGCACAAAGATGCAACATTGTGGTGATGGGACAGGGGCTGGAGCTTGGTGGATAGTGAGAGACCTATTAGATTAGTGACTCTTTTTTAACCTTGTCTAAGAGGGAGAAACTAGTGGATGATGCACCAGCCCAGATGTGTCAACAATACTCCATGCATGGGCGGATGGTGGCTTTGTAGAGATACAGGATAATGTCAGGTGTGAGGAGTTTACTAGCACGGTAGAGGGAGCCCACCTTCTTTGCAGCAGCCTTGGCAATGTCTTCAATGTATACTAACCTTGTCATATATTTTATATTATTTTATCCTTAATAAATTGAATACAAATTTCTTATTCATTAAATTTTCTAATTCTCGTTTTTCTCGTCTTCAATTAATCTGTGGTATGTAGCGTCCCATAAATGGGACCCCTTTTCATCTGGGAATAGCATAACCGGTGGCCGCGTCATACGGGTTGTAACAAGTCTGTAATAATGTTTCTTTCGTTGCTCCTCTTGTAAGAAATTTGAATTATTATCATAAATTCCAACGTCCTTTAACATCTCCTTTCAAATTACTCGCTCCTATATTGTATTTTATAACTAGCAAAGGTGATTTAGCCAAGCATGAAAATGAAAAAAATGGGGGTAATAGTTATTAATATTCTAGACCCTTCGGGTCACGGGTCATCTATGTTCTATTTTGTTATTTCATCATTTATGTCATGAATATGTCAAGAATTACATGTTTTAGTAAACAAAGTAATCTTTTCATAAAGTCATAAAGAGTATTTCCGGTGTCTTTCAGCTGTTTTAGTGGACGACGACATCATCCCTTTGTGACGTCAACCAGTATGCACAGCGATAAACGAACTACAAACAAGATCGAGAATTTTTAATATATATTGAATATATTATTCACAGCATTTTTATTTTTAAGATGATGGCTGTGTTTTTCAAGGCTCTAAATTCACTTAAAAAAAAAATTTACTTTTTATAGATTTAGATTCCTTAAGTGAAGAATTTGCTCCAACTTCACAACTTTGGTCAAATATCAAACCATTTTGTCATTAAACAAAAAAAAGAAAAAAAAAACTAAGAAAAACAAAGAAAAAAAAGAAAAAAAAACAAAAAAACACTCACCACTTTTGTATAATCAGCTTCTGCTTCTTCTAAATTTCCCTGTTTCAAATATACATTGCCTCGTTGTAAACGAGCCTGAAAGGAAAAGTTTGTACAAACATTAGTTAACTCTGCATTTTCAAACACCAACTTTATACTTTTTTTAAAAATGTTTTAAAAAGATTTCTTTTTGACTTTTTGTTTTATTTAATAAGAAGACAAAAGCAATATATTAGACACTCAATTGACAAAGCAACCTGAAGACAGAGCTATTTCTTCAATCAATATTATTCACTTGGAAATTTAGATTTCGTCACCAAAAAGGATTAACAAATAAACCAATTGCAATTGAATGTGCATGAAATTAACGTAGAAGTGGTCGCCATCTTCTTTGAGAATTTATTTTTTAAAGAATGGCCATATTTCATTTTTATTGAAAACGCTCAGTAATAATAATAATGTTTGTAAAATTCGTTTGTAACGAATTCAAGTTTTTGGTTCGACCGCGCCTAAATTGTTCAGAGCAGACGACTTTTTTCATTGAATCTGTGATTGACTCAGGCTCGTCCTCTGATTGGTCAATGTGAGTGACGTGTCAGTTTCTAATTGTAAATAAGGCAAAATATATAATTCTCGCTAAAATATTTTGAAGATATTTTCTTCAGATAAATTTGAGATGTTGAATTGTTAACATCTAATTTGTCTCCGTGGACAGAATTTTCTTTCCTTAGGAAAATTCTGTCTTCGATAATTAATTAGATAACTCCCTTTTATGTAAAATCGACATTATTATGTCGAAAATTAATTTAATTTATAATTTAAAAGATTTATTAAAATAACTTAGTGGATTTGAGATATTTATCTCTTAGTTTCAATGTGTATTTAATTTGGACTACAGACAATATGTTTTAAGTTGATGACTAATTTTAATTATAATTCTAGGAAGAGGTCCTAGAATTACAAGTTTGTATTTGACAAAACTCAAATATAAACCATTGTTTATGAAAAGACTTATGACGATAAGTTATAATCGAAAAATATAATCACGACAAAGAGTCGTTGATTTTACTTAGTCTAAAAGAGAAGGACTAATTGTTTTAAAGAATTGATTGAAAAATATCGACATTGGATCGATAATATTTATTATTTAGTCAGAAGGACTAATTGTTTTAAAGAATTGATTGAAAATTATCGACAAAGGATCGATAATATTTATTATCTAGTCAGAAAGACTAAGATATTAAAAGGTTTTATTGAATTCAACTTTCGTCTATCAGAGATAGACGAAAAGGAGAAAAAGTCATCTAACGTTTTTGTTTTGATTGGAATTCGTCTGTTAGTCCAAATATTCACATCTTATATATAAAAAGGGAGTAATAATTATTTATAAAAATTAATATAAGAATTAATTAAGTTAGAAAATAATAAGTTTTTGATTTCAGATACTCTTGTGATATTTGTAAATTTATTACTTGAGTAAAAAAAAAAAAAAACGAAGAAAGATGTCGTCTGCTCGGCCCTTGGTTGAACAAAATGAAAGATCATTTGCAAGTCAAACTTTATCGCACTGATGAGCGAAATAAAAAAATATATGCCAGAGAATGTCAACGTCTGTAAAAACAGAATTTCCACGTCTGTAAAAAAATATTTATTGTGAACTGTGAGTTCTTTGTTTGTTACCTGTTTTCTTTTTAAATGACATATGGACAAATATGCATGTCAACCTATTTTCTTTTTTAACCCTTTTTCTTCCATTTATTTGTAAATAAATTTCGATTCTTTGATTCACAAGCAAGTTTCGTCTGTCTTTTTTCCCATTTTGTTACCAGGAAAAAAAGAGCCGTATAGATGAACTCGTCTTGCGCAACAGTAGTTTAGTTTTTTTTATAGTCATTTAAAGAGGTAAAATTTTTAATAAAAGGTTTGAAAGTAAATTTTTTTTACTTTTTAATTTTTTTTTACATTCCTTACATTACTTGTTTCTTTTAGTTTTAAACAGACAAAAAAAAAAAAAGCAGGAAAAAGAAAATATTTTGACAATGTTTCATAACTTTAGAGAGATTAAAATGTTCTCTTCTTTCTATCGGGGAAAGAAGAAAAATACTTACAGCATTGAAATCTGGTCTTAAGTTTAAGACTTTATCTAAATCAGGTACAGCCGATCGAGATTTTCCCAGAGCGAGGAATACTGTGGCTCTTTTAAAATAAGTCAAATAATTATCAGGATCACCCTCTGGGGAAAAAAAAAATAATAATTTGTGAAATTTGAAACATGAATGTCACTGATGGCAGAGCAGGTTTTGCAGGTTTAATATCTTATAAATGCAATCGATTTTGTATTTAGAAAGTAGTTGTAACCTTAAAAAAAAAAAAAAAAAAAAAAATACCCCCCCCCCTCAAATCAGACTTGAACATTTCAGAGAAAAAAGGTTAGTTAAATGATTACTCTTCTAGTAATATATATATATATATATATATATATATTCATTAACATTTGTATTACAAAAAATTAGAACAACATTGGTACCGTTGGTTTCAAATCGTAACAAAGGGGACCCATAATAGGCCTCTTTACTGGACTCTCTTCAATATATATCTAAGTGACATTGGAATTTACTAAACAATATATAGAACATCCCTATTGACATTTATTATTTTCATCCCCCCCCCCCCACCCGTCTTTGTGTCTCACACTAAGATTAGACGTTTTGTGAATGACTTCCAACTTGTCCCATCTGTTGCCATTTTGTTTGTGCCACCCAATAGGAACAGGTCATCATCAACTGATCTTCTTAATATCTTAGGTGGCCTACCGTGTGGCCGTCAGCGTTAATGTGGGACACACTTTGGAGCATTTCAGATGACTGACGGTGGGCGACGTGGTTGTACCAGTAAAGATGTCATGTGACGCAATTTCTCATAGAAGCTTTCAGTCAGGATCGTGTCGGTTTGCGGTTTCGTCAACTGCTCCATAGCAATAACATATGGAGAAAAAAAAAAAAGAGACCAAACTGCAAACTATGATTTTGTGATGGTGACCCATGACGGCAGTGTGAAAGTATACGAGTTATCAGGAATATATAATTAATACGATTAGAAGATAATCAACAAGGAAAATATTGGTACAGGGTGCCCCCCTCCCACCCCCAAAGAAAAAACAGGACGATACATACGTTTGGATAAGCAAGGCAACATGCTAGTAAAAATAAGGACACAAACACATCATTAAAGTTGAACCAAGATATTTCGGCCGATTTTGTTCGACCATAATCATTTGGCAAAATGAGCTTTATTAAACAGAACTCAACATTTTATAAGGTGAAGCATGGAAGATAAACAGAGGATGAAGTTGGTCGGAAAAAGAGGGGGAAAATAGATGCTGTATGTGGTGTCGTGAGGCGATAATTTTTTTTACTAACATGTTGACTTGCTTATCCACTATTCCATAAACTAATTTTCCATTTTGTCTGAAATTTTTATTTCATATTTACTCCATCACAATTTTTGTGATATCTCCTTCGTTAATTCACCATTCACCTTTATTTTGCAGAACGTGGTGGAAACAGCATCTGTGAACACAACGAGATCTTAATGGGAACTCCAACAAAAAGGATACGGTGTTAAACATTACTCAGAGATGTGAGTAGCCAATGGCAAAAAAAAAAAAAGCTGAAATCGAGATTAATTTTCCAACCATGGGGCCACGGCCAACTGTGTGGAGAAAGCATAACTTTTTTTCCTAAACAACTCTAATCAAAGAATCTAAGAAAGTCAAAATTAAAAGACACAGTGCGTATGTGGGGGATAATGATGAAAAAAAAAAAAGTCATCTAACTCCCCTACCCCCTCATAAATTGTTTGAAATATTAGTCTTCACAGCAAAATTAACATTTTCAGTAAATAAGAGAAAATTCACTTTTTCTTATATAAAAAAAGTCTTATTTCAATCAAAAAGCTGAGAACTCGCATTTATGAAAGGCTCTAGCGATTTAAGCGGAAATCCGCTTTTTCTTGATTAAAACAAAAATGGTGGAATTCCGCTTAAAAGTGGAGAACTCAAATCCCTGATTACTACGACAGGTTCGTTCAAGAAAGTGACGGACACTTTTGTGCATCAGTTCAAATGTGAAAAAGCCTCTTCAAAAGCAGCAATCGGGCCCGAGTGGACCATTCCAAGAACTGTTGTACAGTAGAGAACTTTTACGCAGTCAGTGATAAGCGTCCAAGCCATTCTGGTCGTCCCAAGTAGTGTTCGATTGAGGTAGCAGGAGAAGTCCAAGGAAAACATGGGAAAAAATGATAAGGATGGATTTGAGAGAAAGCGGGATAAATAAAGACCTGGCAAAAGTCGAAGGCAGAAATTCTCATTGATATTTTGGCGGTCACAAACAATTGTTGCTCATAGAATATCACAGACTAATATGAACTTTTCATAGAATATCACACGCTAATATGAACTTTTCATAGAATATCACACGCTAATATGAACTTTTCATAGAATATCACAGACTAATATGAACTTTTCTCATGGAAGCTATTTCTGAACTGTGGACTTATCGTTGTCACATGTTTACGATTACTACTACTACTATTTAGACTTAGTCTAGCAAGGACGACTTACAGTGCCAGCATACCCTCTACTAATTCGAGCCTTATTATCGTTTCAATATTTTTATGTCGGCATTGGTTTCATCATACAAATTGGATTACCCAGCTCCAGGAGAGTATGGTTCCTCCTTTTTGTGGCATTCATCCGAAATGAATTGAGCTAGCTTCCTCCTTCGCTCGCACAACATCTCTGACTGTAACAGCCTACGTACGATTTTCAGCTGCCCATCAATGCGTTTGCACCAATTGAGTAGTGGAAGCGTGAGGAGAAGGTCTCAAATCAATTCTCCTGCTTGATGACGAGCAACATGACCAAACCACCGAAGATGTTGCTGCAACAGCGCAGAGGAGAGCGGTCGCAGATTCAGACATTGACATAGGCTGGTTACTGACATTTAACTGATCGATGCAACAGCAGTGCAGGATGCTACGAAGACAGTCGTTGCCAAACATTTCGAGGTTTCGTTTTGGTCGGTAATCAGCATCGGTTAGGTTACAAAATCATAGAGGTCGCCTGGTAGGTACACCCTTTGATGACTAACAAGATTTCTCTCCTCTCCCACAAGTATTGCCGCAGCTGCACAAAAGCAGATTTTGTTGCATGAAAGTGGTGTCCGACCTCAGCTGTGTCTTGACCAGATGAAGGTCTACACACCCTCCAAATCGGCACTATCCAATGTGATCGATTTTCTATCACCGGTAGAACAAGATAATATAACCTTGGATTTGGCTGTTTACATCCAAGCCCATCATGTCCGCAGTGGAATGGATCTTCTCGAGTGCAGATTGAACGATGTTGGCTGTTGAACGCAGAATAACAATACCATCCACGTAAGTTAGGTTCGTTGGCGATTTGTGACTTTCATGCTTTCGTTTTCATTCAGCAGCAAATGACGCCATTTCTCATATACGGATGGTCAGAAATGATAAAAAAAAAAAACTCTCCCACAATTAATACCAATTTCAGACTTGTCCAACGAATGTATTACTACAAATGGTGTGGAAGGTTGCTGGAGTCTGTGAAAGTCTAAATTTAGGGTCATACATGGGACTAGCAAGGAAAATTTCCAGAGTCACCTGTAGGAATTTCTTTGGCAATGGCGTGTAAAACGTAATTTTTACGGCAATATTTTGTAATGGATACAGAAATTTTATGAGGTTTAAAACTTAAAAAAAAACTTTTAAATTTAAAACAAAAAACAATTCCGACCTTCTTCAGGTGTACCTTGTCAAACTCGTGAATCTTTTGTCGAGCTCGTGAATCTGGACGGAATTTCGAACGGAACCCTTTATTAAATCCACGGGGGTAGCATTCTCTCATTCTATCTGCTATGACTGGGAATAAGTCTTCAGTAATAGCAATTCTTTGTATCGCCCGCACTGAGGATTGAACCTTCGACCGTGCATTTAATAAAGGGTTCCGTTCGAAATTCTGTCCAGATTCCCGAGTTCGACAAAGTACACCATAAGAAGGTCGAAGGTTACATCGGCCGAAACGTTGTGATAAAAAACACTCAAGATGAGAACAGTAGTCCGAATATACAAATTCTGTAAATTATCAACCCTTATCTCAAAAATTCCGAAATAAAAAACAATTTGTGAAACATAAAAAACAATATTATGTCTGTTTTTGGTTTAAAATTCTTAATACAATGAGAAAACAATTTTAAAAAAGTGCTCAAAACAATACAATAAAAAAAAAAAAATTATTAAAAAAATAGATCCGATATTCTATTAATTATTTGTTTATTACAAAATAAAAATAATATATTCGTTGGACAAGTCTGAAATTGGTATTAAGTGTAGAGAAAGTTTTTTTTTGTATCATTTCTGGCCATCCGTATATGATATTAGGCGTCATTTGCTGAGTGAAAACGAAAGTATGAAAGTCACAAATCGCCGGTTTGTTATCTCCATGTTCCTTTTCACAGCAACACCCTGCTAGCCGTGTTGAGAACGTAGTTAGACAGGATCAGAGAAAGTGCACATCTCTGCCCAACTCCAGTTTGAAGGCCTCTGACTCCTCGCCGTAGACACAAACTTGAGTCAGCTCGTAATAGATTTATATGAAATGAAGCAGCTTCATAGAAATGTCATCTGCCTGCATTCGGCATCATAGGAAGATTGTTTCACCCCCAACTGGCTGGAAAGTTCTCGGGCACGCAAACCGCTGAAAAACGTGATGAAGCCACACAGAAAATAATTGAGGTTTGGCTCTGGTTCTTATCAGAAAGTAACGCTTGCATCGTATCAAAGATTAACCCCTCATGCCTAATAGGGCTGTTCTGATAGACATTATTAGGCACCTTACTTTGAATGAATCCAGTGTCAAACCGGTCCACATTGAGAGGTAAGTGTTTTTCAATTTTGTATAACCAGGTCTTCTTTTTCATCATGTCATTGTAAAGAAAATTGAGAGAGAAAAAAATATATAAATGAGAAAATAATATATATACATATATATATATATATATAAATAAACCTATGGTTTTAATTGAATATTTTTAACAACCCAGTCTCTGGGTCTACTTCATGGGAATAAAAGTTATTGTTCCATGCAAGAAAAAAACAAACAAACTCTGAAAAGCCTCAATAAGGAAAAACAAATAATAAATAAAAATAAAGATATACTGGTATTATGGATGTGACCGTGACGGAACAAAGACATCGTACACCAAAAATTACGTAAATTAAGCAAGTATTTTTTATTTTTATCACAGATATTCAAATTTTGTCATATTTTTTTTTTAGGCTTGCTTGTCACGTTGCCATCTTTGAAAAACAAGGGACGTAAGTCAGCCAGCGTTACAAGCCCAACTTGTGACAAGCGAGCGTGGAAAAAAAAAATGACAAAATTTGATTTTCTGTGATAAAAAAAAACTACTTGATCAATTTACGTTATTTTTGGTGTACGATATTTTTTCTGTCTCGGTCACATACATAATACATGTATTTATTTGTTTTTCCTTATTGAGGCTTTTCCGAAGTTGCACCAAAACTTCTTACCGACAGCAGAATGATAATGTGACAGAGCATCGGACAGTTGACCTTGGGCAAGAAGGGTTTTGCCCATTTCAAGGTGCTCTTCTACATTTCCTCCGAAAACACCTGAAAATATACCAATTATAAGTTTATTCATTTTATTGGCAAATAATAAACAACAAAAAAGAAATACGTAAAAATAAAAAAACTATTGTGAAACACATGTATAAAAATGTATTTGTTTATAGAAAACAAACTGATAATAGTTTAGGGTTTGATGAAGAATTTGAAATTTTCTATATGGTTATGTGTCACTCTTTTTTGGCTAGACTTCAGACCAACTAAACTCATCTGATGGCGTGGTTACTACTAGACAAGATGGTGGCCAGTAATGGAGATGAGACAGCAGAATGCCACAGAATCAGCTTCAACGCTGAAAAAACAATGAACCCCGCCGAATATATTTATTGAAAAAATAATAATTTGATTAAAAAAAGGGCGGGAGAAAAAAAAAAAGATCTTGGCTAAGAAGACAACAGCAAAAAAGGAGAATGACAAAATTTTGGGCTTTGATTATCTGTGAATAAAATGTAATTATGGTTTGTGGTATGAAGAGAACCCGATAACAATCTCATCTAATCAATGCAAATCTCTGCATACGTGTCTGTATGGCCTCATTTATTCATTCCTTCATTTCGGGTGAATCAGATGATTCTAGTGTTGGCATTGGTTTCCCCGATATATTTCGAGTTAGAATTCTTTCTAGAAAGACATCGAGTACTTACGGGAATGACCACCTGAAGGTTGCCAACATCCCTAAGTGAAAGTGGTACTGCGGAATTGACTGGATTCGAACTTGGAACACCCAGATTGTCACTTCGCCAATGGGTACTTATTTTGAATCAGGTTCATCCCTGGATCTAAGTTCACCAGTCAGCAACACAAATTCAGACATTTAGGTCTTACATGTCGAGCAGAATGTTAACTAAAAGTAATGGCAACACACAGTAAATCCATTATTTGTGTTATACTGCAAACAAAATGGTTGAATTCAGAATTCAGACTCATTTTTCAATCTAGATATATTTTTTATCTAGCGTATCAGAGTTGAAAATAAGAATCGGCACCTAAACTTACTATCGAACATGTTATATTTAAGGGCGTGAATTCAACTTATTTTCACAACTCTAAACTAAGACAGACACCAAAATCGATCACGTGTCACTAAAAATAAATTTAAATAATGTTCAACATTCAATTGAAAGCCTTTTCTGGTCTTTTTTTTTTTTTGTCTCTAGAAAAAATTGATAGGAGGTAGCAGGGAATATTCTCTAGACAATGTTTATGCTTTTCATGTCCCACACCGAGAAAATGGAAGGTCAAAAGCATTTTTAATAAAAAGTACTGACATTTCATAATTGTTGCTACTGAATTACAATCTGAAAAGTCAGAAGCTGAGGCTATAACAGACAGTGTTCAAGTGAGTGTCATTAGTATGAGAAAGCAGTGTTGTCTCTTCCTTTGAAGTCATCGCTATTATTATATAAAAGTAAAAAGACCCGGTTAACTTAATTGCTAACAAAGCCATGACAATTAAGAGAGAGGGAATGGTGGTGGGCGAGAATGACCTAATTTATTCTCCTTTTTCTAAATGAAAAAAAAAACATGAAAATGCTTTTGACCTTATGAAGTGAATGAATCTCAGAATATTGGGAGCCTTTTTTGATAACAGGAAAGAAAAAAAATCCATTTGACGGTAAGAAACCAAAAGAAACTAAAACAAAAAAAACTTCCGAAATAAAAATAGAAACTTGTGCATTTACGGTTTCAAAATTTTCAACATTTAAAAACAAAGTTCAAAAGACAAATCGAAATTATTATTTTGCTTTAGTTGTTTTAGTTGACGGCATATCAACCGTTTTTTTTTTTGGGGTGGGTGTTATTCAATGCTGAATTCAGTCATTTTGGTAAAAGTCGTTAAATTCTTCATATCTTCAAATATTTAACGATTATTTTGTACATAGTCTTCAAACAATAGAATATATTTAACTCAAACTGGTACTACCACACCTCCGGGTCAGAGTGAACCTGGGAGTAATGGCAACTAAGGAGTACCACGACACTCCTCAAAGCCCCTAAATTGGGGCCTCACCACCAGATGTAGTTTAAGGTTATACCCCGAACCCGGATTGAGGTAAACAGAGAGTTCGAGTAGTTAATAGGGTTGGGAAGTAAGGTAGGCAGAAATTAACAATGGAATATTATTGATGCTGTGTTTTGGGTTAGAATAGTAATTTTCATAAAATAGTAAAATGGATTCAGACAGACTGTTAGGGGAGAAACTGTTAGAGGGGAGGGGGAGGACAATTGGGGAATTGTTGACTTTCTTTTCAATTGTGTGCATTTACAGCAAAATAAATCAGTTAGGTTTATAGAAGTGGTGCAAATTGATGAGAAAGGCATTTATTTCGTTTGGTTACAGTCTCTCTCAAACAAGATGCCCCTACCTCTGGCAACCTCATGAGGTTCATTATCACGAAAAACAATCCAACAGTTCCCCCCCTTTTTGCTATACAATATATACTCCTGTTTTGTGTCTGTTCAAATTTGGATTACCAGTTACAAATAAATAAAAGAATGTCTCCTGTTCTACCAAAACGCTGACCATGAGCACATGAATACACTATGAGACAATGTTAGTGGAGAACAACAACAACAAAAAAAATTCTAAGACAAACAATCGAAAAAAGCTAAATGAAATAACAGACGGATTGGCTGGATTGCTAAAACCCGACAGTTGAATGTGCCAGCAGAGAAGACCACCTCTGGCAGACCCAAGTTGGTTTGCGAGAACGTGATCAAATGTGGGTATGGATTCCGTCGAGCCTTACCAAAGACAAGAATGGAGGGGAAGACTTAGATCGAGACTAGACAATCAGGCCCCACCCTCATCAGAGGATTAGTTGTGGCCTGATTCAACAAATAAACCGATTGTTGTTGATGATGATGATGATGAATAGACACAACTTTCAAGATCTGCCAATAATTTTTTCCTTCTTTTCTGCCAGTTTAAAAAATGGGATCAATTATACTTGAGGCACCCCAGAATATGCAACAACTAAAAGGACACATTTTGTCTTAACACTGATTTCTTTTACTTCCGATTGAATTATAAACAAAATTTCCTTTGCCAAATAATTTTAGTTATAAGCACTTTTTGTTATACGCACATTTGTAATTAAAAACATTTTGTTTTGAAAACTTTGGAGATTTATAAAAAAATAAAAAAAAGGGGGGGGGATATATTAAATGTTTATTTGCAAGCAAAATAAAATAAAAAGAAATACATAATTTCATTTACAAAACGTTTTATAATAAACAAATATTAATAAAATAAAAAAAACTTGCAGAGATGGTGTCCCTATTTACTTGCCTCCCCACGAGGGCAGTTAGACACAAGGTCAGTTTTTAATGTAGGAATAATCTAGCTCCCCAAAAAGGGGCACACTAGATTGGGACAAAAAGTAAAATTGCCTCAGTCGAAAAGGATTTCTCCTTTACTGACCAAAGGAAGAAAAGATGAAATGTAGTATCAGAATAGAAACTATACTTTGCTCCGAGTCGAAAGGTCAAAGACAGTTTTCAAAATGCAATCCAATATTTAATTAAATGTTTTTTGTAAAATATTAAATTTAACGATGATAAATTATTGTTGTTTGTTTATACATTTTGTTTAAAAGTTTGCAACTTTTTTTTTTTTCGTTTTGTAAATAAAACATTTTTTTAATTAAAAAATGCACGTATAACAAAATGTGTTCGTAAATAAAACTATTCGGCAAAGGCAAGTATGCATATTGTTTTTTTATAATTCATTAACACTTGAACCGGAAGTAAAAGAAATCTGTGTCAAGGCAAAACATGTCCTTTTGGTTGTTGCTCATTCTGGGGTGCCTCAAGTATGATTGAAAAAAAAAAAAAAAAAAAAATTTTTTTTTTTCCAATATTTAAAAAAAAAAAAAATAACATTTCTAAATGAAAAATGTAATTGTTATGATTTGATAATGTCAATTTTTAGTAGAAGCGGTCATAAAAGAAAAAGAAAAGAAAAAAAGTTGTTTTTTTTTTCAAAGAAAAAATAACATTTCTAAATGAAAAATGTAATTGTTATGATTTGATAATGTCAATTTTTAGTAGAAGCGGTCATAAAAGAGTAATACAAAATTCTAGATTCATAAGTTGATCAATATAAGTTGATCAATATAACGAAAGAATTAAAAGCTTTGATCAATGAAAAAAAAAAAATGAAATAAACTTGTTGACACGTATCATTAATGTGGAAGTAGTCATTATTTTTAGGGGAGAAAACTGAATATTGCTGCCAAAGATTCTTGGAATTCTTTGTTGAATAAGATGGGCATTGACTAAAGAAAATTATGGAGATTTTTTAGTGCCACGACAAATGATGGGTGACTGAATTTTTTATGACAACAAAAGAATTGTATTATTTATGTATATTTTATTTTAAAGACAACTAAAATTCTTAGATACAAAATCGATATATGTGAACACTTACCGGCCACCACACTCCACACTTACATTGATAACTATTATTCAACGTTTTCTCCGCGAGCTGCAGAATACGCACTAAAATGGCTGAGTGTCTTCCAAGCCTTACGATCTTGGGCCAAGGTGTTCGCTTGGTTTATGTTCATGTTCATCCATTAACAGACGTCTATCCATCTTTTCTTTTGTCTACATTTCGACCGGCTTCTTTGTATTATGCCTCCAACGCATATTTTGAATAGCCCGACACTGGAACGCTTAACGTGGCCAAATCATTTCAAGACTTTACATTTGATGACAAAAGACATTGACGGTATGCCAGTAAGTTTTTGCAATCCTGCGATACTCATGTGATCAGATAGTTTATGATCAGTAATAGAGCGCATGATGTGGCTTTGGAAAGTTTCTACTTTCTGGCGTCATTTTACAGTCCAGTTGACACATTCAAGTCCGTACAAGACTACAGGAAGGACATATGCGTGATAGATTTTCGCTTTGATTTTGTATGGTATTCGTTTAGAAGTTAGGGCGTTTTTTTTTCTTGTGAAGGCGGCCTAACCTACGCCAATTCTGTGATTTACAGCTGTTTACCCGTCGGTCGATGAAGACAGCTTGTGGCTAAGGTAAACAAACTGTAACTGGTTCGATTAAGAGGTCATGCGTTTAATCTCGAGCGTGTTAATAGAAAGACCAACTTCTTTTGAGTACGTCACAAGATTAGCCAGGAATAACTGCAAATCAGAGCTGGAGTTACTCGTTGCAGCTTTGTCATCCGCATAACTCAGATTGGACAAAAGATGGCGACTAATTGAAAAACCAGAGCTACATTGTTGTTCTGTTTTCCAAATAACTGATGCCATAACGACGCAGAACAAAAGTGCTGAAAGGACATAACTTTGTTTTACACCCTTGAGGATTCTGATTGGGCGTGATGTGAATATATCAGTTTTAACTGCAGCAGTCAAATTAGCATCGGTCATTTTCAAGAGGTGTATATACTGTTTATTCAGATTTGTTTCTTCCAAAGATAATCATTAGAGTTAATTAATAATTTGCATTAGAAAAGAAAAAACAGAAAAAATACAGGAATCTTCTCTATAATCCTGTTGTAGTTTGTGTCCGTTTGTTCAGGAATTCCTCCTCAGGTTTTGGCAATGGATATCCATAGTCTGTATCATTTGGATTATTCGGACTAACGTTCTCATCTCGGATGTTATTTTCACAACGTTTTGGCCGATGTAACCTCCGACCTTCTTCAGTTGCGTCTCGTTGAACCTGGGAATCTGAATAGAATTTTAAACAGAAACCTCTATTTAATCCACGAGGGTAGCTTGCTCTCGTGCTGTCAGCCATGCCCGCGTAGAAGCCTTAAGTAATAACTGATTATTAATTAGCATTTATTTATATCAGTTGCGCCACGGATTCTTGCAGACAAGTCTAGTATGAATTTTAGAAGCCTTTAACCTATTCTTGTCTTTTTTTTTTTTAATATATATAGTAATACTACTTATTACCATATATATATTTTTTATGATGTTCTAATCTATTATTTATAATTAATGGTTCCCATATTGTATTAAATTCTATACTAGGTTTAATTTTTTTTTTTATGGAAATCGCTCGAGACAAGGCATGAAGCCACTTGATGTAAGGAGCTTTAAAAAAAAAAAAAAAAAAAAAAAAAAAAAGAAAAAAATACTATTCCAAGGTCAAAAACTATCCAATGATAAGTGTTTGAAGGATAGATTCTGACCTAGAAAACAGCAATTTTTCCCCTTTGTCAGAAACATCACTCATGGAATGTGAGGAGTAAAGGACAAAATAAGGGAAGCAAGAGTTACAAGGCTGCCGAAAGTAAACCCAAGGTCCACTTTCTACTCTCCCTTTTTTATTATTTTATATTATTTTGAAAAGAAAAATATAAATAAATAAATAAATAAAAAATAATTAAATTAAAAATAGAGATGAAAATTTTTTGAACAGTCCAACTTTGATGAAGTTAAAGATTTTGGTCGGATTTGTGTCTTTAAACAGGTCCTTTAGATTTTTCGAGTTGTAGTATTTCCTTCGGCTTTGTTGTAGATCCTGACAGTCTATTAATATATGTTTGACTATATAAGATTCTTGACATGATATGCACATTGGAGACTCTTCACCTTCCAATAAATGTTTGGGTAATATATGTATGTCCTATACGAAGTCTGGCTACTATAACCTCTTCTCTTCTTGCCTTTCTGTAGCTTAAGGGCCACTCATCAAAAGTTGGCCAAATCTTGTGTAATTTATTACTTTGGCATTCATCCCAAGATTCTTGCCATTTTTCTTTGATTAACTTGTTTATAGAAGGTCAAAGATCAGTGTATGGAATCTTAGTATTGGTAGGCATCATGTTTAGCGATTCTTTTGCTGCTCTATCCACTTTTTCGTTTCACGAATGCCGATATGACTCGGTATGATTGTCGCCCAACATATATGCTTCTTTGAATCGTCTTCCTCTGCAGCGTTCTTCGGTCTATAATTTTTACTTCGTTCCATCAGCGTAGATGGTTTCCTTTTTCTCTCCACAGTTGGGTTAGAATTAACAGCACCTTTAGTGACAGCTTTCATGTTAAAATGGGAGTACATTAAAGTTTATGTACTGAGTTTGTTGCTTTTCATTGTCTTAGAAGCGTTGTCCAGAGAGTTTCGTATGAGTTGTCCGCAAGAGATGATTTATACTGATGATTTAATGCTTGCCTCTGAAACAATGGAAGATCTACTTATTAAGGTAAAGACTTGGAAGAATGCTATGGAAAGTAAAGGTTTGAGAGTGAATGTTGCCAAGACCAAAGTGATATTCATGTTAAAGTGGGAGTATATCAGGGTTCTGTACCGAGTCTATTGCTTTTCATTTGTGTCTTAGAAGTGTTATCCAGGGAGTTTCGTATGGGTTGTTCGGAAGAGATGCTGTATGCTGATGATTTAGGGCTTGCCTGTGAAACAATGGAAGATCTACTTGTTAAGGTAAAGACTTGGAGGGATGCTATGGAAAGTAATGATCTGAGAGTGAATGTTACCAAGACCAAAGTGATGCTCACTGGTTGTAGTGTTGGAAAGCCCCAGAAAGAGCAATGTTTTCCTGCTCAGTTTGTGGAAAGGGAGTTGGGAACAACACAATTTTTTGTGGTACTTGTAAGCATTGGGTACACAAGAAGTGCAATGGAATAAGTATAAGACAATAGACACGAATGAGAACTCAGATGTGGAGAAAGTATATCTGGATGGCGAGGCTATTGAGGTGGTTCAGAAGTTTTGCTATCTTGGTAATACCATTGGAGCACAGGGTGGAGCAGGTGCTAATGCGATTGCAAGAGTTAGGAATGAATGGAGTAAGTTCAGGGAACTTCTGCCATTACTAACCAGCAGCGTGTTACCACTGTTAACCAAGGCAAGAGTCTATCAGGCATGGTAATGTATGGAAGTGAAATCTGGTCAGTGAAGGTTGAGTGCGGTGCATGGAGAGAAATGATATGAGAATAATACGATGGGTGTGTAATGCGAGTCTTCTTAAAGACAAATTGAGATCTCATAATCTCGGAGGAAGATTAAATCTGGAAAATATAAGGAGACTTTGTTGGTTTGGTCACATTGAAAGAATGGGTGATAACGGTTGCGGTAACAGGGTCAGTTAGCAGAGGAAGACCAAATACAATATGGGAGGAAGTGATAAGGATGGATTTGAGAGAAAGAGATAAAGACCTGGGGTCACTCGCTAGTGATAGGTTAGATTGAAAGTCAATTTCTAAAAGCCATCCAACATATGCCAGCATGTAAAACAGATGTTAAACCGAATATGATGAAGAAAGTTGAAGGTATTCTAATATGAAGAAGCTATGGATATTGAATTGGACTCAATTAATTAAAAAAAGAAATTGTATTTAAAAAAAAAATTTTTTTAAATGACTTTTCGTTAAAAACAGGTTAGGTTTGTTATTAAATAATCTTTCTTGCTCATTTTAATCATTTTAATGAGGACATGTGACAAAATTAAACCTGTTTTATTCCTGGCAGTCGAGTGTGGTTAAGTGAAAATTATAGTGATCGAAATTATAGCTACAGGAATGGAGATTATCAGGGAAAATTATGGAAATGGAGAATTTATTTTCTAAAAGCGAATGACAAATGCAAACTCATAATCAAGTTGTTGTTCCCGTTTGTTAAACTCCGAGGAATTTGGAGATAAAACTACATTACCCAGGATATTTGCTTAAAAAAGTACATTTCATTTTGACTAAGGATGGAGTATTACATCATTGTGGGGTCTGTGTTTGCACCTTATTTTTTTTTACTTCATTTTATTTATAACTTGAAAATCATAGAAATTTAAAGAAAAAGAAAATAATACAACTGGAGCAGGAGCGTACTGGGGTCATCATGGATTCCAGGGAAACACCGGGTGTGCCTCAAGGGAGGTTAAAAACTATAAATTGACCAAAAGTTATTTTAATGTCATTGTCTAATCAATGGCCTAACGTCTAATCAATGGCCTCACCCACAAAATTTAATATAAAAAATAATCTTATAGGTGGGCCACAAATTGACGTAAATCTCTCATTCAATCCAAGGCAACAGCAAGTTTTTCTACAAAACGTTTCCCGGGTAAGGTGCATATGTCAGCAGTTTCTGACGATTGCCTAGAAAGAATTGGATTTTAAGAAAAGCAAATATTGGAAAATAGTTAAGGCTTTTCAATAAGAACACTGATCTTTAGCTTATTTTATTACTGGATTTAAATGGAAATTAATATTTTCATTGAAAAACGTGTGTTGTAATACGAGAAAAAAGAATGAGTAGATATAGTTTGGCAGCCACGGTGAAGGTTTATTCAAGTGATCTGTATTCGACATCAATTATTGGCCAAGGTATGACTTTTTTTTCTTTCCAAGAAGTGTCAAATTTATCCTGAACACCCTGTATTAGATAAGGAATTAAAAATTTTTTTTTTTTAAAACTCATTCGGATCTAATTCCAGAAATTTCTTTCAAGGATTTTTCAATATTGTATGTTAGGGAACTTGCCTACAATTTGGCACCATATTCTTGGTGAAATCGCACAGTAAATAAAAAAGGTGAAGGATCTGAATATCAAGTCCGCAGGTCCAGTAAAGTAGTTGATTTATTTATATAAGAAAAAAAGTAGCAAATTAGAGAAAAAGGAAAACGGCACTGAATCAAGTCGGTTGTCATAGCAATTTTTGATGACATCTGGCAGATTTTCCCATAATTTATTCAATAAAAATCTACATTCATTTTTACCATTTTATACATTCAACTTTTCTTTTTTTTTTTCAGAAAAGTTCATAAAATCATTTTATTTTTGCTCATTTGAAAATAACACATTGACAATATGATCATTTGTGAATGACGGATTTATAGATAAATAATCTTGTCATACTTTCTATGGACACTATACTAGAAACAATGCAAGCTCGAGCAGTTTTTTTTTTACTTAAAAATTTATGGGATGCTAAATGTCAGAAACCAGAAATCTACTTATTAGGGTGAAAACAACATGAAAAAAAATGCGCAACAAAACATGAAAAAAATGCGCAACAAAACATGAAAAAAATGCGCAAAAAAACAACATGAAAAAATGCGCAAAACAACACGAAAAAATGCGCAAAAAAACATGAAAAAAATGCGCAACAAAACATGAAAAAAATGCGCAACAAAACATAAAAATGCGCAAAAAAACATGAAAAAAATGCGCAACAAAACAACATGAAAAAAATGCGCAACAACATGAAAAAAAGCGCAACAAAACATGAAAAAAATGCGCAAAAAAACATGAAAAAAATGTGCAAAAAAACATGAAAAAAATGCGCAACAAAACAACATAAAAAAATGCGCAACAAAACAATCTCCCTATCATAGTTTCCACAAAAATGATTTTTGGTAAAAACAAAAAAACTTTAGTCGCAACTTTTAATCAGGACAATCATGGTTAAATTGGAGCTAAAGTTAAAATATACAAATATCTCAGCAAAATTGTGCAATTTTCATCACGATAGATTTGTGTAGTACTTTTTCATGATTGCCAGATAACACTACGTTACTTAAAATTCCAAATAGAAAAGTTAATCAGTTTTTCTAACTTAAAACTAAAAATAGAATTTTTTTTTTTTAAACTTATTTTTGTTTTAAAAAGTAAAACTTAAATTACTGACAAAACAAACAACCAACCAAACCGTGCCCTAATTACGGTGGATCTTATAGGTCAACAAAATCATTACATTTAGTGATCACTAATATACAGATATGAGTATTATTATCGAAACAAGCAAATGTCTCTTCACTTGAAAGTTAATCAAGGGAGAGGAGAGTCTCAATGGTTACCGATGCCGATTATAGAGCAAGAAAACAGTTCAAAGCCAATCACGCATTTATTGCTAATATTGTTAGGGGAAAGGTATGAACCCACCTCATTTCCTACCAACCAGATCGTTTTCAAAAGATGAATTGCACCTCAGCATTAAATAACTCCAAAAAGGGTTGATATGCCGTAACAGAGTTAATTGATGCATTGGTCCAAAAGACATTTCACTTCATCTACATACGCCATACAAGACACTGAAACACAAAAGTTGGGCATTCACCACTTATATCCCAGCGGCAACGAAAGTCACGGGTGTTCGTCAACAAAACAATAAATAAAATCTATGCTTGACAATAGAAAAATAAACATAACAGTTGGGGTAAATCAATAGTTTTATATCGGTCACAAAATACGTCAAGCATTTTTTTTTTGTATATTCAACTTTTCCCGTGCTGATAAATAAGCAATTAATACTTTGTAAGTGTAAGTTGGGTTATTTTGTTGTATGGCATATCAACCCTTTTTGGTTATTTTGTTGTATGGCATATCAACCCTTTTTGGTTATTTTGTTGTATGGCATATCAACCCTTTTTGGTTATTTTGTTGTATGGCATATCAACCCTTTCTGGGGTATTTCATGCCAAATTCAGTAATTTTATTAGAAGTTTGCATGCACTAAGTTCTTTACATCTTTGAATATTCATTCATGCTGGAAATGTCAGTTTTGTACATGAATGGTTTGTAACAGGGTTGCAGTCAAAAGGTATCAATATTTAATGTGACGCGGTAATTGTTGTTGTGACATGAATTACGTTAGAAATGTGAGAACAAAAATTCAATAAGTTCTTTTAATATGTCAAATGTGGCAAACAATCAGGCGCTGATCCAGGCGATCATGGAACGAATGCGGCAGGAAGGCTGTGACGTTATTCAAGTTGAACAAGATGCCGATGTTGAGATTGCAAAGGCAGCCATCAATATGTCTGCTTTCAAATCAACCACCATCATTAGAGAAGACACGAACCTTCTCTTGCTGTTCCGTGCATGTTTCTAAATGTACTGCATTTTATTTTTGTTCTGACAAGGCGAAATCATACAACTACAATATCAAGGTTCTCAAGCAGATTGTAATGATCTGTTATTCTTGTATGCCTTTACGGGATGCAATTCGGTTCCCAGGTTATTCGGAATAGGAAAGATGTTGGGGTAGCAACAAATCGTCAAGAGAGAAAAGACAATGACAGACTGTTCAAAAGCATTTTCTCTACCAAAGCAAGGATGTTGTGGAAACCAATGGTTGTAAGGCAACGGTAGCTTTGTTCAATGCGGATAGAGAAAAACTCCCTTGTATCTATTAGATACAATATGTCCTGCAAGAAAGTTGCGAGAGTTAAGACGTTCGTCACGTCAAAACGACTCCCACCAACGCCCTCTGTCTGTAAATTTCATTCTTTGCGGACTTACTACCAGATTATGGAGTGGATGGGATGGAGTGATGAAATGGTGCCATCTGAGTGGGGAGGGAAGGTGGAAGGGAGCAAACCTGTTCCAGTGATGACGGACAAAAGCCCTGCTCCAGATGCACTGATTCAGATAATTCATTGCAACTGTTCAGAAGGATGCAATAACCTAAGGTGTACCTGCAGGAGGCATGGACTAGAATGTACAAGTGATGCGGACATTGCCAAGATGGAAATTGTGACAATATGAAAAATGATCTAGTGGAAGATGATGATGAGGAGTTTAAAGTTTTGAAAAAGCACTGTGACGTAAGTGAATCAGGGTGGATGCAACAAAGGTAATGGGTGTAGGAGTAACCATTGATATTGTATAAGGGTTTATTTGGCATCACTGGTAACCCTTTCATGTGAAAAATTGACCCTGAAAACTTGGGTAAAAATCCAAGATGTATTGATTTATCATAAAAACTGACCATAAATGTAAATGTAAAATGACTTGTAAACCAAAAAAAAGTCATATTCGAAATTTGACACTTTCCCATATTCCGATCTTGTCCAACTTTTAGTATGTTGTAGACTAGACCCAACCTAACACAACCCCCCCCCCCAAAAAAAAAATGTTGCGATTTTTGGGGGTCAATCAGTATATTGACCCGTCTACCATGTACATCATTAAAGTTATTGGAGACTTTTTGTCTTTCTTTTTTTTTTAACTTTTGCTTTTGTTCACCCCCGAACAAGGCATATTTGCCACTGAAGCTTAAGGGGCCAGATTGGGGGGGGGGGGGGGGGGGGGGGGAGGTAAGAGTTGGACAGCAAGATGTTTGTTCACATTATATTTAAATTTCTACTTGTTTGTACAGGCGAAGAAACAAGAGCAGGGAGGAAAATTCAAAGGCAAGCGGTGTTAGGAAAGAAGCCAACAGTAGAAAATCTTCCGACATCTAGGAACATCGACAGTGAAGGGGTGCGATTTTGCTTCTAGTAAAGTGGATCAGGGGTATTTATATTGAAGGGGTACAAGTGCATCAGAACACAATCCGATGGAAGTAAAACGAGCATAGGGATGCAACACTGGCGATGCGACAGGGGCTGGAGTTTGGCAGACAATGCAGGATTTACATGGTTAGAAATTGTTTTTTTGCACCTAGTCCAAGAGGGAGAGGTTAGTGGTTGGTGCACCAGCCCAATTCTGGCAACAATGCTCCATGCAAGGGTGAATGGTGGCTTTATAGAGATATAGTATACTGGCTGGTGTGACGTTTTCTAGCCTGGTAAAGGGAGTCTAACTACTTTGCAGCAGACTTAGAAGATGCTACCATGTACTTATTCCACTTCAAGTTACCTAAGAATGTCAGGCCGAAGAATTTAAACATTGGACTCTCTGGAAGGGTGCTATCGGCCATAACAATCGGTAGTCGGAAAGGTAAAGTGTAGTATCTGTTCCGATGGATACTTCATCCCATAGACTGGTATTGTCTTGGTCTTCGGAGCTTGATTTACGCCGGTCTATGGGTCTGTCCTGTGCAGTTCTAGGAGGTCCACCCTCCCAGGCTTCGCCTCCCCTCTTTGGGGAGGAGTAAGTTTATTGCTTACTGCCTGGGCGCCCCTACCGGGGAATGCCGACGAGGCTGCCCAGGCAATTTTTAAACCCCACTTTCCCAACCCGACCTTGGGTCACATTTTACTTGTGGGAGTAAGATAAAAACTGGCCTTTTCCAAAGATTCAGCCATTGACTTGATTGTGTAGGCATTCGATTTACCCTCATGTCGGGAATAGAATGGGATGTCATCAGCAAATACACCGATCTCAGACGCTATTGCATTGGGAGGTCGTTAAGAAATCAGAAATAATATAGGTCCACGTATTGACCCTTGGAGCACCCCCGCATTAACAATCGTCTCGTAATACCGTACAAGTTAGTCTGGTTGTTTTGTTTTATGGCATATCAACCCTTTTCGGGTATTTAATGCTGAATCTGGACATTTTGGTAAGTTCAAGTTCTTTATATCTTCAAATATTTATTCATGGTGTTTGGTTTGGTTGTTTTGTAGAGGAAAAATGTTTTTGTTTTTAGCTTCGCAGAACATGATTGAGTTTTGCAAAGGAAAAGGAAAAAAACAATAACATCAATGTTTGGTGCATCAATGTTTTATTTAAAATTTTTCACATTTTCGGTGGACGTGAATACCAGACGGACAACGACCATGTTGTTTCAGAATTAGAAGAGAAACAACTAATTTGAATGTGCATCTGTGTGCGTTCATTACACGGGCCGTGATCATTCACTTGATATCTGACTTCTACAAGTCGCAATGTCAATCATGTGGTCTCTCTGTCACTGCTCCAACAAAAGGACAATTTCCAGTTTAAAACGAGTAACAAAGTTTTATTTTGAGAGACGTTACAATGATAGTTGTTTTCTTCTACCAAACAAACCTGGCAAATCAGGACAAACCTATCTTCCAACCGAATACAGTCCATTAGCTTCGTTGTCGTTGAAAATTGAAAACAACAGAAACCTAATTGGGCCCCCTCTGCTGGAATAAATATAGATATCACTGTGACCACTCGAGATTATCATCTTTTAATTTATGGACATAAAAAACTAACCATCAAGTCCACCATCTGGTATGAACATTACTTTTGGAAAATCTCAAGTGGGTCATAATCGCAGCATGGAACATCTCATCGAAGACGACATTACTATTTCAAAGACGTGGTCTCTCTTCGCTAAATATTTCTCTGACCGCGTGCATTGCAACCATGCAACCGTCCTGCGCATGTTTACACCAAGAAGGACTACAACAACTTCCGGTTATTATCCTTGATTATTTCTCCTACAAGACTCACACAACATGGTTGATTGTTGATGGGTCATTCAAACGCAAAGAAAATCTTTAAAACTAACTGCGTATTTGCTGCTTTTTACTATCAGTTATGACTTTCCGACACAATAGCAAATACGCATCATATTTACAGATGTTAACAACTCGTAAATTGCTGCCTGTCCGTTTTTATTTGCTAAAACTCAATTATCATAAAAGACAAGAATGTTAAAAGGTGCACGAAAAAATGACTTTGAACAAACATTTCATACATGATAAATGCTTTACAAGTTGAAATATTAAAGAAGCGGACCGATCAAGTGGTTTTGGCGTTGTTTCGTTTTTGTTTTTCATGACAAAGGCAAGAGTACACCCCCCCCCCCCCCGGATTTAAAAATATGTGTCACTGGTTATCAAGGCTCAAAGGTCACTTGAGGATAAGGGTTAAATTTGTCTATGTTTACCCCACCCCGGAGCTTTCAGTACTTTAAGAACAATGTCATTGACGGATTTGGTAGATAGCACATCTACGTGACCATGTGAAGGCACGTTAGTGGACGCATTTAGGTGTCCTCGCTCCCCCGCCTGAAATGGTGACAATTATATATTGATACCATCGATACTTCTTAATATAATGCCCAGGAGCCAAGCATTTCCGATTTTGCTTTGCATAAATTTTCAAAGTTTGTCAGGAAGTCTTTTAGTGCCTCGGCTGAAAGAGCAAACATTTGTAGTATTCATCGTTTGGTTTGATTGTTCTGTTTTACGGCATATCAACCCTTTTCGGCTTATTTAATGTTGAATCCGGTCATTTTGGGAAAGGTTTTTATGCTTCAAGTTCTTTATATGTTCAAATATTTATTCATGGTGTTTCGTTGAGTGAAAGGGGGAAGGGACGGAAGAGGAAGAAGGGGGAGGGAAGAGAAAGAAGGGGGAGGGAAGAGAAAGAAGGGGGAGGGAAGAGAAAGAAGGGGGAGGGAAGAGGAAGAAGGGGGAGGGAAGGAAAGAAGGGGGAGGGAAGGAAAGAAGGGGGAGGGAAGGAAAGAAGGGGGAGGGAAGGAAAGAAGGGGGAGGGAAGAGGAAGAAGGGGGAGGGAAGAGGAAGAAGGGGGGGAGGGAAAGAAGGGGGAGTAAGGGAAAGAAGGGGGAGTAAGGGAAAGAAGGGGGAGTAAGGGAAAGAAGGGGGAGGGAGGGAAAGAAGGGGGAGGGAGGGAAAGAAGGGGGAGGGAGGGAGGGAAAGAAGGGGGAGGGAGGGAGGGAAAGAAGGGGGAGGGAGGGAGGGAAAGAAGGGGGAGGGAGGGAGGGAAAGAAGGGGGAGGGAGGGAGGGAAAGAAGGGGGAGGGAGGGAGGGAAAGAAGGGGGAGGGAGGGAGGGAAAGAAGGGGGAGGGAGGGAAGGGAAGGAAATTGTTTTTGTTTTGGATTTTGCAGAACATGATTGAGTTTTACAAAAAGAAAAAACAAAACAATAAAACATCAATGTTCGGTGCATTTTGGGTCAGGAAGCCGATATCTGCGTAGTATTTATGAGTTCAGCCTTTTTAGTATCAGTTCACAGTGTGCCATAGGTATGTAGATATAGGGAGAATGGCATTAATAGATTAGAAAAATCAATAAACAAAACGTACAGAAAAAAACTGATTATTTATTGGGATTCTTTGTCGATAGCTTTTAGGTCAACAGGTGTTATTTTCTAATTATTAGAAATCCATTTTGAAAAAGCCACAAAAATCAGAATCAAACAAATAACTACAGCTGAACGCAAATAAGATTGTCACAATGAAATCAAAAGTATTCAAGATCAAATCAGGTTTGGTTACTTTTTGATTTGACAAATTTTAACACCCCCCAACAATACTTTTTGATTTTACAAATTTTAACACCCCCCAACAATACTTTTTGATTTTACAAATTTTAACACCCCCCAACAATACTTTTTGATTTGACAAATTTTAACACCCCCCAACAATAAGATGGCCACGGCAAAAATGACGTGCGAATAGAAATACTAAACAGGTCCAAGACAACTGTACGAGAAAAAGATAAGCTAGAATTTTATAGGATCCTCATTCAAGCAACAGATTTGATAGAAATCTTCCAATTTAGACCGCTGTATACATGGCAATGTAACATTCCATTCATTACATAAACTCTGGAGCCGACGAACCAAGATCCCGTTGAAGACTAGACTGTCTCTATAACGCGTACTGCTCTACAATAGCAACAGCTGGGCAATAACAAAAGCCATGCTTGACAAGCTGGATGCGTGCCACCGCAGACACCTCCGTTCCATCACAGGTCACTGCTGGCCGAAAAAAATGATCAGCAACAAGGCACTATACGAGCTGTGCAAGGTCGCTGAACAAAGATGGTCTATGTTAGGCCATGTCCTACGAATGGACCCTGACACTCTCGCACAGAGGGCACTAGACTTTGCCGTTACTGTCTCGCAAGCCTACCAACCGCGACTAGGATGGCACTGCACAAATCTGGTCACACTACGTGCTGACCTCAAGCAGGCGGCACTAGGACCACTACGTACAGCGAAACAACTTTATTGCCTACGACAACTTGCGCATGACAAGGCCAGGTGGCCTGGGACTAGTATGGAGGACTGATCGCAGCTACGGGATGACATTTGACTACCGTAGCAGCAGAACACAGTTTTAATAATAAATAAGTGAAAGTCAGCCCTAAGAGCTTATCAAAGAAAGAAGAGAGTCATTCATTTTGACTGGAGCAAAAGAAGGATCCAAGCATTGGTGGTGAAAGGAGAGAAGCTTAGTTTCAGGTGCTTGCTCTAGAAACAAAGCTTTAATCAAGACATTCACTCATTTTATGTGATATTACAGTTAGCACATCAGCAGTTGACGTTGCATTCATCATAACGGGAGCGTGCATTGTCAGTAATCTTGAGTTTAGCAAAGTTCTCAGTGGTATCCACATTAAACTTAATCTGGAATAAATAAATATTGTACATACGTTCTTTACGTACAGACTTGTAAAAATTTGTTAAGTAGATGTGTAGCAGACAATACAGAAATACGTACACATTTGAATAACCATGATTCGCTCTGAACAGTGCAACATCAATCGTGATTATCTTTCTCTCCCTGAGACACGAATGCTAGGGATGAAAAGACGTCAATTCCACATTATCTTTCTACTGACAAGATGCGAGATTTCACATGTCCTCAGAGCTGGGCACTTTTACCAATCCTATCGACACTCCCCGTGTATTCATTCTTTACACACATATATACATCTTTCTCACTAACAATTAATCCAAACAAAAATACACGCAACAAACTCAATTCTTTATGCATATGTATACAACATCTCTCGCGCATCACACACGCAATAAATATTGCTATTGTTAACCATACTTCAACGTGTTATTTATCTTCCTTCCACAGCGGTAAGATGTGACACAAGGTCAGGTCATCATGTGCCCGCCACAAGCGGTGACCGCTGACTATGCTATTAAAACAAGTGAATGTGAATTTTATTAATTGAAGCACCAAAGAAGTTGTTTCCCCAACAACAGTTTAGTTTAGTTGTTTTATGGCATATCAACCCTTTTGGGGTTATTTAATGCCGAATCCGGTCATTTTGGTAAACGTTTCTATGCTTCAAGTTCTTTATATCTTCAAATATTTATTCATCGTGTTTGGTTTGGTTGTTTTGTAGAGGAAAATTGTTGTTTTTGTTTTTAACTTTGCAGAACATGATTGAGTTTGCAAAGGGAAAGGAACAATAACATCAATGTTTGGTGCATTTTAAGTCAGGAAGCCGGTATTTTCAGACAGCCTGATCTGGTAGTATCAGGCCCCAACAACAAAAGGAATCCATGTGGTATATAAAACTTTTCAGCCCACAACACATTAACGACTCTACAGGTATCTTTTATAATAATCAGTACGCTGAAAATGCTCAAAAAAACAAATATACAACAAATAAAAGTAACTGTCGTCGATAAAAGTTAATTTAAAACTGACCTGTGATATTTGTTTGTATTTATAACCCGTGTCAATTGCTATTTATTAGGAATCAATATTTCCGTCATAGAATCATTAGCCACGAAGAAAATGGCGACCGTCTTTCTGAGAAATGGTGAACTAAAAAAAGAGTTACCTGCACCTTGCATCATTGGAACTATTCTAAAATAGAACATTTTTCGAAGAAATAACAATTTGAGAAAAGCAACAGTATAGTGATAGAACATTTATTGAAGAAAAATAAAAAAGCCGAAAAAGACGTTTTGCTTATGAGTCCCAGTAAAAAAAACACACACGCCGTAACCCATGACCTCAAGGTGAAGACTGCAAAAAATGAACAAGAATTTTTTTTTACATTTATTACAAACCCATTAATAGTACGTAAAAACACAAACAAATTTCACAGGTAGGTAGGAAATTATCTATTCTCGACGTAACTTTCACTTGTTGCATATTTATTTTTATAACCCCGTTCTCGTTCGTTTTTTGGACCCCGTCCGCGACTGTACTGATCATTATAAAAAATACACGACTCTACTTACAACACACAAGTCAGTCTGAATCAACACCACCTTACACATGAGAGCAGAGCATGTCCATAAATGAATAATAATAATTTAAAAATTCATATCTCGGCCAAAAATTATCGTCTGAGAGTGGTTGAATGCTTGATGGAATCATCTAATTGTTTACATAATAATAAAAAAATTATGAAAAGATTAATTTTCAAAGATCCGAGTCCGAATTTCTTTATTTGGGCATTCAGCAAAAGTAATTGTTTTGACCCTAACACGGCCAGAAATTAAGAGAGTGAACCAGTGCTGGTTAGAATTGTCATTTAATTCTCCACATAATGAGGAAAAAAAGAAAAAAAAAACGTTTTTCACAAAAACCCAATTTTGAGGGTTCCGGGTCTAATTTCCTTATTTGACCAAATTCGGTACCATTATTTTGACCATAAAATATTTCTAAAATGTTTCAATAGCAGTAACATTAAGATGATGCAATAGTTGCATAAGAAATGCAGGATGATGCAATAGTTGCATGTTGAAGATGTTAAATTGCATCACTAACTGCGATGGGGATCCAATAATTAGAATTTGGCTTCCTGAGATTGACACTCAACTTTGTTTTTCACGTAGAATCCTGATTAAACAACACATTACTCAAACCATGTATCACAATCGTGACGACTTTGAAAAGTTGATGAATAAATCCAAACGTGATTCAAAGGACGATATAAGTATAAAGTTGGTTGGAAATTTTCCAACGAGTCACAAAAGAAAATTGTTGCTCGAAAGATGAAGAAACTTGAGCGGGAATTGAAGAGGGATCTGGCCAAGAAGGAGTCTTCAGAAAAAGTGGAGGCATGGAAGGGCAAAGTTTTCCCCGATTCCATAGGACAGTGAGGATGGATCTTCTGGTAGTTGTCGTCTTCTACTGGTAGTTTCCATTTTCAACTGACCCCAAAAGATTGTATCCTAGACTGTCTCTTGGATAACATTGGAGAGTCTTATGTGCAAGAAAATATTACTCGTAAAGTTTACCAGCATAAAGTCGTCGATTGGTCGAAGGAAAAGTGGGTGAGGTAGCCAACTGAAGCACGAAAGAAAATTGATATCCCCGTTGAAGATGAAATTGCAATGATGCATAACATCAATTTATCTTAGAAACTTTGTTTATACATTCCATTAATCTTTGTTTATACATTCCATTAATCTTTGTTTATACATTCCATTAATCTTCCAACAAGAAATGAGGTCGATTCATATAAAAAGAAATGTCAACGCGAATTCAAATTTGCTCGTTTCCTTGTTTGGTTTAATGACACAGTTGGATTTCGGCTTGAACTGAACACGGTGCCCAACTTGAGTTAGAATGATGTGGTGAAAGTGGAAGGGAAGATTGGTATTGACTTGCTGGCGATTATAATGGTAATAGTGAAAGAGGGGAAAGATTGGTATTGACTTGCTGACGATTATAATGGTAATAGTGAAGTGGAAGGGAAGATTGGTATTGACTTGCTGACGATTATAATGGTAATAGTGAAAGAGGGGGGGGAGAGAAGTGTGAGACGAGCTACATTGGTGCGCCTTATCAATTCAGGTGAATGATATTTTTTGTTTTAAAATTGCTTGTACTTGCAACGGTTATCACCCCGATTGGGTTGAGCCGGCTTCCTCCCAAGCAAGTGCAACATCAGATGATATGGTCAGCCAATCCCGATTCTATAGTTGAAGACGAATCACTTATAAGTCTGATAGTGCTGCTAGGTCGCTTTTGATTGTCGTTTTAAAGAGGGGTTCGGAAACTCCGCTTGAATTACAGGGATATTGTGGCAAAGGCATTTGCAATTCTTTTGAAAAATTTCCAGGAAGATGAGTCTGAGACCTTCGATGTGAAGACTGACGTTCGACAGACATGTGCACTATCCTCAATTACGCCACTGACTACATCCTTGATCATGCTCTCCGGGATTATTATGGGGAGGAGGCTTGGGTGTGAAGTGAATGCATTGGACCTAGCTTATGCTGATGGCATTATCTGGTTTGGCTCAACCAGGGCAAACGTAGTACAGGTTATTCTGGGCAGACTGCGCTTCACATGAGCATAGACACATCAAAGACTAAGGTTTGCTCGTCCTTGGTCTTTTTGGAGGTCTTGAGATCGCTGTCTCTCAATGTCGCTGCTTTGGAAGACGGAAAGTCATTTATGAACATCGGGATTGAGCATTGCTAGATCCACCAATCAGAAGATTTCAACATCTACCAATCTATCGTTCAATCGATCCTCCTCTATGGCTGAGAGACATGGTCAATGAGAGTGGTCGATTAGCGGAAGTTGTAAGTCTTTAACAATGACTGTTCAACCACATTGCCAGCAAGCCGATCGTATTCCGACTGCTGTTTTCCGTCAACCTGAGGTTTTTGCCGTCTACCTTATTACAGCAACGTCTTCAACGGTTCCGGTATACAGTTTGTCGGCCAGAGGGTGAATTAATTTGAAACGTAATCCTCGCTAACTTATTGCCTGGGTGGCGCAAGTGTATCAGTAGTCAGCTGAGGACGTGGACAAAAACCAGCAGGGAGGACTTGGCTGAATTCTCAGATCCACAAGTGGTTGGTCTTTGATGGTGTAATCACGATCGGCTAACCATCTCATGCGAGCTTGCTCAGGATCACTGTGCATGGGTCATCATAGTTTAGGATGTGGTGCAAACCAAGAAAGAAGCTGGATCAACCCAACCATGAAGGCGAATGCCATGGCACTTGCAACAGCATGCAGTTGTTTGGTCAAACATTCTTCCTAACTCAACAATGTACTCTAGATCCCTGTATTTGATGCGAGAGAAGGAAAACAAAATGTACAGGAAGATTTTAAATGATACATTGAAGAAGTTCATGCGATGGAAACCAGAGTCTCACGTTCAGTTTCAGTTTACACTGAATGGTCAAAGGTTAATGGTCAAAGGTTAAGGGTTAATGGTAAGTTGGTGAACCTGATAAAGGGCAACTCAGCTGGTCATTACGGCAATGTGACTCATGCTAATGACTTCACATGCATTCGGCAGGTTTTTCGCATTGAGAAGTCAATCGCCGATTGATTGAAAATTGAGAGAGAATCGAATCAGGTGAGAGTGCTTATTCTGACCCTAAAGTGGAAAACGGCCGTTTATCTCTCTTCGGACCTCAGGGAGATCGGTGACCATCTCGTTTCCACATGTACGTAGCTATAGTACCAACAGTGGCAATGCTAGGATTATAGAAATAACCACTCAAACGACGTAGATTTTTAAAAAGATATTTCCTTTTCAAAATAGGTTTAGTAGCAGCTGTGCTAGTTCCTGATCATCGTAGGGCTCTCTCGCCTTAAATGTCCTTGTTTCAAACATATGCAGGAGGGGGGGGGGGTAAATACAGTATTTATTTTAAGTGCAAGGCGTCCAGACCAAAAATGACATTTTTTTTTTTTTAATGCAATAAGTCTATTAATTAGTACCAGCTAACAGTTTGATGTAAGTTGGTGTCGACTGTACTGTAGGTTACTAGTGACATCGCTTCTTGGGAAGGAAAAAAGAAAAAGCTAATCAATTATAATTTCTATCTACATACTAATAAAATTGTGTGATCACTTCTCGTGTGTTTATGTTTCTCGTCTTCACGTGACTTTATTTCTTACTATTAATCGATTTGTTGAAATCAAGAATGTAATAACGTAAAGTACTAAAACGAACTTTTATTTCTAAAATTTAATTACGAAATTAAGTCCACCAGAATGCATTTCGGTTTCTTTATAACAAGGCAACCATTTAAAATTTTTTTGGGTGCTTATGTAATTTACGGACCGGGCTATTATTTAGATAGAATTTTCAAGTTAAATTCAATTTTTACGGTATCTTTTGTTTATTAAATTGTTAGGTGAAAGTACAGAATAGTTCATCAACCCCCACCTCCCCATGTTGAGAATGGCTTTCTAAATTATAACGTTATTATTTCAGCCCGGTCCTTAAACTGCACAAGTTTCCTTTTTTAATAGCTTAAAAAAAAAAATTACTTCGTGACCCTTCGAAATTTGAAAGCATTTAAACTTGTCGAATAGAAATTCATTTCTTGCTTAAAAATTCTTAAATACCTATGTATTAATAGATTGAAAGTTTGAGAAGATATATTTTTTAAAAATAAAGATTGAAACAATATTACCGTAAAAGTTAATTATTTATATTTTTATAACATTTTGGTTCAATTTATAATTAAATTTAACTTTCAAACTCCTATTTAAAAATAATAATTTGGTAAAAACAAACAAACCCCAAAACAGTCCCGGGCAACGCCGGATTGGTACATCTAATTAATAACGCAACTACGTGTGTGTGACGGTAATGAATTCGATAAGGATGCACGTGTTTATATGTGGCGAATAGTTGTTGGCTCTTGGTCCGACAAAGGGAAATCATTTGTCGAACATACACGTCGACTTCCTTTGATTGTTTTTAAGAAATGTCATCACAACATGAAAGAAAGAAAACAAAAAAACGCCCAATTTACATTCTTTTAAAAGAAAAGTGCGAATTACAATTATTTTACGGTCTGGAAAAAGAGTAAATACACGGGGGGGGGGGGGTACACCATTAGTTTAAATGTTTGTTTTTGCGCTAAAGAAAAAAAAGAAAAACAAACTTTGATTTAAAAAGAACAGAATTTCAGTAAATAAAAACATTTTTATTTTTAAATTTGATAGTTTTGTTTTTTCTTTCTTTCCGATCTCAGAAAGAAAATGAGAAAATATAAAAAAAGATATCAAAATATTTTGACGAAAGGAAATCAAAAAATAACGTAAAGTTCTAATATAAGTTACATTTTAGAAAAATTTTAAGAATAAAAAAAAAAACAGGAATTAAAATGTGTTTTTTTTTGTATTTATTTTTTTTAAGTTTTAAAAAGATAAAAAAAAAAAATGGGCTAGGAGTTCAGTTTTATTCGGACTACTGTTCTCATCTTGATTTTTATGTTCACATTATTTAGGTCGATATGACCTCCGACCTTCTTTAGGTACATCTTGCCGAACTTGGGAACCTGGACAGAATTTCGCACTGAACCCTTTATTTATTCACGGAGTTAGATTGTTCGGTGCTTCTGCTGTTTCACAATGACATTTTAGGTCTCTCTTAAAACAAAAAAATAGCTAAAGAAATGTATAAACTTTCTTATGTACTTACGTGGTAGCTAAAAAGAAAACTGTACACAAAAAAATTACGCAAATTCATTCAGTATTTATTAAATTAAAAATAAAAAACGATTTTATCTATGTCGTCATTTTTCTTTTATTTTGACTTTTTCCAAAAGTTATCTCCCTTGCCTACTTAGTTTGCTGAAATTCTACCGGCACGAAAGATCGTTTTCTTTTTATAATTTAATAAATACTGGATGAATTTACGTAATTTTTTCTGTACAATCTTATTTTCAGCTAACACGTAAGTAGATAACAAAGTTTATACAGTTCTTTAAATATTTTAATGTCATTGTGAAACAGCAGAAGCACCGATTGCCGGGTAGAAGTGATATTTTTTGTTATTCTTAGTTATTATCGCCTGTGGGAAGGATTGAAGCTTCAACCCCCAGAAGAAGACTGTCACTTAGAACTGATTGTTAATCAATCAACGTTCTTAAACGTTAAGCCACGGGTACATGTGGGCAATCTGCCAGAGTTCGACTAGAAGGTTCTCAAGTTCGAAAAGATGTACCCGAAGAAGGTAGGAGGTTACCTCGACCGAAATGTTGTTTAGATAACCGAGATGAGAATAGTAGTCCGAATTATCCATCCTCATCTAAAGAGTTCTGAAACGTTGTTATTTCTATTATTTTTTTTTAGAAAACCCAGGTTATAAAAATAAAATGAAAAAAACCAAACATTTTTCTAGTCCACCCATCTTCCTTAAAAAAAACATTTTGGCACTTGTGCAGTTTAGTAAACAGGGGCAGATAATCCACAGATAATTTTAATCAAATATAGTTTCTGAAAGAAAATCATTGTAATAAAATAAAGTTTATTTTCAATAAAGTAATATTTTGGCCAAAACATTGTAATAAAATATAGTTTCTGAAATTGACAGTGATTTCTTTTTATATATAATTTAAAATGTTATAAAATGAACATAATAATAAAACTTTATTTTATTACAATGTTTTCCTTTCAGAAACTATATTTTATTAAATAAAATTTATTAAAATGTTTTAATCTATTGGTCGTTACTTCCTGTGATTATTTGCCGCTGTTTACTAAACTGCACAAGTGTCAAAATTTTTCTTCAAAAACTTATATTTTAGAGTGACATTTGTTTTAAAATAAAATTTTTAAAAATAGGTGACAATCCATAATGAGTGTCGTGTTAATGTTTTCATTTAAGATCGACGTGTATTTGTTATTTCAGTAATCAGGTTAGGGTTAGGGTTACATTTGCAAAGGAAAAATTCTAAACTTTTTTTAAAAACAAATTATTAATGTATAATTTAAAATATCTGTCTTTTCTCTGATCGAATTATTTGCTTGAAATATCCAATAAAAATATTTGCTTCGCTTGATGTTTCATAAATTACAGGCAACATTGATAACAAAATTTTTTTTTTTAAAAATGACAACTTTCTTTTCAGAATGTAACAATGTGAACCCATGTTGATATTAATGAACCAGAAAATAAAGACATTAAACAATTTGATATTAGTTTTAAGAAAATAAACAAAAAACCATCCGATCTAATTTTCTTAGTTTTTCCAAAAATTAAAAACAAAGCCGACATGAAAATCGAATCCAATGCCGATCAATATGAATATAGAAGGAGTAATTAAAATATTTTAGGATAATAAATAAAAATTAAAAATCGATATTTGTTTCTCTCGTCTTCGGATTATTAATTTTTTACTTTTAATTTCGAAAACTTAAAAGAAGTTTATCTTTCTCTGCCAATTTTAGTTTTGAATTTGTATCGTCGACTAATTGCGAAAGTTGTGATTTTTTTTGGGTAACTCAATTAGAAAGGGGAGAAATCGTTACTAAACAAAACACCGTTTCCTTAGAAATTGATGCTTCACTTACCACAAATTTTCAGGGTTAAGGAAGAAAGTAAAATTATTAGCGGCTGTAACTCATTCGACGTCGTCATTTTACGTTTTACAGATTAAACTGAATGAAAGCTACGACTACATTGGTAAAAAGATACTCGTGTTTTTCTGCCATTGGCCAACATGTACTTCCGGGTCAACGACCTTCACCGAACTGCGACCGAAAATAATTTTTAATCATTTTTTTTTTTTCAATTTTACAGATGTAAAACAGTAAAACTATTATAAAAAGTTAATTTTGTGAAATAAAAAAAAAATCTATTAAAATTATTAATAGTACTACTACAACTAATAGTCGTTAGATTCCGGTTGCTAACGTCAACTTGACATGCGACGGAAATAAATCAGAATTACATTTTCCGAATTCAAGAAAATTAATAAAACTGTAAAACAATTTATATTTATTAATAAAATATTTATTTTATTTTTAAATAATGTGTGAAAATACTTAAATATATTATTAAAAATGATAATAAAAAAAATTAAAAAGAAAGAATTCTTTTATTCCGACAACGTCTGAGTGTTTACACGGTTATCCTGGTAACAAAACAAACATGGCGTTGTTAACGTAAACTCTTGACATTATCATCTCTCCATCCATGTACAAATCATTATTTTCTTGAGTTTAAAGAATTTTTTTTAATGAATTTTACCCGGATTAATGTCTTATTAAAATTGTCCCGGTAAGAATTGTATTTTACTGCTCATATTTTCTGGATTTTAACTTTTTTATTTTTTAAATTAAGAATTTCGTTTCGTCAAATTACGACACGGACTAGAAGAAAACTAATTTTAATTAAAAAAATGCTTTTTTTTTTTACATGTTGTTTTATTTAACAATTAACAAACGTGCATGAACAATTAAATCTGTTTCTTTTTTCGGCGTTATTTTCATGCAGTTTTCTTTTTTGTCTGAACGATGAGAGACGGTTGGTTACCGTTGCAGCGTCGAATTTGAAAACAATGTAAACATTAAACAAGTTTTGGTTTTATTGTCATTATTATAAGATTATTTAAAACCATTTGTTTTGGTCAATAAGCAGACGACTTTTGTGTTACCAATAAGTGTTTATTGTTTTGTGATATTAAAAAAACAAAAAACAATTTTGCATCTGTTTTTACCGCCTGATTGAGGAGGTGGGGTTATTTTTTGTAACCCCTATTTTTTTTCAACAGGTGACACATTCCAGAAGTTCAATTTTGAGACACGTGCGATCAGTTTGTCAATTGTATTACTTTTGCTCTCGTAATTATTAACTAACAGTTTTGAGAACAAACCATGGATGACTTGAAATCTGTTTCGGTTTATTAAAGTTATATTCAAAAAAGCAAAAAAAACAACAAAAAAACTTTTCATGTAGCAGTATTTGATCTTATAAATTAAAAAAATAAAAATAAATCAAGTTGTTTAAAAAATAATAATGAAAAATTCATTTTTTTTTTTTGGGGGGGGGGTCTTTGTCAAAATTAAAATTAACGGGCATTTATAACGACAGCTAACAGAACGAAAATGGAGTAAAAAAAACAAATAGGCAACTAATAAATGTTACGCAAAGTAAGATAAGTTACTCTTCTAACTTGGCTAAGTCTATTTGTGTTTTAACTTATTTTTAAGAGTTTTTTTGTTCAAAACGAATCTGGTGTTCACTTGTTCAGTTAGAACGAAAAAAAAAAAATGGCTGAAATTACAGAGTTTCGGTAATCGGTAAAAAACCGAAAATTACGCAAAATACTGGTAGAACATATTTTCCCACGATCGGTGACATTAGGGGTCAGCCTAAAAATTTCGTTAGAAATAAAAATCCATCCTAGGAAATAAATGCTGGAGCAGATGATAATAGTGCTGCAGGCAGGAGTGGAGGCTGCTGATGCTTGATGCGGGCAAGATTGCTGCTGCTAGTTGTACTGGATAGGAACAGAGGTACTATAGTAGATAGTGATGATGATGATGATGATGATTATAGCAGTATTGGAAGGTTGCCGTCTATCTTGAATCATTAAGGGTCAGCTTGTAACAGATGATGATGATGATTCGTACATCAGTGTTTGGAATGTAGCAATGGTGCTGCTGTTGGCAGGAGCGAAGCTGCTGATGATGACTGTTGTCACAGGGTCAGTTCAGACAGGATCGCTGTTGCTAGTTGTAGTCATCATAGATTGCCACCAGGTGGGTACTACTACTACTGATGGATCACCATCAAACTCTCTGCTGGTTACGTCAAAAGAGAACGATCACCCTTGCTTATTCGCTGCGTAAGACTGGACGCTTTCTGTCTCTGTGACGTCATTACTGGGACACGTAGCCTTACTCGAATTCTAATTAGAAAATACCACTTTACCTAATTTTTAATCTTTTAGTGAAATTTACCATACTAACCTTATCTTTACACACCCGCATTTAAATATTATTACAATGGTACACCCCTGAGTGTGCCATTGCTCACAGAAACCATTATTTCAATTGCTTTCCATGAAATAGATAGCCTGGAACCAAAGCCGCCTGTAAAACTGTCTGTAACTGCTGCAAATGGGTTATAGAAAACGCAAAAGAGTCCTATGCCCAATCTGTTAAGTCCAGAGTTGCTGAGCAGAGATTTGGTTCCTATGAGTTTTGAAGAATAACAAACACGAAAGTACATAAATTATGATTATATTTGCTTTAAAAATTACTATTAAAATACAAAGATTTTATTATATTTTCATATGAATTAAAAAAATAAGTTTTTTTTTTAATCATTTCTGATCATCCATACATGATAATGAAGCTACATTTACTGCAGGGTAAACCGGAAGTCAGTGTGACAGTGTTCGCTTCTGGATTGCAGATGCTTTAGTTTAGACTAGCAGGGCTACCCGCCGTTACCCGCAGCAAAAGTGTAACATATTTCTATAAAAACTTCTATCTCTCTCTTGCCCGGTACTCCCTCTCTAGAGAGACTTTCTACTTTTGTGCCCACTCTAGAAAATAGTCTGAAGCACCTCTTCGCTAAGGGAAAATGGATATTGATTTACTCCTCTCCAGGAGTTAGGCACAAGGCCAGTTTTTATCTTACTCCCACAAGTAAGATATGACCCAAGGTCGGGTCGGGAAAGTGGGATTTAAAAATTGCCTGGGCAGTCCCGTCGGCATTCCCCGGTAGGGGCGCCTCAGGCAGTAAGCAATAAACTTACTCCTCCCCAAAGAGGGGAGGCGAAGCCTGGGAAGGTGGACCTCCTAGAACTGCACAGGACAGACCCATAGACGGGCGTAAATCAAGCCCCGAAGGCCAAGACAATACCAGTCTATGGGGTGCAGTATCCATCGGAACAGATACTACACTTTGATCTTAGCCAAAATGGATAGCCATTGTATTTATTTACTCCTCTCCAGGAGTTAGGCACAAGGCCAGTTTTATCTTACTCCCACAAGTAAGATGTGACCCAAGGTCGGGTCGGTAAAGTGGGGGTTGAAAAGCCAGCGCCCGAGAAGTGAGCACTCTGGCTATTAAAAATTGCCTGGGCAGTCCCGTCGGCATTCCCTGATAGGGCTGCCTCAGGCAATAAGCAATAAACTTACTCCTCTCCAAAGAGGGGAGGCGAAGCCTGGGAAGGTGGACCTCCTAGAACTGCACAGGACAGACCCATAGACGGGCGTAAATCAAGCCCCGAAGGCCAAGACAATACCAGTCTATGGGGTGCAGTATCCATCGGAACAGATACTACACTTTGATCTTAGCCAAAAGGCCAAAATGGATAGCCATTGTATTTAATGACGTTGTTTATTCTCTTTCATGTGCAAACATGTTCTAGCTACCTGAAAGAAGCAACAAGAGAACAGAAGGCAGAGAGGTGAACAAAATCCATAGCCGGCATCTGCGGACATATCGCAATCATCTATGAATAAAAATATTGGAGATGATTTCACTGGTTTTAAAGAAGTTTTGAATAAGACTGTAATGAATCTAATTCAAAACGAAATTTATATCATATTTCACTAGTTCTGTTGCACCTACTGAATGTGTTCAAAGCAAAAACAAATGTTGGTAAATGTACCTGCTAGATGGAACATATTGGAACATTTTAGAGAGAAACAGTGTTTAAAGGTGTGTAACTCTTTACCCTTTGTTATCTCCCTTGATCAAAACAGCATTTTGGAAAACAGTTATCTGCCAACACATTGGCCAGCCGACAACAGGGAAATATTCAATGGACACTCAGTGACAGACAATTAAATACGTCCTCATTTTCAAAGTGATTATTTTTCAGTTATTATTTATGTAATAAATAATTATTATTGTTGATCTTGGAATCGTTTTCATCCAATTTATTTTTTTGATATTTATGTCTTACCGCTCACAAAAGACCACTTTGATTCAGTATTTTTGGTCATTTAACAAGAAATTTCTTTTGATTGACTAACTACTTTTTCCTAAATAGTTTGATATCAAAGTCCAAATTGGCTGTTTTGCTCTTGACCTATTTATCCAATGAAGCAGAATGTGTTCTCTTTTCATTTCCATTCTTGGACAATAGTTTTCATTATTTCTTCAATAAGAAAAAAAGATCAATAATGTGAAAACACTTGTCAAAAATAAAAAAAATAAACAAAGATGACAATCTGTCAAATTAGAATTTTGCAGATCAACATTTTTTGGTGCTTGTGCCGTATGAAAAAATTATTTTTTTATAAAGACAATATGATATACTTATTCAGCGTTATATTCTTACTCACTGTACAAAAAAGTAGAAAAAATTATCCACTAGAACTTTAATTACAAGTATTTTTCCATTCTGCGTATCATAACAGCGATTCGTTTACTAAGCCTCCATCTTCTTTCTTAAGAAGATTTCAAGGGCAGATAATTCGAAATCTTCTTAAGAAAGAAGATGGAGGCTTAGTGAACGAATCGCTGTTATGATACGCAGAATGGAAAAATACTTGTAATTAAAATTCTAGTGGATAATTTTTTCTACTTTTTTGTATAGTGAGTAAGAATATAACGCTGAATAAGTTTATAATATTGTTTTTATAAAAAAATATTTTTTTCATACGGCCGCTGAACAGCACAAGCACCCATTTTTTAAATCTACTGTTTGCTTTTTTATTTTTGACAAGTGTTTGAAATTTTAATTAGGATTAAAATATATTGACATTACTTGTTTTACATTAGATATTAAAATATATTGACATTACTTGTTTTACATTAGATATTAAAATATATTGACATTACTTGTTTTACATTAGATATTAAAATATATTGCTCAATATACTGGATAGAGCATTAATAGCAATAGATGTAGTGAAAGAAAATAAGGTGCAAATTAAATTTTATTACAATTCAACGTTCAGGCAAAGTTCTTTACAGTCCTTAACTCATGAGTTTTCAAAGAAAATCTTCTCCTCAGAGGACCATTACCGCAATGACATTACTGCAGGTAATAAAAATTAAACTTTGAAAAATATATATTAAAAAATATATATAAAAATACATAAAGGTATATAAAACATCAAATATATCGGCCCAAAACATACTTTTTAGTAAAACTATACAGTTCATCCAAGTCAACAAGTCTAAAATAGCTCCAGGCAAGATATCAAAGAGGTTGATTAAAAAATAATCCAATTGGTGAATGGTGGTCCAAAAACGACAAGAGGTATCCAGGCGGGAAATTCGTTTGCTATCGATGCAGTAGATAACAGTGAAAATTGTATTCAAAGTGCATGCAACCTCTTTGATATCTTGCCTGGAGCTATTTTAGACTTGTTGACTTGGATGGACCAAAGCATAAAAAGTAATCACCTGCACAACTATAGACCCCTTATCGAAAAAGTTCATTAAATCGCATCGATTTAAGGTCATTTATATAGAAATTTGGAGCTTTTCTTATCGGAAAGTTTTTCTATAAAAAGAATAACGCTGATTCATGAGGTTTAAATGAAAATATACCAAAGTTATGTTAAAAAAAAACTCCCTGTTTACGTCATTTTATTTTAGTATAATATTGCGCTGGAACAAAATCTATAAAAAACGGATATTTTCAATTTTTGTATCGCACCGATAAGTTATAAAAAGACAATATACATTGGTAAACTTGTAGATAAATCAAGTCCCTTTCGTGTGATAGGATTTTATGGATTTTTAGCGATCTAATAATGGTCTTTTCGACGGATCTGTCATCAGAGAGTATTCCACCCCTAAGAATTTGATCCATCCGATATTTTTTTCTTAACTCTGAGAGTTTTCTAGCCAGATATTTTTTATGAACTTTTATGAAATTAATTGGATATCTGACGCAATTTATTGATAATTTTCGACCATTTTATGGAAAATATTTCTTCCGGATTAAAAAGAAAAAACTTCATTAATTAATAATTAATTTTATTTTTATTTTAAAGAAGCAAACATTTCTTCGTAAATGAATTTAATTAACATATTAAAATAGAGGAGAAGCAAGATTATAATGCTTAAATTTAATGCTATTTGTTTGAAAATAAAGTTTTAAAACTTACTTTTATGAACTAAACATTAGGAAAAACTTGTTTGATTTTGTTTACGGTTCTGTTTTACAAACCTAACTATATTTTACGTATTACGGACAAAGAATGATATCTCAATCAAAGAAAAAAAAATAACAGAAATCTCGAAAAAAAAATAAAGTCAACAAAATACACATTTTATTTATCGGACACATTTTAGGTTTAATTATAATTAAAAAGAGGAAGAAACATGTTCTGTTCTCAATTAAATAACAGAACCTTTACTTTTGTTTCTCTTATTGGCAAGGATTTCCTTTGTAAACAAAATTTTAACAAAAACAACATCCTTGTGCATAATTTGGCAAAATATGTTTTATTTTTTTAGCAAATCAATAATTTAAAGTGTTCTAATACTACACTTTATCTTTTCTGTCCTCCTTCAGTGAAGGAGAAATCCTCCTAGACTGAGGCAATTAAAATTTTTGTCCCAATCCAAAGTGCCCCTTTTTTGAGAGCTTGAGATTCCCCACATTAAAAACCGACCTCATGAGGAGATAAGTAATTAATAACCCCTTCAATTAAATCACCCCCTCCAAAATGAGATTCATTTTTTTTTTTAGGCGATTTAAAAAATTTTTTTTTTTTAACATAGTTCACCCCAAACAAGGCAGGCCGCCACTGTAGACGTAAGGGGCTACTGAGAAAAAGAAAATGGGAAAAGGTAGGGGGCGGTCAACCTAGATTGGGATCAGCGCAGCGAGGTGTCTGTTTACATTAGTTTTAAATTTCTGCATGTCTGTACTGTTGGGGAAACAGGGGGCAGGGAGGGAGTTCCAGAGGCCAGCAGTACGAGGAAAGAAGCTATTTGAGTAGAAGGTCCTCCGACATCTGGGGACCTCCACAGTGAATGAATGAGATTTAGTTGATTGTCGAGTTAGTCTAGTGAATTTACGTCGAGGGGGCACCAGAGTAGCCAATTCATCGGAGCATAATCCATTGAAGTATTTGTAAAACAAGCACAAGGATGCTACATTGCGGCGATGGGACAGAGGCTGGAGCTTGGTTGACAGTGAGGGACCTATTAGGTTGGCGATTCTTTTTTGGACCTTGTCAAGGAGGGAGAGACTAGTAGATGATGCACCAGCCCAGATGTGACAACAATACTCCATGCATGGGCGGATGGTGGCTTTGTAGAGATACAGGATAATGTCAGGTGTGAGGAGTTTACTAGCACGGTAGAGGGAGCCAACCTTCTTTGCGGCAGCCTTGGCAATGTTTTCAATGTATTTGTTCCAATTCATGTTACCTGTGAAGGTTAGGCCGAGGAGTTTGAATGATGAACTCTCAGGTCGGGTGTTATTTGCCAGGACAATCGGTGGTTGAAAAGGTTCCTTGTAGTTATTGAAGGAAAGGAGTTTTGTCTTTGCGGCATTAAAAGTTACCAACCATTTATGACCCCAATCCACTACAGCCTGGAGGTCATTTTCTAAAGATTCAGCCATTGCGTCGGATATGATTGCGTCGGTTTTGCCAACATGGCGAGAGTAAAGGGTGGTGTCATCAGCAAATAAACCAATCTCAGACTCTATGCCATCAGGGAGATCATTTATATAGATCAGGAACAACAAGGGTCCAAGGATAGATCCCTGGGGTACACCAGCATTTATGTCATGTTGCTTAGATGAACGGCCATCGAGGACAACCTGGATTTTTCTTTTGTCTAGGAAGGATCTAATTATATTAAGTAATTGCCCAGTAATACCGTACGATCGTATTTTCAGGAGGAGTCCTTTATGCCATACCTTGTCAAAAGCCTTGGATATATCAAGCGCTACTGCCCTAGCTTCACCTGCCTTGTCGAGTGTATGATACATGCATTCAGAGATGACCGTTAGGATGTCTGCAGTAGATCGTGCTTGTCTAAATCCATACTGGCGGTCAAAAAGAAGTTTAGCATTAACTAAGTGTCGTACTATCGCTAGATTGATTAAGGATTCAAAGATTTTAGCAAAGATCAGCAGCAGACTGATTGGGCGATAGTTCTGAGGATCCGTTTTATTCCCAGAATTCTTGTAGACTGGTACCACAGAGGCAATTTTCCAGCTATCGGGGAAGCAAGATTCAGCTAGACACTTATTGTAGAGTTTGGAGAGGACAGGGACCAGTTCAGCAGAGCATTTCTTTATTACTATTGTGGGTATAAGATCAGGCCCACAAACTTTGGAGGTGTCAAGGTTTTTTATGATGTCTCTAACCTGGGATGGGGTGATGGCCAGGTTATCAAGTGTGGCTTCGGTCAGCAAAGGGAATTTGGGGATGGGGTGGTTTTCTGAGTCCAAAGTAGAGTTAGAAGCGAAGCGCTGAGCAAGTAGTTCAGCCTTATCAGTGGCCGTGCAAGCGACATCATTGTGGTTTAATAGTGGGGGAATCGTTGATTGACCATTATTCACTACACTATTGTAGATTTTCCAAAAATCATGAGTACCTAATTTCTGTGACTGGATGCGTTTTTCTGTTAACTCATTAAACCTTCTCTTTGCTTCACCTATCACGGCCTTGCAATTATTTCTTGACTCTATAAATTTATTTCTATTAGTAGCTGACTTATGTCGGCCGAATTTACGGAATGCTTGTTGCCTGTCAGAAATGGCAGCTGCACATTCCGAGGTGAACCATTGAGGAGAGTGAGGCTTGCTAAAGAATTTTCGCATGGGGACATAGGCTTCAATGCCTGCTTTGACCCATTCAGTTAATTCGTTTGCACACTGATTGGCAGGGAGTGAGAAGGTTTTCCTCCATGGGGCGTCACTGATATGATCTCTGATTGACTCAAAATCAGCCCGCTCGTAGTATCTTGTTGTTTTGAGCAACGGTTCATCAGCTTTTCTTAGGGTGATATGTATCATTAGCACAATGTGATCAGCATTCCCGAGTGGGCTATGAGCTTTCGTAACACAAGCCTCGGGCATTGAGGTCAAGAAAAGGTCTAGAAGTGAGGCTTGTTGGTCTATTCGATCAGGGATGCGGGTCAGAAAATCGACAGTCTGAGAGAGGGAGTGAGCTAAGGAGAAATTATACGTAGAGTTGCCGGCTGCATCAGTAAGGTTGGAGAATCCCAACCAGTCACGGTGGTGGGCATTAAAATCCCCAAATACATGTATGTGGGCATTCGAGTCAATTAAGAGTGCTCTATCTATGCTTACAGAGACAGAGTTTAGCAGAGTACAGTCCTGGGTCGACGGGGAGCGGTATAAGAAATATAAGTAACTGATGCTGTGATGTAAAGTCAATCTAAAGCACATGTAGTCGTGGTCATCTGATTCAAACCTATGTTCTCTAGTTAGGGGGAGGGTGTTCCGAACATAAACTCCTAGCCCGTGCATATGTTTGTCAGAGTCTTTATGGTAGAGTGGGAGGTAGTCAGTCATGTCAAAGTGGTGAGAGGAGATTGAGGATTGGAGGTTAGTTTCACTTAGAGCAAGGATATCCGGGGAGTTTGTCAGGAGAAAGGATTCTACGTCGTTGATATTGGTTCTAAGTCCCCGGATATTTGTGAATGCGAGCCTCAATGGCGGAGGCGAAAGTGTTTTTTGTTGGGTGTCTGGTTTAGGTTTGCTTTTATTTTTTTGTAATGACATGTTTGTTTTGATTATAGAGTGGGTTGGCCAAGGTGGATACTTGTTTGGTGCCAATAAGCTCACACAACCAGTCCATTAGTCTCAACCTGGTCCATGGGGGTTGTGGCCTCAGGAAAGCCCACCGGAGATAATTGCAGGGTCCCTTTCCATGCGCGACATGGCACATACAACTACCCACGGTATTATGCAACTGATGATGGAGCAGCCGTTCTTGGCGCTACCCAAGAGTTTGGGCTCTTTCCTGTCAGTCGGAAACAGCAGCCAGACAAGCTGTCTAACCTGTATCCTCAACCTGTCAGAACAAGAGAGACCCAGATTGATCATGTAAGACTTAATGACGAAAAAATTTCCCAAAGTTGCCCAAATAGAGAGAAAGAGAACGGCGTTCATTGACCTAGTAAGGAAACAAGGCTAGGCACTGAGTGTTTAGAGGCGTCCCAGCGCTGTTACCTCTGCGCCTGACTAATAGACAAGGAAGGAGTGCAAGGGCCGGCGATAGGCAGAACTTATCTACTCTAAGCAATTGTAGGTTTGCAAACCGGATATTTTGTTCGAGATGCCAACTCTAGGAAGGTTGTCGATCAGAACTAAGGAGGCCTCCCTCCCCAACGGTTTACTGCCACGACGTAAGTAGCTCGTAGCAAGGTTTTTTTTGTCAGAGGTTTCCTTCTCTTAGAGGGATAGCCTTACAAGGTCTAACGGGTCCAACATTCCGAGAAGAGTGAAAATATCCTGCGGCCGTTTACTAGTCGGGTATTTCCTGTCCCCTGCAGGTAAAAAAAAAAAAAAAAAAATTTCCAATATTGCGTGCGTGATATATATATATATATATATATATATATATATATATATGTACATATGTAGATGTAATAAGTTCATTGTATGCTAAAAAGGGAACAGGAAGTTAAAGATAGGTTTCCCTCTCGCAAGTAGGTATAAATAAGAGGAATAAAAATCGAGTACTAAGGAACGGTTGAGGGAGTTAAGACAGTGAGGAAATTTTAGACTTAGCTGTTTTTTTTTTCCTTTCTAAAACCCGGTCTGCAAGCTACATTTGAGTTTGGGGTCATCATCGCTTGACGGACGTTGATATAAATGGATCAGCACGTGGCTTTTTAAAACACAGCCAAGAGGGCTACAGTGGGGGTTTTCCCTTTTCTTAAACTATATTGATAGTGGATATCCCCCCCCCCCCCTTTTAATCTTCAAACGCATTGACCCCTCCAGAGAAAGAACTCAAAGAATTATTAGCAAGGACATAAAAAAGAAAGAAAGACACATAAAGCGTTGTGGACAACAGAGAGAACAATATAGATCATCATCATCATCATCATCATCAACCGGTTTATTTGTTGAATCAGGCCACAATTAATCCTCTGATGAGGGTGGGGCCTGATTGTCTAGTCTCGAAATCTAAGTCTTCCTCTCCACTCCTGTCTTTGGCAAGGTTTGATGGAATCCATACCCATGGCCTTCCTATCACGTTTGACTACGTCCTCCCAAGTCAACTTGGGTCTGCCAGTGGTGATGTTCTCTGCTGGCACATTCAACTTTCGGACTTTAGCAATCCAGCCATCGCTACGCTCAATGTGACCCAACCAACGCAGTCTGTTCTTCCGCATGATGTCTGTAAGGCTTTTCAAGTCGACCTGTGAGAGCAGGGATTCAAAAGAAACGTACTGTTCAGGCCTCACCAAACAGATCCATCTGACCATTGCCCTGTCATTACGGATGAAATAAATAAATAAAATAAAATAAACGAAAAAAAACCTGCGAAAAAAAAATTCTTTCACTAGACTTGGCAACGCAAAAATATTAGCAAGAACATAGGAAAAAGGTAAGAATGACACATAAAGAGTCGTGGACAACAGGAAAGAAACGAAGAGAACCTGCGAAAAAAAAAAAAGAAAAAAGTCGTACATACGATTACGTGTGAACACCCTGATAAACTTAGTAGAAAGACGAAAAAAACTCATAAACAATTATTTTAGAATTTAGAGTGGCAGATCAGTTTTGTATATAAATTTAATGTAAAATGATCCTCATTTCCGGGCCATTCTAAATTTTTCAAAATGTTCATTAATTTTGTTTACCACTAACCCAAAGTCTGACTGGTAAGGTCATAAAACCGCACATAATCGCTTAAAAAAGTAGCCGCCCCCCCCCAAAAAAAACAACATACAGAATTTACAACTATAGCAAAAAATCTTTTGGTTAATTGTTCTAAAACACTAGAATGTCCCGGAAATGGGGCTCATTTTACATTAAATTTACATGTGAAACTGATCCCAAACTCTAAATTCTAAAATAATGGATTTATCTGTTTTTTTTTTCTTCCTGCCAAGTTTTTCAGGGTGTCTACATGTAATCGCCTAAAAAAAAAGTAGAATCTCATTTTTGTTTAGGGGCAAGAGTTATTTAGCTGAAGGTGTTAATCTACAATAATATCATAATAATAATAATACAAGTTCTTACATATTAAAAAATCTACTTAACTTCTACAAAGAAAACAATTCAAACTTTCACATTACATTGAAATATAAGTTTAAATATGAACAAAAAATGAATAAAAACATGTTAGTAATTAATTTTTAATTCATAAAACACATTTGAAATTCTTTGATTTGAAAAAAAATATATCTCGACACTTAAATTGACAAAATTTCACTGTCTTTCATGTAGTCTGAAAGGAGTGTACTTGTGTTCTTGTCAGTGGAAGTAAAATGTAACAACTGAACTGCCTAACGGTTTCAATAATATTCATAAACAATCATTTTTATTATTAGTCTTTGATTTTATTGCCTTCTATCTCCTTTGATGTCATTAGAAATTTTGATTTACGACCAGTTCAGATATGGAAACTTAAAAAAAAAACAGACTCCAAAATGTGTTCTCGCACAGAGCTGTAAAAATCTTTAAATTCATTTATACCTAATTCAACTCCACACAAAGTCTTTCAAAATGTTCAAATTTTTTCTTTCACACTTTTTGGTTATGTTTTGTAAGGTTTGCCAATGTTGAGGAACCAGCCACAAAGCCCACAACAAAACCCACCATATAATTAAAAAAAAATCCTAACAGCATAAAAAATGAATTAAAAACAAATAAAAAAACATTTTTATATTTTACTTTTAATTTAATTATCAATAATGTTTGTCAGTATTTCTCTTGACAAAAATGTTTATTTAATTTTTAAACATTTCTCGGAACCTTGTAAAGCAATTACATTCTTTTCTCTTAAAAGGTTATCTCGCGAATTTATGCAATGTTTTTTTTGTTTTTTTACACAATAAAATAAATTTACATCGTATTTTGATGTTATTATGACTTATAGATTTTAGTTTTACTTGTAGTTTAAAAACGGTAAATATTTATCATGTTATCATTGGTACCAGCAATAGAAAATTAAGTTTTAAAATAAATTTAAATAATCGTTTTTGGAATCGGAAATTAGTTTCAAATTATTCCGATACCCCAAAAGTTCCAATTTTTCCGATTCCCAATTCTGATTCGTCTGAACACTAATATATATATATATATATATATATATATATATATATATATATATATATATAATTATTATTTCATGTATCCACATAAAATGTTATAAGGAGATATAATCTTTTATGTATCAATTTTCAGTATTTATTTCAACAGTGCTCAATACGTGAGTAGAGCTAGGTAGTAAGTTATGAAAATATATTTATGGCAATTAAGCTACACAGAGGCTTTTGTGTTTCATCGCCGTAGGGAATCGTCAGGCTCAAATTTTCATAACTTTATATATATATATATATATAAGTAAGAAACTAAAAGTAGAAACTTTTAGTAGAAAGAACCTATAGTGAAATGGTAAAAGCTCAATATACGAGATAGAGCAATTATAAAGTTAAATGGACAAAGAGAGATAAACATGCACGAATGTCCAAATTTATTTCAAACTTCAAATGTTCAAAGCAAGGTATATTCTGTAATAAAATTATGTTTATTGTTCTTTCCTTAAGCCAAGGCTTTTCAAAGATCGAGATCTTATCATCAGAGTATATATATATACATACATTGATTCCACCAAGGACACAAGCAACATTTTAGTTGTCTTTCTGCGACATGAAGAATTCCACAAATGTAGAATTCTTATTAGACTGAAAGCTTTCTATATTTGCTTAAAAAAAATGTCCTCAAAACGCCAGCCGAGTCAACTACGGACTGCAAGTGAAGTTTTATTCAACTCAAAAAATGAAGTACCACAAAGCATCGGAGTCAACATGTTTAATCGTTGTTTCTGGTCGTAAATATGGTAGTCCATACGTTCATGTTATAGCACAAAAAGTATACAAATTATTGGAAAGAATTGACAGTTTTTACTTTCTAATCAACAAAGAACAAAAGAAATGAGAGGCAGGAAATACGTCAAACGACTGACAATAAAATGACTCAATCGATTTATTCATTCAATTTTCTTTCAATTGGTACTTTTATTATTTCAGTTATTTAATTATAAACATGATTTTAAATCTCTTTCACTGGTGAAAATGTCAACAAATCTGTTATTTGTAGGTAATTTTCTGATTCATTGCTGATTCAATAATTCATTTTGTTTGATTTGGTATGTGGACACATCCATTTACGATAAGTTTGCATTTTACATTTACAAATATTTAACGATTGTTTTGTTTTCTGTTTCCAGTTCAAATATGGCTGTGAATATTGCGGACAAATTTGTTTTCTATGTCAAGTGTTAGAATGCCGACACCATATTTTCAGCCCGTGAGTGATTTCCGGTCACATAGCAACATGGTGCCAGTGTCGGGTTCGTATCCCATGTTCAGTGCTCGTCAAAAGACTCAGCCGGTTGATTGGCGAAAAATTGCCGCTTTGAATGTTGACCAAATGGCACAAGCATTTGATGTGAACATTTTGCAAGAGAATATTCACAGTATTACATTCTGTGATATTGAATCGGAAGTGGTAAGTGCATTCTCTTGTTGATTAACTCTTCACACTGATTTCAGCGACTCAACTTTTTTTCTTTTCAACATCTGTTGATTGGTTCACAAAATCTTTTTCTTCTTCTTCTTCTTCTTCTTCTTCTTCTTCTTCTTCTTCTTCTTCTTCTTTCCACTTTTTATTCACGTTTCTACAAGATGTTTCCAATTCGTTTTTTACTTGTATAATTTACCAAAGTAAATAACACCATGAATTCAGCTGTCCACACTCTGAATTGTTTTTTGAACGAATAAAAAGTAAAGCATTCATTGGTCGAATCAAAAGCAGCTGAAGTTGAAACTTCCAGCTCAAGTGTAACGAATTGCACCGTAAAAGAAGAGGTGTTGAAGCTATAAAAGCTTTATTCATATGAAAAACCTTGGACAGGGTTTGCTGCAAAGAGTTGCTTCACAAACTTGCTAGCTATGGAATATCTGGAAATAACTACTCAACCATCAAATCCTTTCCCGCTGATAAGTCTATAAAAGTCGTTGTTGCTGAACAGAAGCCTGAAGTACATAGTATCAGTGTCAGCATACCTCAAGAATCTATTCTTGGCCCAACCCTTTTCTTGATTGTCATTTTCAAAATCATATTCTGTGATCATTTGTCGACATTCATACAAATGACACAATTGTCTATGGCAGCACTTCGAAGAACATTATCTGATCTGGAGCATGTTGTATGATGGGAAAAAAGTGTCTTGTGACCTTTGACACCTCTAAAATTAAATTCTCTTCTTTCACCACCAATTTTTGTTTTGCTCCAGTCGAAATGAATGACCCTTTCCTTAACAAAGCCCTTGTTTTTGTTTTTTTTTGATAAGCTCCTAGGAGTGACTTTCACTCCATAGCAAAAATGGAAGACTTGTATTCATTTTGTTGCTAAGATTGCTAGGAAAATGGTTGCATCATTCTACCGCTCCAGAAAATATGTGACTCCCGATGCAATCCTCTACCTATATAAGAGTCAGATATGTCCTAAAATGGAGTATTGCGGCCCCATTTGGGGAGGTGCCGCTCATTGCAGTCTTTCTTATTTTGACAAAGTAGAAAACCGACTTGACAATCTAGTGGGTGATGATCTCTTCTCTTCTCTACAACCCTCTTTCTCACAGAACAGACGTTGCTAGTCTCTCTCTACTCTATCATTATTTCCATGGAAGGTGCTCGACTGAGCTCCAATCTCAGGATTCCTCCATGTAAAACATTCACAACAAGAACTCGTCTCTCTACCACAACTGCAAAGAAATTTCCTTTCTTCTTCTTCTTCTTCTTCTTCTTCTTCTTTTTCTTTTTCTTTTTCTTCTTCTTCTTCTTCTTCTTCTTCTTCTTCTTCTTTTTCTTTTTCTTCTTCTTCTTTTTCTTCTTCTTCTTCTTCTTCTTCTTCTTCTTCTTCTTCTTCTTTTTCTTTTTCTTCTTCTTCTTCTTCTTCTTCTTCTTCTTTTTCTTCTTCTTTTTCTTTTTCTTCTTCTTCTTCTTCTTCTTCTTCTTCTTCTTCTTTTTCTTCTTCTTTTTCTTCTTCTTCTTCTTTTTCTTCTTCTTCTTCTTCTTCTTCTTCTTCTTCTTCTTCTTCTTCTTCTTCTTCTGTGTGCCTAACATCAAACAGAATTTCTATGAACAAAGTTTCTTTCCAAGAATTTCCCATCTGTGGACCACATTACCATGAGATTGCTTTCCTGCAGACTACAACATAGTCCTCTTCAAATCTAATGTTAACAAATACTTGTCATAGACTGTTCTCATAATTAATCAAATTTTATTCATTCCATTCATCATTTTCAATCTTCTCATAATATTCTTCATCATTTAATAGGCAATCTATCCATCTCACTAAGCCTTATCCTTGATTGGTGATCGCTCATTAGTAAAAAAGAAAAGTTCAGCTATTTCTTTATTACGATTACATAATGTCAGACAGACATCTAGGTTGAGGTATATGTATTTTGTTTTTCTAAACATACGCTTGATATTCTTTCTCGGATGAAATAAATTTACTTGAACAAGTCTTAGTAGTAATCAATAGTGAATATTTTCTCTCTTTGTTGTAATGAATTTCAAATTAGATCTCGACAGGTGGTTGCGATGAATAAGAAAAATATTGAAATGAGTTGCTTTGTGAAATGGATTTCTGAAACGTTGATTTGTTGTTGATTTCTCACATTTTCTACAATGTCATTTTTATTCGTTCTCTCTTGCTTAGGAATGGCCAAAGTAAGCACAATTATCATTCGAGTAAAGTGGAAAGTCTATAGAGTAGTTGTCCTGCCAACACTTCTTTATGGATTGAAAACATCGACCATATATCTACTGTACTGAAGTGAAAAGGCTATAGAGCAGTTGTCCTGCCAACACTTCTTTATGGATTGAAAACATCGACCATATATCTACTGTACTGAAGTGAAAAGGCTATAGAGCAGTTGTCCTGCCAACACTTATTTATGGATTGAAAACATCGACCATACATCTACTGTACTGAAGTGAAAAGTTTATAGAGCAGTTGTCCTGCCAACACTTCTTTATGGATTGAAAACATCGACCATATATCTACTGTACTGAAGTGAAAAGGCTATAGAGCAGTTGTCCTGCCAACACTTCTTTATGGATTGAAAACATCGACCATACATCTACTGTACTGAAGTGAAAAGTCTATAGAGCAGTTGTCCTGCCAACACTTCTTTATGGATTAAAAACATCGACCATATATCTACTGTACTGAAGTGAAAAGTCTATAGAGCAGTTGTCCTGCCAACACTTCTTAATGGATTGAAAACATCGACCATACATCTACTGTACTGAAGTGAAAAGGCTATAGAGCAGTTGTCCTGCCAACACTTCTTTATGGATTGAAAACATCGACCATACATCTACTGTACTGAAGTGAAAAGTCTATAGAGCAGTTGTCCTGCCAACACTTCTTTATGGATTAAAAACATCGACCATATATCTACTGTACTGAAGTGAAAAGTCTATAGAGCAGTTGTCCTGCCAACACTTCTTAATGGATTGAAAACATCGACCATATATCTACTGTACTGAAGTGAAAAGGCTATAGAGCAGTTGTCCTGCCAACACTTCTTTATGGATTGAAAACATCGACCATACATCTACTGTACTGAAGTGAAAAGTCTATAGAGCAGTTGTCCTGCCAACACTTCTTTATGGATTAAAAACATCGACCATATATCTACTGTACTGAAGTGAAAAGTCTATAGAGCAGTTGTCCTGCCAACACTTCTTAATGGATTGAAAACATCGACCATATATCTACTGTACTGAAGTGAAAAGTCTATAGAGCAGTTGTCCTGCCAACACTTCTTTATGGATTGAAAACATCGACCATACATCTACTGTACTGAAGTGAAAAGGCTATAGAGCAGTTGTCCTGCCAACACTTCTTTATGGATTGAAAACATCGACCATATATCTACTGTACTGAAGTGAAAAGGCTATAGAGCAGTTGTCCTGCCAACACTTCTTTATGGATTGAAAACATCGACCATATATCTACTGTACTGAAGTGAAAAGTCTATAGAGCAGTTGTCCTGCCAACACTTCTTTATGGATTAAAAACATCGACCATACATCTACTGTACTGAAGTGAAAAGTCTATAGAGCAGTTGTCCTGCCAACACTTCTTTATGGATTGAAAACATCGACCATATATCTACTGTACTGAAGTGAAAAGTCTATAGAGCAGTTGTCCTGCCAACACTTCTTTATGGATTAAAAACATCGACCATATATCTACTGTACTGAAGTGAAAAGGCTATAGAGCAGTTGTCCTGCCAACACTTCTTTATGGATTGAAAACATCAACCATACATCTACTGTACTGAAGTGAAAAGTCTATAGAGCAGTTGTCCTGCCAACACTTCTTTATGGATTGAAAACATCGACCATATATCTACTGTACTGAAGTGAAAAGTCTATAGAGCAGTTGTCCTGCCAACACTTCTTTATGGATTAAAAACATCGACCATACATCTACTGTACTGAAGTCAAAAGTCTATAGAGCAGTTGTCCTGCCAACACTTCTTTATGGATTGAAAACATCGACCATATATCTACTGTACTGAAGTGAAAAGTCTATAGAGCAGTTGTCCTGCCAACACTTCTTTATGGATTAAAAACATCGACCATATATCTACTGTACTGAAGTGAAAAGGCTATAGAGCAGTTGTCCTGCCAACACTTCTTTATGGATTGAAAACATCAACCATACATCTACTGTACTGAAGTGAAAAGTCTATAGAGCAGTTGTCCTGCCAACACTTCTTTATGGATTGAAAACATCGACCATACATCTACTGTACTGAAGTGAAAAGGCTATAGAGCAGTTGTCCTGCCAACACTTCTTTATGGATTGAAAACATCGACCATATATCTACTGTACTGAAGTGAAAAGTCTTCATGACTACATGCTGCATCATATGAGTGAGATTGTGAATGTAATCTGGCAAGACAAGGTGACCAACGAAGAAATACTAGAATGTTCAGACCTATTATCTATGGCGGGTCTACTAATGTAGAAAACTCTAAGATGGATAGGACACTTTGAGCAATTGGAATCTGAACGACTACCAAGACAACTGCTGTGTTCACAATTCTGTGAAGGAAGAGCGAATCAGAGATAGCCGAAACTAAGATTAAAAGATAAAGTGATAATGAACTGGAAATGTAGGAATATCAACACGAGCGATTGGCAAGATTCTGCAAATGATGGAATAAAGTGAAGTATTATCACAGTTTGGTGGCCTTCATAAAATAGTCATCATCGAGTCTACAGACTGCATACAATGATGATGATGAATATCAAACAAAAAGTATACATCTTAATCATTAAAATGATAAGATGTAACAAAGATGGTATTTCTTTTATTTAAATTATGCACATTTTTGTAAACAGCATTTTATAATAATGGACTTGAAAAAAAGAATTCTTTCTGAATTTAGTAAAAACTAAATGCAGAAAGAATTATTTTTTTATTTCAAGTCTATTTTTCCTGTCAGAAAATTTATACTCTATTAAAGAGTAATCCCTATTAAAAAAAACAATAACAAAAAGATCAATTTAAATGATTCTGCATAAATATTATTCCAATTCTGAATATTTTTTTCATTGAAACACAGAGTTGTTTATACAATGGAAGGCAGAAGTATGTGAAAACACTTGTAAAATGTTCATTTAATCTACTTCTTTTATGGTGTCTTGTATTAACTTCAGTTTTTATCAAGCTGATGTATTTTGGGATAAAATTAACGGCTTATAAAAAAAACATTTTCTTAAATTAAAAATGCAGAATAAAATAAAAGTAAATATTGAAAAGAAAAATTGTCGTTCCCATTAATTTAATTTTTTCATACTTAGTTGCAGTTTGTGCCCTCCGTTTCGCTTTGCAAATATTTTTTCTAACTCTTTACATTAAAAAAAAAAATATTGGTCTGTTCTTCCTGATCAAAAAAGCTGCTTCCAATCTTGGCTCTTTCTAAGATTCCTTTGATGAATCTGATCTTTCAGCCATCACCAGAAATTGATCCAACCACCCTGAAGTCATAACTGTTGTACTGAAGAGAACCAATCATTTTCCAAAATATTCCCGCATATGACATTTATTCATGGTTTCTTGAATCCCATGAAGTAATATCATACTTTTGGGAGAGAAACTCATCAACAATATTTTACAATGAGAATTGTAGTTTTTTGATCAGAAGTATATCATCCATTGTTTGATCAGAAGTATATCATCCATTGTTTGATCAGAAGTATATCATCCATTGTTTGATCAGAAGTATATCATCCATTGTTTGATCAGAAGTATATCATCCATTGTTTGATCAGAAGTATATCATCCATTGTTTGATCAGAAGTATATCATCCATTGTTTGATCAGAAGTATATCATCCATTGTTTGATCAGAAGTATATCATCCATTGTTTGATCAGAAGTATATCATCCATTGTTTGATCAGAAGTATATCATCCATTGTTTGATCAGAAGTATATCATCCATTGTTTGATCAGAAGTATATCATCCATTGTTTGATCAGAAGTATATCATCCATTGTTTGATCAGAAGTATATCATCCATTGTTTGATCAGAAGTATATCATCCATTGTTTGATCAGAAGTATATCATCCATTGTTTCACCAAACATGACAATCTGGGTTGAGTTCAAAAAGTTCCATTTTGCCGTCGTCTGATCAAAAAACATTCTTCCATAAATATTTAGGCATATGTTATGCTTACTAGTGAACTTTATCCAAGAATTCTGGAGCCTTTTTGTCAACAAAAAGTCTCCAAGTACTATGCTATCTTAAACAGTGTATGTGTAGTTCATTACTAAATATTTTATTTAGTAACTGATGTTCAAGCTGCTCTAAAATGATCTTGGATCACATTTTTGGATTACCACTGGATTCATTTTAAACTTTTTTAAAAAAGTTGCTCACAAAGAAATTTTCTAGAGGGATATTTTTAGGAAAGTTTTTGGTGATGCCAAATTTCGTTTTCTTTCGTTTGTCTCAGAATAATTAATCTAATATTAATAACAGGAATATTTAACTTCTTGTCAAGTGCCCTGTTGCTGAAAGTTTGCGTTGTTAAATAACAAAATGTTTTTGTCGAGCGCTCTTTTATGTTAACTGTGATTGCCTCGTTGCAAGAAAGTGAAGGAAATAGTGACTGACAACTGTGGTGACATCATAATCAAGTTTTGCTGAAACATTCAAAAAGTTTGTTTTTTAAGTATAGAAGAATCCTTGCTAACCTTAACATTTTATGAACAATTTTCAATAATGTCTGAATATTTTTTCTTTTTTTCTTTTTTAAAATTAATGATGATTGTTTTTTTTCAAGGTCTATATTTTTTAGCATTTGTTAAATTTATATCAAAATATATCACCTGAGTAAATTTTAGCTTTGGAAGATGTCTATTAAATAAATATTTTGTAAGAATCTACCCTTCCCCCTTCATCACCATATTTCTCCTAAAAAGAGGTGCAATTTAATTTTTTTATGGTACTTGTAAGCATTGGGTACATGAGAAATGCAATAGAATTACTGGTAGGTTGAGTAGGGGATAACCAGTTTGTGTGCAAGACGTGTAAGACAATGGAGATGGATGAGAACTCAGATGTGGAGAAAGTATACCTGGATGGTGAAGCTATTAAGGTTGTTGCGAAGCTTTTTGTTACCTTGGTGATATTATTGGAGCAATGGGTGAAGCAAGTGCTAGTGTGATTGCAAGAGTTAGAAATGGATGGAGTAAGTTCAGGAAACTTCTGCCATTACTAACAAGCAGAGCATTACCACTGTTGAGCAAGGGAAGAGTCTATCGAGCATGTGTACAGAGTGATGATATTTGGAATGAAACCTGGTGAGTGAGGGTTGAGGGCATGCGTTGCATAGAGAGAAATGTTATAAGAAGGATACGATGGATGTGTAATGTGAGTCTTAAAGACAGGATTAATTCTGATGACCTCAGAGGAAGACAAAATTTGGACAGTATAAGATATGTGCAGAACAGGAGACTACGGTGGTATGGCCACATTGAAAGAATAAATGAGAATTCTTAGGTTAGTAGATGTAGAACAGTTGAGGTAGCAGATTCAGTTCACAGGGGAAGGCCAACGAAAACATGGAAGGAAGTGATAAAAATGAACTTGAGAAAACGAGAGATAAATGAAGACTTGACCAGAGATAGGTTAGGGTTTGGGTTTTAATAAGTTTGTTTGGAAGTCAATTTCTTAAAGCCATCCAACACATTCCAGCATGTAAAATGGACGTTAAACTGAATATGATGACGATGATGATGATGATGATGCTGATGATGATTGATATTTATAGCATGATTATTAATTGAAAAACATGTATTGATTGCTTTCACACCAAAATTAAAACCTTGTATGTTTTTTTTTGTTTCGTTTTTTGCTTTTAGGATATGAGACTAGTTGACCCAAATTATGTGAAGCTGTTCAAATTGTCTCAATTAACAATTGAATATCTTTTGGTAGGTAATGTTTCTTTTATTGAAATATCAAGCCATTTCTCACGTGTAATACGCATAAGTTATTGATCTGTTCATGTCTATGCATTTCGGTATGTCAGGGATTGTAAGTCTACGTTATGAATTTGATTTTAATCTGAAAATTTATGTGTACAATTCTTCATTTCTGTGATTAATATTATGGAATTAACGTGAAGGTGGACAGCCCCGCAAGGATGATCCATTAAGCCCGATTCTGTATGCAAATGATTTGTTTTGTTAGTCAACCACTGGCGTTTCAAGCTAAATAAAAACTAGTCTATTTTGTCATTCGGCAAACGGCTGTTAGCATTACGGCAACATCGGGTCAAGCAATAGTTTGTGAAGTTGTGATTTTGTTGTCTTGGTTGCAGTTTATTCCTTATGTGCAATTTATTGGTGTTTGACGTGTTAATGTCACCAGATTTTCTCAGATGACTAATTTATTTCAAGTTAAGGGAAGTATTTTGTTAGTGTTTTAATACAGTTTTATTCCGGTGTAAATGACGGTCTAAGACCCACAAGGAACTTTTTTTCATAAAACACCGGAATGAAACTGTATTAAAACACTGTAACAAAACCCTAACCCCCTTAACTTGCAATCAATTAGCCTTCTAGGTAACGTTTGAGAAAATCTGGTGATATTAAGACGTCAAACACCAATAAATTGCACATAAACAATGAACACAAGATACAAAAGGCGTATTTTCTTTCATTCATTTTTTTCTTTCATTCATTTTTTCTTTCATTCATTTTTTCTTTTATTCATATTCCTTCATTCGTTTTACTTTCATTTTTTTCATTCAGTTTTTCTTTAATTTTTCATTTATTTTTTCATTCATTTTTTTTCATTTACTATTTTTTGATGTACTTTCGTTCTATTTTTTTCATTCATTTTTTCATTCATATTAAAGTATTACATTTGGTAAGTGGTATATATTAAATCCCTTTGGACTATTGTCTTTATCAACATCATTTACCTTCATATTATTGTGAAATGCGGTGGGGACAAGAAATTAGGAATCAACCGGGACCATTTGTTCTACTCGGTTTTGTCCGGTATCAACATTTGTAAGATTACAGTAATACTTTTGGTAAGTGGTATATAGTAAATCTTTCAGAGAGAAAGATTGAGAGATGGGAAAGAGATAAAAATTTTAATAGAAATATGTTAGACTTTTGCCCCGGGCAACACTGGGTAACCTTACTAGTGTAAAATAAATGTTTTTATCATTAGTTTACAAACTTATTAATACACTAGTCCATCTATGTGATATGTGTCTAATTTTTAATGAATTGATTATTTATTAGTCTTCTTATTAAAAATGAATTCTGAACTATCAAAATGATTTCTGTTTGTGTCCTCCATTATTTCTAGATATGATAAGGTCACTCGTCTTGAAAAGTTATGAGCAAACTCTGACCTGCATGGAATTTTTCAATGGTACATTTAATTTCAACAGGAAAATAACTTTTATTTAAATTTGGTTCTTTTTAATATTTTTTGTACAGTCAAATGAATAAATGAGAACCAAATCTACTGCTTTTATATACATTTTTATGTAAATATTTGTTATATCAGCTTCACGTTTGAATTTAAAGTTTAGAAATAAAGTTATTTAATTATTAGATTGTTAAATACACATTTGTAATTTAAAGGAAAAGGTTTTAATAACATTTTGATCTATGGATTATGAAAATATTTCGTTTGTTCTTCGATATGTGAATCGTATTCATCTATTATATGAAAAGAATTTGTCTTTTCTGTCTGTCTGAATCAAATTCAAATACTAACAAAAATACACTTGCAAACTTTACACGTTCTGATTTAGTATGGCCTCGAGCGGTTTATGGTAAAAATAATGCTCTAATATTCATTCATTTGGGGTCACCAGAAACCAAATTAATACCTGCAGAGTCAAAAAATATATCTCCTTTCATGCAAGCAATCAGGTGAAATAACCCTATAAATAGTTTTAAAGTTATTTCCCCTGAACTAATTAAAATTTTTAATTATAGAAAATGAAAAAAAACCCTGATAATATAGGGGATTATGGCAGGAAGTAGGTGTACGCCTTGATCTTTATTAATTCCCAGGCAGTTCCGGAAGTGCCTACATGTATTGAATATGTTGATTTTTTTTTTTCAATTATTCATGTTATTCTTTAAATTATTCCTTAATGTATCGCAACATTATACCAATAGTTTAATTTTAAAAAAAGAAAATTTTTATTGATGAGGGGGAAAAATGAGTTTCTTCCTTTCAAGACAAATGCTTATGCATTTGGTCTTCTGTAATCAAAATGGCTGACGTTCTTGCAACAAAAAATTAGCTTGAGTTTTGATTCATAGTGTGGCCAATATAATGATCCATATTTCATATATGACCCTCTTCTTGAAATAGGTTGCCCCCCACCCCCCCCCCCTGTCTGGTCTAGAATATAGTAAAGACTGACTGCAGCGGGCATTAAAAATAATGATGAATCATTTTAACTGGAATGAACTCTTCATATCAAATAGTTTGCAACACAAAAGCCATAATTAAGAAGGTGTTTCCATTCATGGATATCTTTAACATCATCAGTTGAGTCCTTAAAAACCTAAATTCTCCCTAAAAGGCAACCATGGACTTTTGCTATTTGGGAACGGGAAATTGAGAAAAGGGGGCTTCTCAGGTCAAAACAGTAAAGCTTTTATTTGAAGGTTTCTAATAAGTAAAAATAGACAATTAAATCTCATTACCTTAGACCACATGACGGAGGGTTTTTGTATCTGCCCAATTTTGAAACATCAGGCCAAAGAACTGTTATAAAACTGAGATTACTAAAAAAAATGAAAACAATAAGAAAAAACGTTTGTTTTTTTTATTGTGATTGTTGTTTTTATTACAGAATTCCCAAGATTATTTGACTCATCAACTCACAGTTCTAGAAGAGAATATGAAACAGTATAAACAAGTAAGTTAGTTTAAAGTTTTGGGAACTAGAAAGAGTGTTCAGATTTTTATCGCCATTTCATATGCCATCATGAAGTTTTATTTTAGAAGATGAAAAATAACATTTTTGTATGAAATTCATTCAAGCATTATTCAATTTTTAATTTAGCTTGTATTACTTATATTTCAGTCTGAATCTGTTGGTAAGCAACCCTTTTAAAATTGCACCCCTTTCCTACCTCATCGTAAATATTTACACTTTTCTTCTGGTGCAGTTTCTTTGGATGAATCAGGGTGCAACCTGGGATTTACTTTTTTTTTTTTCCATTTGGAAAAGTCTCTAATTTCTGTTTGAATCGATCTTTACTTTTCATAGCTGTCTTCAATCTATATGGTGAAAGATAGGTTAACAGTGTTATCTCTGTCCCCCTCCCCCTCTCTCTCTCTCTCTCTGTCCCCCCCCTCTCTGTTCCCCCCCCCCTCTCTCTCCAATTGCTCTTCTTCCCCTTGTCCGAATGTGGTTTCAGTACACCTTAAAACCGACTCTAAAGACACTGTGATAGAGTAGGTTGGTTTTGGAACTGTAACCAACGCTACATTGTTAAAGTTTCAAATTGTTATAAGGAATTATCACACAAAATATTTTTCTTCAACACTTTGCATTTATTTGAGGAAATGAATTTAAAGATAAAAATAATTGTGAATCCGGTCATTATTTCGATGTTACCCCAAAAAAGATAAGTTGGTCAAATTAAACAGGCCTTTAAGAAAATAAATGTAGAAAATATGTTTAATAATAAGTTCTTAATCGCAGTATCCATACTGTTCTCGGTAAATCGATAAAAGTTCATAAGAAAAGTTTAGTACTGACACCACAACTGTCTCTGGCTGCACTTGGAAGAGCATTGCTAATCAAGATCTTTCTGATTCTCTCTTTTTTGATCTGGAGCGTATGGTGCAAAGTGGAAAAAAGTGGGTTGTTACCTTTAACACTTCTAAAACCAAGTTTCTCTCCTTTAACCACCAATGCTCAGATCAATAATAACTCTTCTTATTACTGCCACTGCAAAGAACTGTGCCTAACATCAAACGAAATTTCTATAAGCAGACTTTCTTTTCAAGAACTTTTCATTCATAGAACACATTGCCACAAAATTGCTTCCCTGAGAGCTACAACATGGTTATCTTCAAGTCTAATGTCAATAAACACTTGTCATAACCCTAACCCTAAAAAGTTATCAAATTTTATTCATTCAATTCATTATTTTCAATCCTAATAATATTCATCACTAGCATGACCTGTGTCCCGGCGTTGTCCGGAGGGAAATAGAAAAGAATGATCTAACTTTAAAAAAAAAAAAATATTAGAGTATCAAGCTAATATGTTCTTTTTATTTATATTTTGATTTCTTTAAAAAATTCAAATATTGTGTCATTTAAACATGTTTTCTCAGTCTAGAAGGATTTTTACTTCACTGATCGAGGACAGAAAAGATAAAGTATAGTATACTACACTTTAACGGTAATTTTATTTTAAAAAGTAAAAAAATAAATAAATAAACAAACCGAAAAGCAAAAAATATTGTAAAATCGGCAAATATTTAAATCAAGGGCAGAGTTAGATACGGGCAGTGGCAAGCATGAAAAGTGCTGCTGGTTAAAATCAATTTAGTATTACATATGAAATCTGAAGAAAAACACTTTAAATGAATAAATATGCTAATGTTATCGGCTTATTTCCTAGATGACGACATGTTTCATTGGATTAAGTTCGATGACAATAAGTGAAATCTGTTAGTGACTTATATAAAAATAATTTAAATAAAAATATGTATAAATAAAAGTGTTGGTTGTAAAGCATAATTCTTGTGTTTTTGCAACACAAGTTTATTTAAGAAAACCCTGAAAACATTTTAAGGTCTTGAATAAAGTTTCGTATTTCTCTCACATTTATATTGAATCCCAGAAATCTGAGTATCCACTTTTGTGAAATAAATAATTTTATAAATATTTTAATTTTTAAAATAAAATGTTTGTATAACTCAGTGAAAGACTTTTCACTCCAGATTTAATATATCACGACAGTGCCGTAAACATTGCTGACGTAAAAAACAACTGTAACCTATTTGTGTTAATAAAAACATATGTAATCTTTGTTCTGATACTATATGTCATCTGTTATGTTTTCCATCAGGGAAGAAGAAATCCTTCTCGACTGACGCAATTCACAAAGAAAAAGTGTCAAAAAAAGTTATCAAATAATTATGAAAAATATTCGAAGACATGAATAGTGGAATATTTTGTTGTTCTCTCTACAACTAACTATTGGTGTATTTGACATCCAATCCGATATTTCTTTATTCCGTGAATAGTCATAATGTGTCCCGGCATATATGTATTTAACATCCAATCCGATATTCCTTTATTCCCCAAATAGTCAGAATGTGTGTCGGCGTTGTGCAAGGAAAATATAAAATATTTATTTAATTAAAAAAATAAATAAATATCAGAGTATCAATTTTGAGGAAAAAAAAAAGAAGTTACTGTAATAAAAAAATAACCGGAAAAGCTTACCAACGCAGATGTCTAAACTCTTTTAGTTGTTTATCAGAAATGTGAATGTAAAGTGTTCATTAAGTATTCTGGAATAAGCAGTGTGTGTTTCATTCTTATGCACACAGTGAATCTGATGGCAGGGGGGGTAGATAATAACATGTGAGTAAAAATTGCAGCAACCTTCTCTTTGAAGGTTTATTTGGGAGAGTCAGGTAACCTGGAGAAAATATAATAAATATTGAAAGAAAAAATGAATCCATAATTTCAGGAAATGTGCATGAGATCTTAGGCTTATTGGATTGCGCAACAGGTTAGTATATGAAGGTTTTGATTATTAAACTTTTATGTCTGAATGTGGGGGGGGGGGAGATTGACTTCACTTTATTATATAGATTATTCAACAGTAAATCTATCCATCTCATTAACCCATATCCTTGTGTGAATTTTAGCCTTGATAAGTGGTGACTCATTAGTAAAAAAAAAAGGAATAATTATGCACATGTAGTGGTAAGTAAATATATGCATTTAAATACACACATGCATTTCTAAATCAAGAACAATTCTTATCACAAAATGTTATTTAGTATTGTTTGTTTCTTTTTTTTCATGGAAATCGCTCCAGACAAGGCATGAAGCCACTTCTTATCATTCTGTCTTAATATCATCTTATAATTTGTGTTTTGTTTAATCCATTCAGAAGGTTGAAGATACTCAAGCACAATGTGACAAACTGCATAAGGACCTGGAAAAAGTTGGCAAAGAAAGTCACAAAAGGAAGAAATTGTTGAAAGCTCAACAACAGCTGATCCCAAGGACTTCTGGCAACTATCACAAGGTATATATATATATCTTTCTTCTTCTTCTAACATATAAAGTTATCGTTGGTGAATTTTCAAAGTCAGACCCAAATAGCAATCCATCTGACATATTGATACTTGATTTGGACTAGCCTATTTTTTTGTTTTTAGTTTCGTCTTTCTACTATGTTATTGGCACGAAAATATTTGGCATCGTTTTATTTTCATGAAAATAATTATTCCAGCTAAGAAAATGAAGGGAAATAACTCATTATGTTATTAATTTCCTTTAATGGAAGTGATCATGTAATAAGTGTTTTTCCCTTGACTTCTACAAATCGTATGGTCAACAATCCGTGTAGAGATGAGAAGAAAAAGAATGTCCGGAGTACACTTCCGTGCAGGTGTTTATTTCTCAAATCTTCTTCTCATCCATACACAGATTGCGAAATTGTTGATTTAGATTTCTAATTGTTAGTGTTATAATATTGATTCTTTTACTCCGTGTTGTTTTACGTATGTGTATATGTATGACATATCGACCAAATATGATTTTCTGAAGATGGGATGACTTTTCATTACGTCTTGGAGAGTTGCTTTTTTTTTCTTTTTAATCCTCTACTCCCCAAAAAGACACAACATTTATCTCTCTTAACCAAATAATTCTAGTTATATGCCCTTAAAACGCTATTTGGTTAGACACTGACCCGAAAATGGGTGATCATTTTACGTTAAATTTATATGCAAAACTGATCCCCCATTCTGATTTATATGCAAAACTGATTCTAAATTCTAAAATAATTGGGTTTTCTTCCCCAAGGTTTTTCAGGGTGTTCACATGTAATTGCCTAAACAAAAAGTAGGTCTGGTGTTATTTAGCTGAGGGTAGATATACTTTTATTTTTAGTTTTAGAAACTTCTTAATGTTTTCCCTAAACTCATTGTGAGATTTTCATCTATATTTTTCATTTGTGCCATTTTAACCTGTGCCATTTTTACCTAAATTCGTTATTATGATCTATAGATTTTAGTTTTACTAGTAGATTAAAATCAATAAATATTTATCAATTTTATCATTAGTATCAGCAATAGAAAATTAAGTTTTATACAAAAATAAATAATCAAAAAATTAAAAGAATCGTTTGAGGAATCAGAAATTAGACTAAAAGCTTTCAGAGACTAAACGAGTTGTTGAGTATACTTATACAACTTTGTGGATCTTGTTATATTCTTTGGGTACTGTTTTATAGTAGGACCCATGCTAAAAGTCCCCCGTGGCGGTGCTTTCTGGTGGTTTACGTTAAACGCCGGAAAGCCTCGAAGTGAGACGAATAAGCAGCTAAACTTTCAAACTGAATGAAGTGCGGAACATGCAAACTAATAGATACGCGATTTCAACATTATTTTTTACATGGTATCAATGGCTTCTTCTTCTTTGACGTCTGCAAACGAGTCTGCCCTAACCCTAATTCCTAACCCTGCCCTAACCCTAACGAAATCAACAAAAATAGTCAGTAAAAAAAGTAATAAAAAAAAAATATGGGGGAAAAATGTAAAACAACACTTACTTGATTAAATTTTCACCGTTTTTTATTTGTTATTTATTTGTTATTATTTGTTATGTTAGGTTTAATAAGAAAAAAAAACATAAGAAAAACAAAAACTTTTTAATTTAAACACTTATTTGAATCTTCGTTAAAAAAATAAATATTTATTTCATAGAAAATTTTTTGCTTGTTTTGTCCCGTTTGTAAATCCAGCCTCGTTTGCGTTCTTTTGGACGCAGGTAAGTCAACGTATTTTTCATTCGGCACTTTCCGTTCTTTGTGACCTTGCTAGTATTTACCACTACGCTTTTTTTTTATATATACTCCCTCCCACAGCGGTAAGATGTGACACAAGGTCGGAAAGTGGGGTTAAAAAGCCAGCGCTCAAGAAGATGAGCACTCTGGCCTACAAAAAATGTTTGGGCAACCCCATCGGCATTCCCCGGTAGGAGCGCCTCAGGCGATTAGCAATAAACTAACCCTTCTCAAAGGGTGAGAAGGCAACGCCTGGGAAGGTGAACCTCCTAGAACTGCACAGGACAGTACCTCAGACTCGTAGAACCGGTCTACAGAGTGAGCATCTGTCAACATCATAAAGGATGAATGGTAGTTTGCAAAGCAGTGTGACGTCATAAAGGCTGAATGATAGTTGCCAAAAGCAATGGACATGTATGTCTGTTTGAAACCAGCAGCAGCAGCAGTAATGTATGAATTTGTTCATAGCTGTAAGTGTTGGCTGCTGCTGCTGCTGCTGCTGCTTTATCAACCAATGTCAAAGTTAAAAAATTATATATTTAATAATATACTAGATTGTCTGGGTCTATAGTCACTGTCCACATATACGACGTGTGACTCTTCGAGTCCCGTGTCATCTATGTTCTCTATTTTAATGGATGACAGCATCTTTTTATTACTTCATCATTTCTGACGTCATAAAGGATTTCTTCCCAGTGTCTTCCACTCCATGGTGAAACAGCAGAAGTACCGAAAATTGTTTGTGTGACATCAGTCCGATTACTTTTCAGACACACCTTGTAAAAGTACTTGATTCTAATAACCATTTAGGGCTGCTCTATATTTTCTATTTTATGATGTAAATATTTTATTTGTAAATTATAATTTACATATATAAAATATTATAAAATAAAACTTTAAAAATTGTTTGTGTGACATTAGTCCGATTACTTTTCAGACACACCTTGTAAGAGTACTTGATTCTAATAACCATTTAGAACCTGATTTTTAAGGGCTGCTCTATATTTTCTATCTTATGACACATTTGATTTAAGACGTCATTCTATGAGAAATTCCTTTCTTAACCTTTCGTAGCCTTCAGGGTTGCCTAAAGCAATTTTTCATAGCTTGTGTGCATGACCCGTTTGGTTGCAACCCAATTAATAGTTTCTGAGTCTATTTTGAACAGACACACTTTTATTTGTATTTTCTTATCTGAAATCTTTTACTCATATTTTATATATATTCCATTTTTATTGAAATTAACCCTAACACATAGGAGACAAAAAAAAAAAATAGATGGATGTATTTTTAAATAAATTATTAGACCCTCTGAGTCTAGACAGTTCGTCTCATATATCACTGTGTATTGATTTACTCCTCTCCAAAAGTTAGGCACAAGGCCAGTTTTTATCCTACTTCCACAAGTAAGATGTGACCCAAGGTCGGGTCGGGAAAGTGGGGTTTGAAAAGCCAGCGCCCGAGAGGTGAGCACTCTGGCCATTTAAAAATTGCCTGAGCAGCCCCGTCGGCATTCCCCGGTAGGGACGCCTCCGACAGTAAGCAATAAACTTACTCCTCCCCAAAGAGGGGAGGCAAGCATAAGTCAAGCCCTGAAAGGCCAAGACAATACCATTATGGGGTGCAGTATCCATCGGAACAGATACTACACTTTGATCTTAGCTTAAAGGCCAAGAACTATCACCTTATTTATCTACCTCCCACAAGGCAAGATGTGACACAAGGTCGGGAAAGTGGGATTAGATAAGCCAGCGCTCGAGAGGTGAGCACTCTGGTCATTTAAAAATTGCCTGGGCAGCCCCGTCGGCATTCCCCGGTAGGGGCGCCTCAGACAGTAAGCAATAAACTTACTCCTCCCCGAAGAGGAGAGGCAAAGCCTGGGAGAGTGCACCTCCTTGAACTGCACAGGACCAGACAACCCCCAATAGACCGGCGTAAATCCAGACCCAAAGGCCCGGACAATACCGGTTTATTAGGCGGGGTAAAAATACCCCTCTATCACTGTGTAGCAAGATTGTATGTGAGAAGTGTTAGATTACGCAGGGAGGACATTTCCGCTTTAAAGTTAAGGTTAGACATTAAGTTAATATGTCAAAGGAATGAGGTAAGAAGATTGGAAGATGAAATAGAGTATGTGGTAAAAAAGTCTGGAGGATTGACTGGGGAAGATTAACTAAGTTTCAATCATGAAAAATTATATTCTTAAGATTAAAAACTTGGAAAAGTACAGGACAAGTTATTACTTCTCGTAAACTAAAAAAATAAGAAACTTTTTACTTAAAATATTGCAGCAAAGAATAAAATTTGAAATTAAAATATTTACACATTATAATTTACAAATAAAATAAAACTTGAATATTATTTCATTATAATTTACAAATAAAATATTTACATATATATAAAATATAAAATAAAGCTTGAATATTATTTCATTATAATTTACAAATAAAATATTTACATATTTAAAATTTTATAAAATAAAACTTGAATATTATTTCATTAAAATTTGCAAATAAAATATTTACATATTTAAAATTTTATAAAATAAAACTTGAATATTATTTCATTATAATTTACAAATAAAACATTTACAATAAACTTGGCTGATCTTCTACCTCAAATGCAGAAAAAAGTAACTAATTTGACAAATATGCGGAACAGTTTTGCGCCATAAATTAAAAAAAAACTGTAAAGAATTACGAGAAATTGCTAATTAGATGATGATTGATTCACTTTACTGTAATAACAAAAGATGTTATTATTTTAATAAATATTCATACCTTAAAATACTCCAAATTAAATTTTTAAGTATTACATAATATTAAAAAAACAATAAAGTAGTATGAATAGTAATCAAATTCATTAAAAATAGATTGATATAATGACTAATTAGTTACTAATATTTTAATAGTGCATCATACAATCTTATTAATAAAAAAAATTGGGGGCTTTTACAGTTTACCTGTCAAGGGTTGAATAAATCCTATACCAAAAAGCACGTAAATTAATAAAGTAGTTTTTATTTTATAAAAGAAAAACTAATTTCATCGAATAACGGATAGCGTGGAAATACGTCCTCCATTACGACTTATTCAAGTGATATTCAAGGGAGATAACCGAAATTCATAATAAGTCTTAATGAGGACGTATTTCCACCTTATTCGTTAATCGGTAAAATTTAATTTTCTTTTATAAAATAAAAACTACTTGATTAATTTACGTGCTTTTTGGTATAGGATTTATTCAACCCGTGACAGGTACGTACATCAAACAGATATTCCTCCTCAATTTGTTTTATTTAAAGTATCCACTGAATTATAAAAGCACCAAAAATTGAGATTATGCTTTCTTATAAAATCCTCCTCCTGTTTGACATCTGTTATACATACTGGCATGTGTTGTACTACTCATTACTTTATATTTATCTCTTTCTCTGCCTGCAGTGTAGGTATTGTCCCAAATCGTTTCTTAATGCACCCTACCTGCAAAAACATGTCAGTAGACGTCATGCAGATGTTGCAGAGCCGATTAGTACACAAGTCGCTGATGTGGACACTAGCAGTGGTCATGGAAGTGGAAGCCGGAGCAGCCTGCCCGTCGCAGCAACAAATGTCATCTCTGATCTTGAGATCAAACTCAAAGCCATGAAAGATGACTTGAGCATTTTCAAAGAAAGAGAATTACAAAAACAGGTATGGAGGTGTTTTGAAAAGTTTCGATGAAATCTGACATAATGGAGGAATAAGTGGGAAAATAGACCCAGCATTATGAGCAAATCATATGATGCAATTTGATATGTTCTCTTTATTATCCAAAGAAGCCATCCAAAAATAATGAAAAGACATTTGCATTTTTGGTACTCTTATAGATGACGCACCATGATTCTGTGACTTTGCGTCGTCAACGTTCGGGCAGGGGTTACGGAAGCGCCCGAGAGTTGACGAGCTGTCAAATGCTAAATTGAAGACTGGCAGCCGATAAATTACGACAAAGAAAATCAAAATAAAATACATATATACAAATAAAGAACGAACAAACCATAGCTAAACAACTGTTAGTAATTAGATATTTATTATTGTTTGTTTTTGTCAAAGGAACTATTGTTAATTCAATTTTTTAAAATAATGTTTTTTTGTTGGTGCACCAGAAAGTTTCAAAAGATGATTTTGTTTGATTTGTTAAGCAAGTGTTTTTGTTTTTTAAATTTTTTCAATGTTTTTTTTTTCAAATGTTTTTAAAAAAAATTTTTCTTGTTAAAATAAACACCAAATACGCAAATTATTTTTTTTTTTGACACATATGTTGAGATTTATCGCATTTTTTTTGTTTTGCGAAAAGATACCTTTGTTGGCAGAACTCAATTAGTCCTTCTGGAAATTCAACGATCTGACAGATTTGTTAATAGTTTCGTCAACTCTCGGGCGTTTCCGGACCTGCCCGAATGTTGACAACACAAAGTCATGGAAACATGGTGTGACATCTATAAGAGTATCATATTTTGAAATTTACAAAAATGACATAGACGTTGAATAAAGAAAAAGAGAAAAAAACAATTTCCCTCCCTTCAATGGCTCCATAGTTTTAATTTTTCTTTGTTTTTCGTCAATCGTTTTTCCTTGATTTTTTTTATGCAGATTTTTTTCAATGCTTCTCTTTATGCTAATATGATTGTTTTATTTCCGGTTTTCTCTTTAATAAAAAAAAAATGTTTCTTAAACTGACAACTTTTCCGTCCTCCACCATATTGCCGACGTTATGTCACTTTTTCTAACAATTCACACAATGTTTTGTTTTTTCCTTTTCTTTCTCTATTTTCTTTCTCTATCCTCTCTTCCTTTTTACTCTTTCTCTTCCTTCAACATGTCATTTTTGAAAATTTAAAAATAACATTTTTTTCACTCATTTCTGATGAAGTCTTCTGATAATAAAGATGAAATATAAAATCGCACCATACAAGTTGAATTGGTTGGGTTGTTGGATCTATCCGTTTTCCCCAATTATTGTTACACACACACATCTCTATTTATATAAAGATAGATATGTGTATATGTTTATATATTTGTATGTACAGTATTCACTAATTAACTGATTATTATGAATTTTATAAATATAGAGAAGATATACACACTGAAACTTTATATATATATATATATATATATATATATATATATATATATATATAATCTAAGTTTGTAATCCGAGGCAGGAGCAATGTGATATAGGTACCGGAAGGTGGAACAGATGAACAAAAATAAATGAGAAGAGAAAATAAGAATGGAATATCAAATCAATTTATTAATATTTCACGTAAAACAGATTAAATACCAGAACAGTAAATAGAAAAAAAGTTTACTGTCAAGCAATTAAAAAGTTCCGGAAAAGGTAAACTTTAATTTTCGAGAGCGGAACCTCTCATTATCAAAAGATCAAAAATATGACGAGTTGTCGAAAAGACGAGATGGAAACAAAATATATATATATACATATATAAGTTAGGCATGTTTATATATTTGTATGGATAATTGACAAATTGTGATGGAGATGTGAAAGTGGTTACCAGCAGGAAGGATCATAGCAAATGTTCTGACTGTGTCCGCACAATGAACTTTGTCGAGAGGCTACAAAAAAGGTGCGGCAAGATCCAGGCAGATCTTCATGAGAGAGATGGGCATCAAAGTGGCGACTATGAAGAAAGCGCTGAACGATGATCTTGCTAAGGGCCAACTACTTACTGCACACGGCCCAAGAGAACCGCGTTTTGAAAGTCAAAATACTAAGCAACAAAGTGAAACATTCAGTCGAGTCGGGGATGCTATGGTTCTTCGTACGAACCAGTTGCACAACACACAGTAAGAGGTGGCTAGCTTCTAGTCTGCAGGGTCCCATGTTTCACGATGACAGAGTTCTCTCAAATTGTGATGGTCGTTGGGTGCGTTTCCAATGAAGGCCACGTCATGCTGCCCCTTCACATCTTCAAAAAGGGACTCAGATTCAATTCAGATGACTATATTGAATTGCTGTTCATTGTTGTCGTCAAATGCTGGTTGTGTTACATACCGTCCCGGGAATGGGCCGTGGCAGTTCTTGTTTTGTATACTTGTCCCGGAACGGGCCGTGGCAGTTCTCATTTAAACAACTCGTCATTTTTAATACCAGAAATCATATATGTTGCATACCATTAAATTCTTGTACCCTCTCTTCTTCCTCGACGCGTGGAGGGGTGTGTCGTCTAGTGGTTGTCTTCTTTCTTCTCTTCTGTACTGCCGTGAACATCGCCGCTACAACAAAAAGCTTCATGACCGACTCAGGAACACAATCTTTTAAACTCTTAATTCTTTTTATTTCAGGCGTTAGTTTTCTGTCGGCTTGGAGATATTCACTAACGTCGAGGGAGAGACCAAATTACTGCCTTATCGTAGTTATTTCCTAATTAAATCCTTAGCCATTCGCGGAGGGGGAAAAGAGATCTCACACCTGTATTTTCTTAGGGAATTTAATTGCCCTAATCATGTTGCAGACTACATAGTGAAACACGTCCGTTCGGCTCGCCTCCAAAACCCAGATTCGCAAAAACTCTGCTTCCCACGCAAAAGCCTGTGACGTCACAGAACCCCCATGCGTAGATGCATTCGTCACAGCCTGACTCCTTTGAACTCCCGACCTAAAAGGTCTCATCAAAATGGTGGCCTGTCATGTCTGTGAGCTCCAACCGTGAGAACAGCCTTATTCTGCACTCGACTGTACGGGTCCACCCGCACTAAATCGCATAAGCCAAAGCAAACGATTTCCAACACACATGCGTCCACCTCAAGATGCGTCCGTTCCCACAGGGCCATTATCCAACAGTTGGAGAGGGTGGCTGTGAGAAGACGATACATGTGGCATCAGGTCTCAGCTCCATGTAACACCTCTGAAAAAACCTAGAAGTGGCTGTCTGAGAACTTTCACGACTTCACCCTAACCCAACATTTGGCCCCAACTCAGCTGATTGCAACTCCATGGACTATTATGTGTGGAGCGCAGTTGAGAAAGACACCAACCATAACACTTGTAACACCAAAGGACAAGCTGATTGCCAGAATCAAACCGGTGTTCACGCATGTCTCAAACGAAATTGTAAAGGCCTCGTGCTCAAGGTTCAGGTCCCGCCTGGAAGCTGTGGTAGAGGCTCAGGGTGACTTCTTTGAGTGAGCTCTATTCAACAAAAGATCCTTTAAGAGATTCACTTTGAATTTTAAGAATACATCAATTATTGGCCAAGATATGGCGCTTTTCTTTATTTTCCAAAAAGTGTCAAATTGGTCTTGAATGGCCTGTACATCACATTCTAAGTCTCAGAACTATGCATGACTAAACACATTAAAAAGTGTCAAATTGGTCTTGAATGGCCTGTACATCACATTCTAAGTCTCAGAACTATGCATGACTAAACACATTAAAAAGTGTCAAATTGGTCTTGAATGGCCTGTACATCACATTCTAAGTCTCAGAACTATGCATGACTAAACACATTAAAAAGTGTCAAATTGGTCTTGAATGGCCTGTACATCACATTCTAAGTCTCAGAACTATGCATGACTAAACACATTAAAAAGTGTCAAATTGGTCTTGAATGGCCTGTACATCACATTCTAAGTCTCAGAACTATGCATGACTAAACACATTAAAAAGTGTCAAATTGGTCTTGAATGGCCTGTACATCACATTCTAAGTCTCAGAACTATGCATGACTAAACACATTAAAAAGTGTCAAATTGGTCTTGAATGGCCTGTACATCACATTCTAAGTCTCAGAACTATGCATGACTAAACACATTAAAAAGTGTCAAATTGGTCTTGAATGGCCTGTACATCACATTCTAAGTCTCAGAACTATGCATGACTAAACACATTAAAAAGTGTCAAATTGGTCTTGAATGGCCTGTACATCACATTCTAAGTCTCAGAACTATGCATGACTAAACACATTAAAAAGTGTCAAATTGGTCTTGAATGGCCTGTACATCACATTCTAAGTCTCAGAACTATGCATGACTAAACACATTAAAAAGTGTCAAATTGGTCTTGAATGGCCTGTACATCACATTCTAAGTCTCAGAAATATGCATGACTAAACACATTAAAAAGGACGTTTTAATTATAGTATGGCCATCGTTTATTTTAGGTTACCTCTTAAACCATCTAGAACTTACTGAGACACGCACGCACATCTTTTCTTTATTTGTTCTGTTAATTTTCATGAATGGGAAAGAATTATAAACCAGAACAATTACAAAATAAATGACTAAAAAATGTTTTTATTTTCATCGATGTCTGAATGAATTTTTCTTTTGCTGATTTAAGGCTGAAATCGAAAATTTAAAGAAATTATTTGAAGAAAGAAACAACCAACACGAAGCTGATCTTGTCGATTTACGCCGGAAGCTAAGTATGTTCGTCATTATTGTTGTTCCTTTTTTCTTCGTTTCTTTACTTGTTCACTCACTAATGCAGAGAATACTTCCCTCTCTACATATCTCGCTTTCTATTGTATGAATTAATTTTACCTGTCCTTGGACGGGTGTTCTAGTAATATATAAAGTTATCTTGTCAGATTTTCGATGTTTGACCTAGATGCCAATAGATCTGACTAGCAATTTCTTCGTTTTTATCATTGCAGCATGTTCTTTACACTAAAAAGTGTAATTTTCTTTCAGTTTCTTCTCCAAAAATAATTATTCCGACAAAGAAGATTATTACAATGGAGATAATATTAAATAATAGCCTAAACGCTCAAAATGTAAGGGAGATAATTCTTATTTTAACTTAACAGTAAAAAATATGAGTTATCTCCCTTATGTGTTAGGCTTTTCTTCCTGACTTACATATTATTATTATACTAGCAGGGTTACCCAGCGTTACTCGGGTTAGAATGTGCGATAACATCATATGCAACATCATATTAAAGAGAGTTTACTTTAGCTTGATGTTGACAGATAGTTAGCTTACCAACTGAGTTATTCAGATATAGGTCAATACTCTTGAACTAATGCTTATAAATAGATTAATTTCATTGTAACATGTTAGAAAAGTGTCATTAGCCCCTTTAAGGGGCAGCTAGAGACACTGAACTACTTCTATTATGTTCACATGCAAATTGTGCATGGGAATACACTTATATCTAAGGTACACTCCCTAGTATGTCTTCGTTTTTAGGGACAGACATGCACACAGAGAGAGGTGCTTTTCTTTATTATTATATATATATATATATATATATATATATATGTAAATTATAACTAAAAGGTAAACGTTTAGAGAGTTGGACCTATTGTGAAATAAGGAAAGCTTTCATTGACGTACCATATATATATATATATATATATATATGATAGATCTATGTGATAAAGAAAACATTCTTCACTTACATTTTATTATATTAAAAAAAGGGAAAAAATATTCTTTGATTTCATATAATTTTATTTTTAAAAAATCGAGGGGAGGGGGTAAGAATCCGAAGCGCACATTCAATGTTTTCAGTCTGATACTTTCCTAACTAAACAATTTGTCTTCGTAGCATTAAATGTTACCATCCATTTATGTCCCCATTCCACTACAGACTAGAGGTCATTTTTTTTTAGATTTAGCCATTGCCTTGGATATGTGCGTGTTCGTTTTGGTCACATGTCGAGAATAGAGCGTGGTGTCATCAGCAAATATATCCATCTCGGACACAATTGCATCAGGGAGGTTGTTTATAAAACTCAGGAATAATAACGGTCCAAGGATTGACCCTTGGGGCACACCCACATTATGTCATGTTGTTTAGATGTACAGCCATCAAGGACAACCTGGATCTTCCTTTTGGCTAAGAAGGATCTGATTATATTAAATATTCGTCCAGTAATCGTGTATAAATTAATTTTCATCAGTAGAGCTTCATGCCAGACCGTGTCAAAAGCTTTGGATATATCAAGCACTACCACCCTAAATTCACCAGCTTTATCCAGTGTATGTCTTTATTTTGTCCTTTAGTCCTCACATTCCATGAGCGATGTTTCTGACAAAGGGGGAAGAATTGCTGTTTTCTAGGTTGGAATCTATTCATCTAACACTTATTGTTGGCTAGTTTTGACCTTGAAGTAGTATTTTTTGAAGCTCCTTACATCAAGTGGCTTCATGCCTTGTTTGAAGCGATTTCCATAAAAAAGAAATGTGTTCTGAGATGACCGTTAGGATAACCGCAGTAGAGCGGGCTTGCTTAAATCCTTACTGTTGGTCAGAAAGAAGTTTAGCACTGACGAGGTGGTGGACTATTGCTAGATTGATTAATGATTTAAAGATTATAGCGAAGAGCAGGAGGAGACTGATAGGGCAATAATTTTACGGGTCAGTTTTTTCACCAGAATTCTTGAACACTGGTACCACAGAGGCAATTTTCCAGCTATCAGAAAAGTAAGATTCGCCAAGACATTTGTTGTAGAGTTTGGAGAGGACAGGGGCCAGCTCAGCAGAGCATTTCTGTAAGGCTATAGCTGGGATAAGATCAGGTCCACATGATTTGGAGGTGTCAAGGTTTTTATGATGTCCCGGACGTGGGAAGAGGTGATGATCAGATCATTCAGTATGACTTCAGTCTGCAGTGGAAAGTTTGGGAGGGAGTGATCTGTGAAGTCTGAGGTGGCGTTCAAAGTGAACCGCTGGGCAAGTAGTTCAGCTTTATCAGTTTCCATGCAGGCGACATCATGGTGGTTGGATAATGGAGGAATTGTAGATTGCCCATTATTCACCACACTCTTATAGATTTTCCAGAAATCGCAAGTTCCTAATTTCTGTGACTCAGTGCGTTTTCGGATCATATCGGTATCCCTACTGTTAGCTGCGGCTATTTCACTCTTGCAATGATTTCTTGATGCTATATATTTTTGCCTTTACATCAGTGTAGTGACGGCTCGGAAGGAGACAGTAGTAACACCGAGGCGCGAACCCACGCCCATTAAATTACGAGACTGAGAGGGTTGCATTATGCAAATTAGGTGTAGCAAGAAGGCTACATAAAAGGCGGTGTCTTTTGGATCGGGGCAGTCGAGTAGAGAACGTCACGAAGATCGGATACGTTGGAAGAAGACGGAAGAAAAAGAAGGAAAAACACGTTGCACGGTTAAAGGAACACAATTCACAACATACTATTACAATCAGACTTATGACGGCGGAATGCTTTCTACCGCTGCACAATAGCAGCTGCACAGGTCGAAGTGAATCATTGTGGAGAGTGAGGCTTGCTATAGAATTTCCGTGCGGGGACATGTGCTTCAATGCCTACCTTGACCCATTCAGTTACCTCATTTGCGCACTGTTCAACAGGGAAAGAGAAGTTTTACTCCATGGGGCGTCTCTGATCAGATCTCTGATGAAATCCCTATCAGCCCGTTTGTAGTATCTTGTCGTTTTGAGCAACGGCTTTTCAGCTTAGGGGTCGAAAGATTAAGGTAATATCAACCATTATCACTAGGTGATCAGTTTTCATAAGTGGACTATCAGCTTTCTACACACAAGCCTCAGTCGGTGTAGTTAAGAATAGATTGAGAAGTGAGGCTTGCTGATCTTCCCGATCTTGGAGGTGCGTTGGAAAAGTGAGACGACACACACCCACACATATATAATATACTAGATTAGAAAGAACTGGAAAGACTATTTTCACCCAAAATGTTGAGGTTTTATCCATGATATAAAAATATTTATAAAATGTTATTGAGCGAGGTACTCACTGATATTTTGCTTGGCCATGGTGTGTATGTGTGTTTGAGGGGGAGGATTCGTTTTTAATTTACAATTTAACAAAAGAATAAAATGGCTGGAATGTGTACGAATAAATCGAAATGCATTATGGTGGAATTTAATTTTGTAAGGGATGTTTGCTTGGCCGCAGTGTGTGTTTTTGGAAGGACTTTGTCTTTAATTTACAATGTGGAACTGGATTGCAACTTCGAAAAGTAAATTTACCTGAAAAAAGTGGAAAGACTCTTTTCAACCAAAATGCTAATATTTTATTGATGATCTAAAAAAATATGTGTAAATAGAACTGTGTAATGATGAAATGAAAACAATCATTTAAGTAGAAAACTATAAGAATGAATAGTTAATTAATGAGATGTCCTTTTTTTGAAGCAATATGCAAATTAGTTAACCATAGGACGTCAATTGCATACACTTATTGTTCTATTTTGAATATGAATTTGGCATTTTAATCTCATTGTCAGTGTGATAAATGAACCCATTTTATAAATTTATATACTATTAAAACTCTGTGGCTCTTGATTTTTCATGCGCAATTTAACGAATTTAATCATTATCCTCGAGTGGCCTTTAGCCTTGATAAGTTGTAGTAAAAAAAACAACAAAAAAAACAAATTACGCTTTTTGAAAATGTACTTTCAGAATTAAAAAAACATCCGTGTAAAAATATTTAAATCTTCTATTATTATACTAAAGCTGAATCAATTAATATTTCTTTCCCTAAGGTTTTTCCCCTATTAATCACACAAAAGACATACTAAAATATGCTTTAGTTCTGGGATTGAGTTATGCGTGAAAAAAATTATTTTCTAATTGTAATTAACTGAACAAGTCACCCATCTCTAACTTACCTATGTATTTCTCACGCTCCTCTCACTCTATGTTGATTCAACCACTGTAATATTTCTTAATGTCTATGTGAGAAAGAGCAACTCTCTTTTTTCAGCATTACCATCTAATTTACAGTGTCTGTACAGACCACAAACACGTATGTAAATTAGATAGCAAAATCATGTCTCTTTAAACTAAAGAGATTTATTATTTTTAGTTATGCAAAAAGAATGTCTTAAAAGAATGTCAGTTTATGAATCTTTAAGTGAAATTAAAATAGAATAAATAGTGGTTGTAACCGAACGAGGGCACGGGTATGTCTGGTAGAGATTAAAAAACTGAATTAAAGAAGTGTGTGAACTTTTGTTTGAATTTCTAAAATGTCTTTTTCTTAAAAGATTTCATGATTGCATTATTCATTTGCATTTGCTCATTTGAAATTGGGGCTCGAAACCGATTTTAATATTTCTAGCTTCCCCTTTCCATGAAACATTTCGCTATTGTTTTCCATTGAAGAAATATTGCAACTGCACTTTTGGTTGCACTGTTGTCACAATTTTTTTATTTCTGTTATGGTGATTGGTGTTTTATATATAGACATTTTATGTGCACCCATTCCTCTCCACGAATACAAATGCCATATCCTACAGCAGTGTAGCAATATCATAGACTTGATTGCTCGATTGAAGACGGCTCATACAAATGGACATAATTCTCCAGTCTAATGCATTTAACAATAACAAATTAATTTTATAATTACTCAGGTTGGTCATCTTATAGCTGACGCACCATGTTTCTGTGACTTCGCATTGTCAGCATCGGGCAGGTTATGGAAGCGCCCGAGAGTTGACGAGGCAAAAACTGCCAAACGCTAAATTGAAGACTGGCAGCTGATAAAGTACGCCAAAGAACATCAAACCAAAATACATATATACAAATAAAGAAATGAGAAACCATAGCTAAACAACTGTTAGTAATTAAATGTTTATTTTTGTTGTTTTTTGTCAAAGGAGCCATTGTTAATCAAATGTTTTTAAATAAAATGTTTTTGTTTTTTTTGTGCACTGGAAAGTTTCAAATGATGATTTTGTTTGATTTGTTAAGTAAATGTTTTTTGTTTTTTTTACTTTTTGTTCAATGTTTTTTTTCAATCTTTTTTTGTCAATTTTTTTCTTGTTAACATAAAAACTGCAACAACTGTATTTAAGCAAATGTTTTTTGTTTTTTGTTCAATGTTTTTTTAAAATCTTTCTTTGTCAATTTTTTTCTTGTTAACATAAAAACTGCAACAACTGTCTTTAAGCAATTTTTTTTGTTATTTTAACGCAAACAAACTGTTGATGAGCAACTTTTTCTTGGTTGATAGTTCCGTTGACTTTCAGGTGCTTCCGAGACCTGCCTAAACGTGGATGATGCGAAGTCACGGAAACATGGTGCGTCAGCTATAAGAGTACCCTCATGTTTTCTCTCTCACCGTATCTTTCATTTTATTCTATGTGTGCGCTGTTTTTAATATGTAAAATGTGTCGATGTGAATATTTTTAATCCGGATCACATTTGAAAGTTTTACACACTCGGTGTTAAAAACAGTGGGCAAATGAAATACATTTTTGATATAACTTGGTAAGTAGTTAGGGTTAGGGTTAGTTTTACAATGAAAATAACTTGGTTGTTAATATATATGTTCTTCTTCCAATATATATGATATAACTTGGTAAGTAGTTGTAAATAACAAAATCACCCAGAGTGTAACAGTCTTAAAATAGTAGGGTTTATTCCAACGTATATATCTTGTACAAACAATAGTAACTACAGGTATTTAACAGAATACTATCGAATGCCTATACTACTGCTCATAGTTGTATTTATTATCCAGACTAGTTCACTTATTTAGTAACTGAGGGGAGTTCGGTATCCAATCACAACAATTTTAAACTCCTAACTTCTAAAGGTTAGGACTGGTTTCATCATGGGATAGTTTTACTATAAGCTTGAATGACATAATTTTGAAAATAATACAATTTTCCAAACTTTTTCACAATAATCTGAAAGTTTGAGGGGAAGCCGACTCTAAGTCGGCTAAAACCGTTTTTTATACTATTTCGAGAATGACTTACACTTAAACTCAGTTTTGATAATTATCGCTTTTGTATGAGCCTCAGTTGGAATAGATTAGGAAGACTTTTCAAGCTTTTCTGTAAATCTTGTCAAGAAATTCTACCATATTTATAAAATAAGATGATGATTATTGTATGGAGTACTGTTGTCATATTTGGCCTGGTGAATCTCGGTTCTATTTGAAGGTTCGTGATAAGGTTCAGACGCATATCTGTAATTGGGTTGGCCCCACTCTTCTTCTCTACTCTCTCTCTCTCTCTCTCTCTCTCTCTCTCTCTCTCTCTCTCTCTCTCTCTCTCACAAATGTGATGTTTCTAGTCTTTTCTATAAATACTATTATCACATGTGTTCTTCAGAATTGTCTGATCCATTCACTGCTTCTTTTGTTCCAGCTTATTGGTCTAGTGGTCTTCACCAATTCACTGTTTTTATACCTCATTATAATACAGCTTCCTATTCCAGTAACTTGTTTCTAAGAACTGCAGACTTGTGAAACTGCTGTTTTCCTCCTGCCTTGGTCTTTTCAAGACGAAAGTCACTAGGCATTTCCTGTCTTTGCGATAATAATCTTTCGCTCTCCTTAGGTCCTTACATCAAGTGGATTCACGCTTTGTCTAAAACGATTTCCATAAAAAAATTTTTTTTTTTTAAATCATTTTGAGTTTTCTCCTACTTTCACGTTGATTTGTGTACATTTATACATTTTGAAATGTTTTTTCTCCCTTAGTCAAGCAATCCAACCTTGGTTCCATCTGTGACGACGACGACGACGATGATGAGGTTGAAAATCACCGCATTGCGGCTAGATCATTCAAAGATGTTGACACTCATCCTGCAACGGAATCGGTAAAAGATGCTGAATCTCCCAAGCAGGAGCACAAAACAAGGAAATCCAAAGTATCTGATCCATTACTGGAAAAAAAGGTTATTTTTGCTTCTAAAAGTTTTTTTTCAATCTTTTTATCTTTTGTTATGACTTCTCAAATGACAACTCGTAATCATGTTGTTAACCCAGTGACAAATCTCCAGAACTATACACGGGGCCGGGGTTGATGCTTTAGGATTATGAATAAATTCTGATGAATGCCTTTAAGTCACTTTATTATAAGAGTAAAATCAAAATTTATAGCTTATCATGATATACCCAGTTTATCATGATATACCCGGATTGGCATGAGATGTGGTTCGCAGGTATTAATAATAATAAAAAACGTGATCAACAACAAGGTAGAGCAATGAATTCACAAAAACTGAAAATTAAAAAACAAAGAAAAATGAACCACAACGTCAAATTAAGAGTAAGATGAAAGTTTTAATAAATCTTAGACGGAAGAAGAGATTGATTCATGGATGCGTGTGATGAATGCAAACATATACAATTTATATACATATGTGAGGACAAGATATGTAGATATAAATATATATGATGGATAAAACGATCTCTTTAAATGTTCAAGATGTGCAGAAGTATTTCTGTGTGATTTCTGGAAAAATATTTCGAGATAAATATAGGCTTATGTAATGCTGCTAAGAAAAGTCAATATTTCGAGATAAATATAGGCTTATGTGATGCTGCTAAGAAACGTCAATATTTCCGCATATGATCAACGATGTAATCAGTTCATTATATATGATAGAAAAATGATGTTTTCATCAGAAATAAATTTATTAGACTGAGATGATTCCAATGTAAAATGTAGTAAGTCCATACATTTCTTAGAGTTATCTTTATAGCTAGGAGAGGGGGGGGGGAGGCTTCAAATTCTTCATCCATGCTATTCTGTTGCTTTTTCAAATATTTTCACGTTTGGCGTCGCATGGGTTTTGGACAAGGGTCCTTTCTCTCTTAATTTCACGGGTCATGCGTCCTGCCACCTGATTACTGTTATTTTTATCAGCTACCATCCCTCCCATACGATGATGCCGACAGGTGACTGGTGTACACAGCCTTGTTTAATTCTTTACGCATGCTGATTGTAAACTTCTCTACACATCACACTTTCTTTAATAAAATGTTAAAATAAAACAAGCTGAAAATAAACAATGTCAATTGCAAAAAAAAAGAAAAAGAAAAGGATGATAATTAATCTTATATTTGTTTGGTTAGAAAAAAAGTCATTATAAAATGAATCAAATGGCTAAGATAATTTTTATCCTTTTTCTAAACTAGCTGGCTTTGCCCGCTCGCTATTGCTTTGCAATTTAATTTCTATTCACTACTTGAAATCAATGAAACGAAACTAATTGATAAGAAAAAAAGACAAAACTACTGTTATTGCTACCTCAGACTTAATCTCTCTCTCTCTTTCTCTCTTTCTCTCTCCTTCTCTTTCTCTCTATCTCTCTCTCTCACACACACACACATTTCTAAATAAAAGTAAGATTTTTTGAGCGTTGAAAAAAGTTATGTTAATTAAATGAAATCTTAATTCAACTTTTGAAAGATAAAGAAAATATGAATTCATTTAAAAAATTCTATTGCTATTCTAAACTTAAGTGACCCTCTTTCTCTAACTCTCTCTCTCTCAAACATACATAACTTGCAACGAAATAAACAGATCAAAAATGTCAGAGAAATGTTTCATTTTGCGAACAAAAAAATGTATTAATTAATATTGAGTATTAGTAGCAGCAGCAGCCGATACCGACAACTTAAAAAGTAAATTCTGAATTGTTGACTGGTATCAAGCTGTGAAAGAAGCAGCAGCTGCCGTTATTCTGTCTACTGCCTTTTCTACCTTCTTATTCAATCCTCTCCTTCCAACTCCTTTTCTTCATCAGGTCGGACACACATACGTTCACTTTTATTATATAAATGAGAAATTCCTTATGATTATCCCTTTTTTTAAAAATTTTATTTATTTTATTTATTTTTAACATAGTTCACCCCAGACAAGGCAGGCCACCACTGTAGACATATGGGGCTACTGAGAAGAAAGAAAAGGGAGAAGGTTGTGGGGGGGGGGGGGGGGGTAACCTAAATTGGGATCTGCACAGCGAGATTTCTGTTTACATTAGTTTTAAATTTCTGCATGTCAGTACCGTCGGGGAAACAGGGGGCAGGGAGGGAGTTCCAGAGGCCAGCAGCACGAGGAAAAAAGCTATTTGAGTACAAAGCTCTCCGGCATCTGGGGACCTCCACAGTAAATGGATGGGATTTAGTCGATTGTCGAGTTGGTCTAGTGAACTTACGACCAAGGGGCACCAGAGCAGCCAATTCATCGGATTGTAAAACCATGTTGTCCCATTCGACGACCGTCAACCCCAACGTTGTGTTTCCGTGGCCTTCTTCTTTGTCTTCATCGTCCAGCCGAGTCGTCTATCTACTGACGAATCGTCGAGGGCACAGCACTGGTCCATAAGTTAAACAAAAGAAACACAACTCTCGAGAAAGAACACGAACACATATACGTTGTGTATAACTTAGTTTGAACTATGAGTGTGTGTGACACCGTCCTGTCGAGACCCCCATTGTCGTTGCTCAAGTCGTCAGCTCATCTCATCGTTTTCCCGGTCCAATCTGCTCTCTCGGGAAGTTCGATCCAAACTGTTCGTCTTCTCTCCGAAACCTAAACTCGTCAACTTTTGCCATAAACTTTACTGTCGTCAACTGTCGTAAAACTAACCTACCTTACTGTAGTCAGGTGTCGTAAAACACTATCACTCCTAAAATGTCTTGTCCAGTATTCTTTTCTTGGTGACTTGTCCTGAACAATGGAAATTGACCACTCCCGCATTTAATTTTGTCTCTGTCGAGTAGTCATTTCCTATCCCGTATTTTCTTTTGTCTCTGTCGATTAGTCACTTCCTATCCTGTCGGTCTTCATTGTATCACAGGATCACAATCCATTGAAGTATTTGTAAAACAAGCACAAGGATGCTACATTGCGGCAATGGGACAGGGACTGGAGCTTGGTTGACAGTGAGGGACCTATTAGGTTGGCAACTCTTTTTTGGACCTTGTCAAGGAGGGAGAGACTAGTAGATGATGCACCAGCCCAGATGTGGCAACAATACTCCATGCATGGGCGGATGGTGGCTTTGTAGAGATACAGGATAATGTCAGGTGTGAGGAGTTTACTAGCATGGTAGAGGGAGCCCACCTTCTTTGCAGCAGTCTTGGCAATGTCTTCAATGTATTTGTTCCAATTCATGTTATCTGTGAAGGTTAGGCCCGAGGAGTTTGAATGATGAACTCTCAGGTAGGATGTTATTTGCCATGACAATCGGTGGTTGGAGTGGTTTGTTGTAGTTATTGAAGGAAAGGAGTTTTGTCTTTGCGGCATTAAAAGTTACCAACCATTTATGACCATTTATATCCACTACAGCCTGGAGGTCATTTTCTAAGGATTCAGCCATTGCCTTGGATATGATCGCGTCTGTTTTGCCAACATGGCGAGAGTAAAGTGTGGTGTCGTCAGCAAATAAACCAATCTCAGACTCTGTCATCAGGGAGATCGTTTATATAGATTAGGAACAATAAAGATCCAAGGATAGATCCCTGGGGTACACCAGCATTTATGTCATGTTGCTTAGATGAATGGCCATCGAGGACAACCTGGATTTTTCTTTTGGTTAGGAAGGATCTAATTATATTAAGTAATTGCCCAGTAATACCGTATGAGCGTATTTTCAGTAGAAGCCCTTTGTGCCATACCTTGTCAAAGGCCTTGGATATATCAAGCGCTACTGCCCTAGCTTCACCTGCCTTATAACTGCCCTAGCTTCACCTGCCTTATACGCAACTGTAAGATATGAATATTTGATATTCCGAATTTATCAGCTGACAATTTACTCTCCACACGTGATCACCATAGTTCATGAGTGTAATCATTGCTCACACACGGAGGTTGGAAGAAAAGGTTAATGGAGAAAAAACGGTACTTTTTTACAGTAGGACGCACGCTAAAAGTCCCTCGGCGTTGGTGTTTTCCGGCGGTTTACGTTAAATGCCGGATAGTGCCGAATGAAAAATTTGTTGATTACCTGCGTACAAAAAAACGCAAATGAGGCTGGATTTACAAGCGGGACAAAACAAGCAAAAAAATATGTATGAAACAAATATTTATTTTTTGATGAAGATTCAACATAAAAAGAAGTTAAGAAACATGTAATGCATAAACAGAACATAAAAAGAAGTTAAGAAACATGTAATGCATAAACAGAACATAAAAAGAAGTGTTTAAATAAAAAAGTTTGTTTTTTTTAAAAGTTTTTTTTTCTTATTGAACATAACATAAAAAATAAATAACAGTGATAATAAAAGTGAAAAGTTAATCAAGTAAATGTTATTTTACAACTTTTTACGAAATTTTTTTTTTTACTTTATTTTACTGATTATTTTTTGTTGATTTCGTTAGGGTTATGTTTAGGACAGGGTTAGGAATTAGGGTTAGGGCAGGGTTAGGAATTAGGGTTAGGGTTATTGTTCCTTCAGGAGTCTCAACAGCCAGTGATACCATGTAAAAATTCATGTTGGAATTGGGTTTCTATCAGTTCGAAAGTTTAGCTGTCGTCTGCTTATTCGTCTCGCTTCGGGGCTTTCCGGCATTTTACTTAAACTGCCGAAAAGCACCGACGCTGAGGGACTTTTTACTGTAAAAAACTACCGAAGAAACAGTTGAATTCAATAATATCTAAATTACTTCCAGGTTGTCGTAGACGGACATAAAAAGAAGTTAAGAAACATGTAATGCATAAACAGAACATAAAAAGAAGTTAAGAAACATGTAATGCATAAACAGAACATAAAAAGAAGTTAAGAAACATGTAATGCATAAACAGAACATAAAAAGAAGTTAAGAAACATGTAATGCATAAACAGAACATAAAAAGAAGTTAAGAAACATGTAATGCATAAACAGAACATAAAAAGAAGTTAAGAAACATGTAATGCATAAACAGAACATAAAAAGAAGTTAAGAAACATGTAATGCATAAACAGAACATAAAAAGAAGTTAAGAAACATGTAATGCATAAACAGAACATAAAAAGAAGTTAAGAAACATGTAATGCATCAACAGAACATAAAAAGAAGTTAAGAAACATGTAATGCATAAACAGAACATAAAAAGAAGTTAAGAAACATGTAATGCATAAACAGAACATAAAAAGAAGTTAAGAAACATGTAATGCATAAACAGAACATAAAAAGAAGTTAAGAAACATGTAATGCATAAACAGAACATAAAAAGAAGTTAAGAAACATGTAATGCATAAACAGAACATAAAAAGAAGTTAAGAAACATGTAATGCATAAACAGAACATAAAAAGAAGTTAAGAAACATGTAATGCATAAACAGAACATAAAAAGAAGTTAAGAAACATGTAATGCATAAACAGAACATAAAAAGAAGTTAAGAAACATGTAATGCATAAACAGAACATAAAAAGAAGTTAAGAAACATGTAATGCATAAACAGAACATAAAAAGAAGTTAAGAAACATGTAATGCATGAACAGAACATAAAAAGAAGTTAAGAAACATGTAATGCATGAACAGAACATAAAAAGAAGTTAAGAAACATGTAATGCATAAACAGAACATAAAAAGAAGTTAAGAAACATGTAATGCATAAACAGAACATAAAAAGAAGTTAAGAAACATGTAATGCATAAACAGAACATAAAAAGAAGTTAAGAAACATGTAATGCATAAACAGAACATAAAAAGAAGTTAAGAAACATGTAATGCATAAACAGAACATAAAAAGAAGTTAAGAAACATGTAATGCATAAACAGAACATAAAAAGAAGTTAAGAAACATGTAATGCATAAACAGAACATAAAAAGAAGTTAAGAAACATGTAATGCATAAACAGAACATAAAAAGAAGTTAAGAAACATGTAATGCATAAACAGAACATAAAAAGAAGTTAAGAAACATGTAATGCATAAACAGAACATAAAAAGAAGTTAAGAAACATGTAATGCATAAACAGAACATAAAAAGAAGTTAAGAAACATGTAATGCATAAACAGAACATAAAAAGAAGTTAAGAAACATGTAATGCATAAACAGAACATAAAAAGAAGTTAAGAAACATGTAATGCATAAACAGAACATAAAAAGAAGTTAAGAAACATGTAATGCATAAACAGAACATAAAAAGAAGTTAAGAAACATGTAATGCATAAACAGAACATAAAAAGAAGTTAAGAAACATGTAATGCATAAACAGAACATAAAAAGAAGTTAAGAAACATGTAATGCATAAAAAGAAGTTAAGAAACATGTAATGCATAAACAGAACATAAAAAGAAGTTAAGAAACATGTAATGCATAAACAGAACATAAAAAGAAGTTAAGAAACATGTAATGCATAAACAGAACATAAAAAGAAGTTAAGAAACATGTAATGCATAAACAGAACATAAAAAGAAGTTAAGAAACATGTAATGCATAAACAGAACATAAAAAGAAGTTAAGAAACATGTAATGCATAAACAGAACATAAAAAGAAGTTAAGAAACATGTAATGCATAAACAGAACATAAAAAGAAGTTAAGAAACATGTAATGCATAAACAGAACATAAAAAGAAGTTAAGAAACATGTAATGCATAAACAGAACATAAAAAGAAGTTAAGAAACATGTAATGCATAAACAGAACATAAAAAGAAGTTAAGAAACATGTAATGCATAAACAGAACATAAAAAGAAGTTAAGAAACATGTAATGCATAAACAGAACATAAAAAGAAGTTAAGAAACATGTAATGCATAAACAGAACATAAAAAGAAGTTAAGAAACATGTAATGCATAAACAGAACATAAAAAGAAGTTAAGAAACATGTAATGCATAAACAGAACATAAAAAGAAGTTAAGAAACATGTAATGCATAAACAGAACATAAAAAGAAGTTAAGAAACATGTAATGCATAAACAGAACATAAAAAGAAGTTAAGAAACATGTAATGCATAAACAGAACATAAAAAGAAGTTAAGAAACATGTAATGCATAAACAGAACATAAAAAGAAGTTAAGAAACATGTAATGCATAAACAGAACATAAAAAGAAGTTAAGAAACATGTAATGCATAAACAGAACATAAAAAGAAGTTAAGAAACATGTAATGCATAAACAGAACATAAAAAGAAGTTAAGAAACATGTAATGCATGAACAGAACATAAAAAGAAGTTAAGAAACATGTAATGCATGAACAGAACATAAAAAGAAGTTAAGAAACATGTATGCATGAACAGAACATAAAAAGAAGTTAAGAAACATGTAATGCATAAACAGAACATAAAAAGAAGTTAAGAAACATGTAATGCATAAACAGAACATAAAAAGAAGTTAAGAAACATGTAATGCATAAACAGAACATAAAAAAAAATTAAGAAACATGTAATGCATGAACAGAACATAAAAAGAAGTTAAGAAACATGTAATGCATAAACAGAACATAAAAAGAAGTTAAGAAACATGTAATGCATAAACAGAACATAAAAAGAAGTTAAGAAACATGTAATGCATAAACAGAACATAAAAAGAAGTTAAGAAACATGTAATGCATAAACAGAACATAAAAAGAAGTTAAGAAACATGTAATGCATAAACAGAACATAAAAAGAAGTTAAGAAACATGTAATGCATAAACAGAACATAAAAAGAAGTTAAGAAACATGTAATGCATAAACAGAACATAAAAAGAAGTTAAGAAACATGTAATGCATAAACAGAACATAAAAAGAAGTTAAGAAACATGTAATGCATAAACAGAACATAAAAAGAAGTTAAGAAACATGTAATGCATAAACAGAACATAAAAAGAAGTTAAGAAACATGTAATGCATAAACAGAACATAAAAAGAAGTTAAGAAACATGTAATGCATAAACAGAACATAAAAAGAAGTTAAGAAACATGTAATGCATAAAAAGAAGTTAAGAAACATGTAATGCATAAACAGAACATAAAAAGAAGTTAAGAAACATGTAATGCATAAACAGAACATAAAAAGAAGTTAAGAAACATGTAATGCATAAACAGAACATAAAAAGAAGTTAAGAAACATGTAATGCATAAACAGAACATAAAAAGAAGTTAAGAAACATGTAATGCATAAACAGAACATAAAAAGAAGTTAAGAAACATGTAATGCATAAACAGAACATAAAAAGAAGTTAAGAAACATGTAATGCATAAACAGAACATAAAAAGAAGTTAAGAAACATGTAATGCATAAACAGAACATAAAAAGAAGTTAAGAAACATGTAATGCATAAACAGAACATAAAAAGAAGTTAAGAAACATGTAATGCATAAACAGAACATAAAAAGAAGTTAAGAAACATGTAATGCATAAACAGAACATAAAAAGAAGTTAAGAAACATGTAATGCATAAACAGAACATAAAAAGAAGTTAAGAAACATGTAATGCATAAACAGAACATAAAAAGAAGTTAAGAAACATGTAATGCATAAACAGAACATAAAAAGAAGTTAAGAAACATGTAATGCATAAACAGAACATAAAAAGAAGTTAAGAAACATGTAATGCATAAACAGAACATAAAAAGAAGTTAAGAAACATGTAATGCATAAACAGAACATAAAAAGAAGTTAAGAAACATGTAATGCATAAACAGAACATAAAAAGAAGTTAAGAAACATGTAATGCATAAACAGAACATAAAAAGAAGTTAAGAAACATGTAATGCATAAACAGAACATAAAAAGAAGTTAAGAAACATGTAATGCATAAACAGAACATAAAAAGAAGTTAAGAAACATGTAATGCATAAACAGAACATAAAAAGAAGTTAAGAAACATGTAATGCATAAACAGAACATAAAAAGAAGTTAAGAAACATGTAATGCATAAACAGAACATAAAAAGAAGTTAAGAAACATGTAATGCATGAACAGAACATAAAAAGAAGTTAAGAAACATGTAATGCATGAACAGAACATAAAAAGAAGTTAAGAAACATGTATGCATGAACAGAACATAAAAAGAAGTTAAGAAACATGTAATGCATAAACAGAACATAAAAAGAAGTTAAGAAACATGTAATGCATAAACAGAACATAAAAAGAAGTTAAGAAACATGTAATGCATAAACAGAACATAAAAAAAAATTAAGAAACATGTAATGCATGAACAGAACATAAAAAGAAGTTAAGAAACATGTAATGCATAAACAGAACATAAAAAGAAGTTAAGAAACATGTAATGCATAAACAGAACATAAAAAGAAGTTAAGAAACATGTAATGCATAAACAGAACATAAAAAGAAGTTAAGAAACATGTAATGCATAAACAGAACATAAAAAGAAGTTAAGAAACATGTAATGCATAAACAGAACATAAAAAGAAGTTAAGAAACATGTAATGCATAAACAGAACATAAAAAGAAGTTAAGAAACATGTAATGCATAAACAGAACATAAAAAGAAGTTAAGAAACATGTAATGCATAAACAGAACATAAAAAGAAGTTAAGAAACATGTAATGCATAAACAGAACATAAAAAGAAGTTAAGAAACATGTAATGCATAAACAGAACATAAAAAGAAGTTAAGAAACATGTAATGCATAAACAGAACATAAAAAGAAGTTAAGAAACATGTAATGCATAAACAGAACATAAAAAGAAGTTAAGAAACATGTAATGCATAAACAGAACATAAAAAGAAGTTAAGAAACATGTAATGCATAAAAAGAAGTTAAGAAACATGTAATGCATAAACAGAACATAAAAAGAAGTTAAGAAACATGTAATGCATAAACAGAACATAAAAAGAAGTTAAGAAACATGTAATGCATAAACAGAACATAAAAAGAAGTTAAGAAACATGTAATGCATAAACAGAACATAAAAAGAAGTTAAGAAACATGTAATGCATAAACAGAACATAAAAAGAAGTTAAGAAACATGTAATGCATAAACAGAACATAAAAAGAAGTTAAGAAACATGTAATGCATAAACAGAACATAAAAAGAAGTTAAGAAACATGTAATGCATAAACAGAACATAAAAAGAAGTTAAGAAACATGTAATGCATAAACAGAACATAAAAAGAAGTTAAGAAACATGTAATGCATAAACAGAACATAAAAAGAAGTTAAGAAACATGTAATGCATAAACAGAACATAAAAAGAAGTTAAGAAACATGTAATGCATAAACAGAACATAAAAAGAAGTTAAGAAACATGTAATGCATAAACAGAACATAAAAAGAAGTTAAGAAACATGTAATGCATAAACAGAACATAAAAAGAAGTTAAGAAACATGTAATGCATAAACAGAACATAAAAAGAAGTTAAGAAACATGTAATGCATAAACAGAACATAAAAAGAAGTTAAGAAACATGTAATGCATAAACAGAACATAAAAAGAAGTTAAGAAACATGTAATGCATAAACAGAACATAAAAAGAAGTTAAGAAACATGTAATGCATAAACAGAACATAAAAAGAAGTTAAGAAACATGTAATGCATAAACAGAACATAAAAAGAAGTTAAGAAACATGTAATGCATAAACAGAACATAAAAAGAAGTTAAGAAACATGTAATGCATGAACAGAACATAAAAAGAAGTTAAGAAACATGTAATGCATGAACAGAACATAAAAAGAAGTTAAGAAACATGTATGCATGAACAGAACATAAAAAGAAGTTAAGAAACATGTAATGCATAAACAGAACATAAAAAGAAGTTAAGAAACATGTAATGCATAAACAGAACATAAAAAGAAGTTAAGAAACATGTAATGCATAAACAGAACATAAAAAAAAATTAAGAAACATGTAATGCATGAACAGAACATAAAAAGAAGTTAAGAAACATGTAATGCATAAACAGAACATAAAAAGAAGTTAAGAAACATGTAATGCATAAACAGAACATAAAAAGAAGTTAAGAAACATGTAATGCATAAACAGAACATAAAAAGAAGTTAAGAAACATGTAATGCATAAACAGAACATAAAAAGAAGTTAAGAAACATGTAATGCATAAACAGAACATAAAAAGAAGTTAAGAAACATGTAATGCATAAACAGAACATAAAAAGAAGTTAAGAAACATGTAATGCATAAACAGAACATAAAAAGAAGTTAAGAAACATGTAATGCATAAACAGAACATAAAAAGAAGTTAAGAAACATGTAATGCATAAACAGAACATAAAAAGAAGTTAAGAAACATGTAATGCATAAACAGAACATAAAAAGAAGTTAAGAAACATGTAATGCATAAACAGAACATAAAAAGAAGTTAAGAAACATGTAATGCATAAACAGAACATAAAAAGAAGTTAAGAAACATGTAATGCATAAACAGAACATAAAAAGAAGTTAAGAAACATGTAATGCATAAACAGAACACAAAGAAGTTAATTCAGAAAGGATTACTAAACAAAGAATACAATCGTTGCGATGCAATTTGAAGCACACGTGTTGAGAAGCAAAGTCATTTCATTCTTTGCTCCATGATTCGATCAGAAAAAAATAATGTGGGGCTTTGTCAAGTTTGCTCAGAAGAGAAGCAGTGGATAGACGTCTGTGTGCCTTGAAAGATGTCAGAGATTAGTCTCGTTCTGAATTTTCCATGTGAGTGGAACGAGATTATAAACTCTCACACAGGGCTTTACGCGCTCCACTACTTTTGGAGCTGCTCCCGCTCCTGCTCCAACACCCAAAATTAGAGCTGGCTCCTCTCACGCTCCCCATTTTCAAAAAGGAGCCGCTCCTGCTCCAACTCCTGTAAAAAAGGAGCAGCTCTTTTTCAGCGCTCCATAATAAAAATGTACCTTCTTTCATAAACGTTCTATTCTGCCAATGAGTGGTCGAAGGATAGGAGTGGGCGTCAAAGGATCTCGTCAATATGGGTTGAGATGTCACTTTAAGTGTAAGACCGTAAGATAATATTTGACAAAATCTCGCTAATATTTTGAGAGTTATAGGAGAACATGTCGGACGAAGTATAGGATTATACGTAAATTTTCGTTTCCTGGGGTATAAAATAGAAATAGAAAAATCCCTGAAGTATTTTAAAACAATTTTAATATTCATTACGTTAACAACCTATTTTTTCAGGAAAGGAAAATTTGATCCGATATATTTAGATTTGTTTTAAGTAAATAAAGTTTTACTTTTAAACATTATTAGTGATTATTTTCTTTTTAAAGAGAACATTTCTCTGGGAGAGGGGAGACAGCCAGGGCAACATTAATCGTCATACTGTTGTTTAATATTTGTTTTTTTACGAACGTAACTATATTGTATAATGTATATTATTTACAACTGAAAAATGCACAAGTACTTTCAAACAAATCGATTTATCCATTTTTTTTCAATAGTACAATTTGGAGCGAAATAAAAACCCAATGAAGTTTATTTTTTAAAGATTGAATAAAAAAAAAATAGTTCTCATAAGTTGGCCAAAAAATATCAATAAATTGTCAATAAACAATTCAGAGATCCATTTAATGTCTTAAAATTTCATACAAAATATCTGGCCTAGACCTTGTGAGTTGAAAAAATATCGGGTCAAATTTTCCTCCACCGAAAAATTAACTGGAGTAAGTTATCCTAGGTCGGGCAAAAACATTTATTAAAATGAAAAATTTGAATAAAAAAGGTGAAACGTCTATACTTGAAATCTCTAACAAAAACAAACTGTTTACAATTTTAATATTCAATAATAGATTTTTTAAGATAAAGAAAGATATCTATGCTACTTTAGGTTCTAAAAAGACAACAAATTAGTCAGAAAGTCTAATTATTTGCTTTTTAAAATTAAATGTAAGATATTTTCTTTAATTTAATTAGGTCTAAACATCGGTTTATTGTAGAATAGGGACTGCTCTTTTCTTTCGCTCATTTCGCTTAGTATTCGCCCAAATTTTGGATAAAACTGATTGTTGGTCTTAATTATATTTTTGTCCTGAAATAAAATTCTCATTTACTTTTTAAAGTGTTGAGAATCTAACTTTAATTCCAGGTTTTAATCGCTGGCGGCCATGTTGGTTTTTATTGGTTTTTCCTTGAGCTAAATATATTTTTTCCTTGGACTAAATATATTTTTTCCTTGGACTAAATATATTTTTACTGCTTTAACATTTTATTACACACAAAAAAAAAAACTTTGAACATTCTATTTACAAAAGCCAGTTTTAACGGAATTTAATGAATTAAAAAGCAAACATGAAAAGGTTAAAACATACTAGTTGTGAATTAAAGAATAACAAAATGTCACCGAATAGACGACGGGTTTAAATGTGGCATAAAAGTTTAATTTGATATATGCTAAAAAATAAATTAAAATATTTTGTCAGGACAAAATGTACCATTTCACCCCCAAAATCGATTTTATCGAACATTTGGGTGAATACCGAGCGAAATGGATGAGAAAATCCAACTGCCCCTATAGTATAATTGAACCTAAAATTCTTTATTTAAAAACACGAATTAAAAGAACAATTGGCTTATTTATTCAATCAGCAATATATACATCCTTGTCATAAATACAAAAAAGTTCAAATCTATAAGCAAATAACTTCAAAGACATCTATAGACTCACTGGCTCATTTAAAGACATTTGATGCCAAATTGTCTCCTGCCTTAAGAACACTGTCCTATCAAAAATGTAACACATAGATGTGAAAAAACCCGGAAAAGTTCAGTTTCTGTTTCCATGTGTAACTCTCCCGTTCTTTCTCCCTCTATCTCCCTTCCTATCCCTCTTACTCTCTCTCTTCCCCCCTCTCTCTCATATACATTTATCAGAGATATAATTTTAAAAAATAATTCAGAGTAAACTCTGAGGCTTTCTTTACTTTTCCTTTATATTGCTGAATAAAAAACTAATGTTTAAAAAAAATCAAATAATTTTGGAGCGAGGAGCGCAGAGCGATAAAACCACTGCTCTTTAGTCCCAAATGGAGTTGCTCCCGCTCAACTCCAGCTGAATATTAAATGAGCCCTCCTCTCCTTCGCTCCAGCAAAAATGAGCGTGCTCCTGGAGCGCGCTCCTTTTTGGAGGGCTCCGTAAAGCCCTGCTCTCACACTCGAAGTGCCCTCTGTGTTAGTACTGAAAATAAATCCAAGGGGAGATAACTCTGACTGCCAGTGGTATATTTTTGTTTTTGCTAATTTGATAACGAAATTATAAATCAAACGACTAATCCAACTTATTCCAAAATTTGATTCTCACTTTCGGGGATCAAATTTCAATTTCAGTTCTTTGCTTATTTTTGCACTGAAAATTTAAGTAAAGAATTTTATTTTTCATACTGAGACAAAAACTGTGTGAGTCCATTTGAGGCACAATGGTATTTAGTTATTGACTTTGTTGCCCCTTCGTCCCACTAACCAAACCCTGACTGATTTGTAATTTAACAATTTTGAAATCGACTCTTAAGCTTTTATGGTAGTGGAAGTAGCAGTAGTAGTAGTAGTAGTAGTAAGAAGAAAAAAAAAGCAATAGTTGCACGAATGGAGGTGTTGAAATAGATTTCATAGTTACACAACAAATGTACATATGTTTACGAAAGAGTAAAGAATACAAAACTATAATGAAAAATGGGTTTGACGAGAAGACAAAGATGAAGTGTCTTAAGTTTTGAACTTTTAATAGACAATGTCAAAAGTGATGCCAAATTTGAAGAAACATTTTTAATATGTATTGGATATGTATTGTATATGTATTGTATTGGATATGTATTGTATATGTATATATATTGTACTGTATATGGATATGTATTATACTGTATATGTATTGTACTGTATATGGATATGTATTGTATATGGATATGTATTGTATTGTATATGGATATGTATTATATTGTATTGTATATGGATATGTATTGTATTGTATATGGATATGTATTAGATATGTATATGTATTGTATATGGATATGTATTGTATATGGATATGTATTGTATTGTATATGGATATGTATTGTACTGGATATGGATATGTATTGTACTGGATATGGATATGTATTGGATATGTATATGTATTGTATATGGATATGTATATGTATTGTACTGTATATGGATATGTATTGTACTGTATATGGATATGTACTGTATATGGATATGTATTGTATAGGGATATGTATTGTATTGTATAGGGATATGTATTGTATTGTATATGGATATGTATTGTACTTTATATGGATATGTATTGTACTGTATTGTATATGGATATGTATTGTATATGGATATGTATTAGATATGTATTGTATATGGATATGTATTAGATATGTATTGTATATGGATATGTATTGTACTGTATATGGATATGTATTGTATTGTATATGGATATGTATTGTATATGGATATGTATTAGATATGTATTGTATTGTATTGGATATGTATTTTATATGTATATGTATTGGATATGTATATAGGCACTAGAGAGAGAAACAGTTGACGGATCTTGTGTGTGCATAACTGATGTAAACAAAGGTCATGTTTTTATTGAAGAAATGTTCGGAATTCTCAGCCCTTTTAAAGGATTCTCTCCATTTATCTGTGAATTTCTGATTGATCCTATATGATTTGAATCTGGACATATGAGTAGGATTTTGGAATACAGACCAGAAAATGTACATCATTTGAGTGTAGAAAGTATTTAAAAAAAAATGTGTTTCAATTCAATTGTAGTTTTCATATTTCATGTTTTAATATTGGAAATTTATTTCCTGCAATACGTTATGCATTAAGCTGTTTTTGTTGATTCTACGGTTTGCGTGGGTAATGTTAGTAAACAAACAATTAATTTAGTTCATGGGGCTGGGAATAAACAAAGAAAACCACAAAGTGAAAAATGAGACTCGTACAGGAATTGAATATGTGCCCCCAAAGAGGAACCGCCTAACGCGGATGTTGTCTTTGACCACTTGACTAACAAGTCATATGTCCATAGAAAGCCAAAATTTTACAAATAACTCATCTTCCATGTACAAATTGGGCTTTCTATGGACACATGCCTCATTAGTCAATTGCTCCAGGATTCACACTTGCGTTAGATTTTTCTTATAATGCACACACTAGAATCCTGTACAGGTCTTATTTTTCACTTTGTGGTATTCTTTGTTTATTCTCTGCCGCGCGGATTAAATAAATTGTATATTTAGCAACATTAGCCGTGCAAACAATCAACAACAAAAGCAGTTTAATGTATCACATAGTTTAATGTAAAAATCAAAGACAAACTAAATTTAGACTCAGGTTGATTTATGCACAGATTTAATTTGTTTATTATGTTAACCTCTATTATGTTAACCTCTATTATGTTAAACTCTATTATGTTAACCTCTAATATGTTAACCTCTATTATGTTAACCTCTATTATGTTAACCTCTATTATGTCTCCCATTGTCTGGTGTCAAAAGAACCCATTTTTAAAGGCTCATGGGCCTTGTCAGCAACTGATATTCAAACTGGCCTGAATTGGAAGCACTGATGGCCAAAAATTAATCTACTATTTGCTATTTAAAGAATTCAGCTTTCAAATAATGTATGATTTAAACTTTTAAGATTGCCTCTTACCAAATTATTCTGAATATTGTGAAGCTGAAATAAGTTGTGTTCAAGACATTCAGAAAAGGAAGAAAGATGATTAACATAGATTATGTTTCGTACGTATTTTATTTTAGCGATGCCACGTGGCAACCCACGTTGCCACTGAAAAGTGGGACGTCAAAGGAGATCACTCTATGAATAAATATCTGACAGCATCGAGATCAATTGTTCAAACACATTCAGTTTCGATAATAATAAAAAGATAATGAATGATCCTATGAAAACTATAATCCTATGAAAACTATAATCCTATGAAAACTATAAATTTGGATTCAGCTTTTATGATTTTCAAGGTTTAAATTTCTATTTTTATAGGTTCAACTGTTGGAGAAAAATTTTAACACTCAAATCAAGAAACAAGAGAAAGAATATCAGAGTCACATGAAAAATATGAAACAAAAATATGAACAGGACATTTTATTGGTATGATGTGGATATTGATGAGAAAATTATTTTTTTCTGTTTCTTGAAAAATTGGGAATGTTCTTTTACTGAACAAAATAATTAATTTTAGCCGCCATCGGGTATTCTTTTAGCATCTTTATAAAATTAGGTCTGTTTATATATACAGGATTCACTCCTAAACTAATTAACCGATCATTATGAATTTTGGAACACACCTGTTAGGCATAAGGGGTCCAACTGTGGGCTATATTTAGCTTTATGCAAAAGGGGGTAAAAAACAAGTGGAACCCTTTATGAAAATTCAGAAACCTTCGATTTTTGTGAACAATTGGTATTCGACATAAATTAATAGATATTCCTCAAATTTCAGTTTTTTTGGAGAATTTTCAAGGGTTCTTAGAGAGCCTAATATGGGCACAACCTCAAAAAATATATCGGATTTGCATGAAATTTGATCTGTAGTCATTAGACCCCAATTAAGCAAGATTCCCTGAATTTCACTTTATTTTTAAGACCCCTTAAGCCTTAAATTTTAGACATTTTATAGAATCAAAATCATCTAATGGATTTTGATCAAAATTGGAATAAGAATTCTAGACATAAGGTTTAGTATCATAATATTTTGATTTTAATCTTCATAAGGGTATATAAAACTGGTTCAAACTGTTCTGTTTTGGGAATTTATTTTACCTGCCCTTGGAAGGGTATTCTTCTATTTCTCTAACAAAAAGCAAATGACACAAGTTCTTATTGTGTAAAATAAAGTCCATTTTATCTTCGTCTTTAACACTTTTCAAAGCAAAAATAAAATTATAATCATTAACTCCCAAAATAACGTTTTCTTTTTGTATTTAATGTTGATAATCGTTTCTTGTATTGACTTTTTCTTGGTCCTGATCAATTCATTTTTTTTTTATCTCAATTTGTCATTTAACTGAATATTTATACCTAATTTTTAAATTTATTATTTCTACTTGCAAAAGACAAGAATAATGCTAACATCCCTATTTTCTAAACTCCTGTCATTCAATATCGATTTTGTTAAATTTTGATTTTCTAAGACGCTTATGTTTTTATTGATATTTTTCTTAACAGAAAAAATAAATACTCGAATAGCACATGAAACGTTGGTTTGATTTTCGCTTGTTTTACTTTTGTCTTTCTAAAGATGCACCAAAAGTTAAAAGAATCTGTTGCCATTAAGTCCAACATGGCTGTGAAACGAAAACTCAATTATTCAAAGGAGCCAGTTCAGATTAACAAGCCAAAAGTAAGTGAGATAATAAACAACAAAAAATATGCAATAAAGATCAAATTTTGTACACAAACGCAAATGTTTTATTTGGAAATTGTCTGCCTTCAAACCTTCCTGTATACTTCTCTCTGTTGGATTCTACCAAATCTTATGCCTGATGTTTTAAAATAATGAAATCCTTGTGTACAGTGCTCAGGTGCATAACAGCTCTTCAAAAGTCTGTGTGCATGTGTATGAAGTGGAGACGTCAGGTATAGTTTGGGCAGATTTCCGGAAGCATAAGGGGTTTAAATGATGCAGTGTCCCAGCAGTCAACAACTGAGGCAGGCAGTTGATTCAAGGCTTCAGCAATTCTGAGTGTGAAAAAATGTTTCCGAAAGTCATAGGAGTTGTGCTGTTTTTTTGACTTTGTAAACATGTCCATGTGTGTTAGACACATGGACATCAAAAAGGTGCTCCAGGTTTTTGTTGGTGAGATGGTTAATAGTTTTGTGGGTGTTTACTAAGTCAGTTGCTAGAGTTTGGAGCTTCAATAAATCCAAACTCAGGAAAGCAAGGTGTTCAGAGTATGAGAGGTGTCAGATGAAGGGGGTAATTGTTTGGTTGTACATGTCTGAACGGTTTCCAGGTGGTCTGAGCAAGATTGTGATGCCAGACTGATGATACAATTGTTAAGTGTCGTCACACCATAGATGTGTATATAGTTTTGAATAGTTGACTGCAGAGCAGCTAACAAAAGTCTTACTGAGTGAAGCCAACGTACATAGCCTCAATCTTCGTGACATTATTAGAGATGTGATGTTGACAGTAATACCAAGATCACGTTCACAATAATACTTCTTGATATTAGTGTTGTGGAATATGGATATTGTTGAGAAATTGTTGAATACTGAGTCTTGATGCAACTAAGAAAACCTAGAAGGTGCTGAAGCAGTATCTGGTCCAACTATAAGAATTGAGAAAGAAATGCTACAGGAAGCTGTGAGTAAGATGAAGAAGGGTAAGTTCGGTGAACTCTCAGGTGTTGTTTCAGAAATGTTGAAGGCTGCAGGTGAAACAGACTGAATTTTCATGGAACTGTGAAAATCTAGAAGGTGCTGTATATAGTTTTAAATAGTTGACCGGAGAGCAGCTAACAAAGGTCTTACTAAGTGAAACCAAGGTACATACCCTCAGTCTTCTTGACAATATTAGAGATGTGATGCTGACAGTAATACCAAGATCACATTCACAATAATACTTCTTGATATTAGGCTGCAGGTGAAACAGACTTGACAAATCAGATCATAAAAGAAGAGGTTATCTCGAAAGACTGGGAATTTAATACAATTGTGAATTCATACAAGGGTAAATAGAAGCACTTGATAAAGGTAATTACAGAGGCTTAAAATTAATGGATCAGATCCTGAAAGTGATTGAGAGAATAATTGAGCAGAAAATCAAAAGTCAGATGAGCATAGATGAAATGCAATTTGGTTTGATGCCTGGGCAAAGTACCACTGATGCTATATTTATCCTGAGACAAATGCATAACCTTGGTAAGAAGAAGAGCCTTTATTATACTATTATGGATATGGAGAAAGCTTTTGACAGTGCCAAGAGATGTTGTCTAGTGGTTGTTTATTTTAACATATATTAACAAATTTTATCGTTACTGTTTGTTTTGTTAACTTAACGTTATTTTTACTTAACATTGTTTTATTTTTAGTTAATTAACTTGTTTCATTTTTCGATTGATTCATTTATTATCACTGTTAATTCCCAATTTAAAATTGCATACTTTTTCAGCGTCCTAAATTTTAAAAAAATTTTATGCTTACTTCATAGTCAAACCTAGTTATCCACCCCCCTGTATTTCAAACACCGACGACATCAGCGCCCAAATCCTTTCTATTTTACAAGTCTTTGAGTATTTGTCAATTTGCTTTCTTCTACTTCATATGAATACAAATGATTTGTCATCAGAAATGAAAGCGAGAAAATGAAATGTTTTGTTTTCCTTTATTCTCAGCTGCCTTCCGTCCAGAAAGAAAATAAGACCATTGAGAACAGTTTAATTAGTCATGTGATGCCATATGAAAAGTCTGAATCGAGTGATGATGATGATGGGGAGGAGGAGGAGGAGGAGGATGATGATGATAAACTGAGTGAAGAAACCGAAGAAGAGGAGGATGAAGATGAAAGAAAAGAGGATGAAGTAAAGGAATTCACTTCAGGTAAATGAGATCGAATTTTACAAACTTTGATATACTTTGTATGTTATATAAACATTTTGTTCAAATATTTTTGTATGTTATGAGTAAAAAAAAAAAATCTTGTCATTCATTTGTTTTTACTTGTTTTTATGTTTTATTTTATAAATTTCCTTTTCCGTCTATATAAATTAAATCTTTGAATATTTACAATGAGACATGAGTTATTTTGATAAAGAACTTATTTTGAGGTAACCGGCTTCCTGACTTAAAATGCACCAAACATTGATGTTATTGTTTTTTTTCCTTTCCCTTTGCAAAACTCAATCATGTTCTGCAAAGTAAAAAACAAAAACAACATTTTTCCTCTACAAACCAAACCAAACACCATGAATAAATATTTGAGGATATAAAGAACTTGAAGCATAAAAACTTTTACCAAAATGACCTGATTTAGCATTAAATAACCCCAAAAGTGTTGATATGCCGTAAAACAAAACAACTAAACTATTTTGAGGCAGTTAATAAGAAAAATAAATTTTTGCCAACCAGTCTCAGCAAAGAAAATAATGAGTCTCTGCCCAGAATTGCACATCTTTCTCTACCGAGATAGCTAAACCTGCATTCTACTCTTACCACTACAGCCGAATGTGAATTTAGTCACGTAGTTAATTAATTTAGGATAAATGACAGAATTTAATTTTCAATTGGAAAATTAATTCATGTCTCATATTTGGTTTTGATTATTACAAATTACAATATTATTATTATTTGTACTCACTAGGAGTTATCACACAAGTCACTGTCACTGATTGCTCGCCGACAACAACCGGTGGTGTTCCCTGGAGTCTGAGTGACAACAAGCCTTCCCAGATTTCCAGTACTCTCCACCTCTTTTCGATAACCACTGCAAATGAAATGACCTTGCGGTATCGTAACAGCCGCCTACCACTGATTTCTTGCTGGCAACGACCATTGGTCTTCTCTGGGATTTGGGTGGCAATAAGCCTCCCAAGGTCCCAGCACTCTCCGCACTCTTCCCAGTAGAGGTCTGGTTAGCGCTTCCCATCTTCCTTGACCCTTCACGACTATTTCGTGTGGTATCGGGTGGGGTGGTTCTTGCAGTTTCTGTTTCTTGGTTCATGTGGTGGTGTTCTTCATGTGCTTTCGTTTTCTTCCTATTGTAACTTCCATGTGGCTGGTTATCGTTCGTAGTTTATGCAGGGTTGGTTTCTGCATTCGAGGAATGTTGTAGTAGTAGTAGTAGTAGTAGTAGTAGTAGTACTCACTAGGAGTTTTCACACAAGTCATTATCAGTGATTGCTCACTGACAATAACTAGTAGTGTTCCCCTAGAGTCCGAGTGACAACAACTCTTTTCAGATTTCCAGCAATCTCCACCTGTTTTGGTAATTGTTGCAAATTATTTTGCATTATCACAACAGCCTTTACCATTTCTTGCAAGCAACAACCGTAGGTCTTCTCTGGAATTTGAGTGATAATAAGCCCCTTGAAAGTCCCAGTACTCTCACACCCTTCCAGTAGAGGTCTAGTTGGTACTCTCCCTCCTTGGTCCTTCCATCCTCTCTGACTCTTCATGACAGTTTTGTGTGGTATCAGCCGAGGCTGGTGCCACCACATTTGTGTGTTTTTTTTTATTTCCATCTATCTGTGGCTGGTAAGCGTTTTTTGGTTATATAGGTTGGTTTCCACATTCAAACTGTAACGGCATCTACACACGGTGGGTTGAGCCGATTGCAAATGAGTTCACTGCATCCCGTATCAAGGCAGTCCACCCACATCGATCGTCAGCTGAGTCCTCGACATACTTCAGCCATTCCCGGTTCCAGTGATGAACACCAAAAACGATGTTCCAATCCAAGTCTTCAATTGGCCGCCTATGCACTTCCTCCGGCTAGCGGGTGCGATTGGGATTACCAATTTGCGGATTCCCCCTCAATGCGTCGAAGAATGTGACCAAACCAGCAAAGTCTCATTTTCAGAAGAGTCTCTGATGCACAGATAGTGTTGCATTTTGCACAGATGGTGCGGTTTAGAATTTGGTCGGAGAGACAGATGGGTATGATGTGTCGAAAGCAGTACATGTCGAAGACCTCGAGTGTATGAAGATCTTTGTGTAGGGGTCAGGTTTCGCAGCCGTACAGCAGTGTTGTGCGTATCAGCACTCGGTATATTCTCAATATATAACCACTAATTACCATTTAACCAACTTAAACTGAGAATATCACTCAACATCTCCTAATCGTCTGATCGTTTATTGCATTCCTGCCTAACAATTCATTTTTTACCAACAGATTTAACAAGGATTTGTCTGATGCAAGGGAGACTACTATATATCACTGATTAATGAATTACCTCCCTTGGGCCAAGACTCGAGAAGCCCATTTGTAACCCTTAACTTGTAAATGTGTTGGATTTCGACCATCTCGTACTTGGGAAAGGGACAGATTTTTTCTTTTTGTATTATTTTGTTTTACATATTTCTTTTATATTTATTATTTTTTCTACTTATTAACTTATGATGTTTGAAGGCGAATGTCGATCGCAGACCAACATATCTTTCCTTAAGGTTAGTGTGAACACCAGCGGTGAAGTGTGTTTTTAGACCTTTTTTGTTGAAGAGCGCCCACTCTCGTTTTTTGCTTTTATTCATCTTCTACCGACATCCGTTGTAAATCTTTCCCTCTGATCTCCTGACTAGTAGATTGTCACCTCGGAAAACCCTGGTTCCATACGTTGAATTTATGATTGTAAGGTATATAAATAAAATGTGTGTGTGTGATTGACAGTTGAATATTTTTAGTGATAGTCAAGGAGAAGCTTCCTCAACCATGTTGAACCCCTAACAACATCTTAGGAAGAGACCAGACTACAGCTGTGAACCAGACGGCTAGAAGATGCCCCCACCCCTCTCATAACGACATGGAAATCTTTGCTTCTGAGGAACTCCCTCTCGGAAAACACTAAACCGCCTGAGAATGAGAATGAGACGATCAAAAGTTACTAGCGTAGATTAGGCTACAAAACTGACCCAACCATCTGTGAATGTCGAGAAGAAGACCATACGATGCAACACTGCCTTGTCTGCCCAACCGGTGTAGCTTGAAAGATCTTGCAGAGTACAACACTATTGCAAAGGACTGCATAAAAATGAGGGAAACTGTCATATGACCACATGACACTTCAAAGACACGCAAAGAAAAAGTGATAGCAAGACAACTAACATGTCATACAATAAAATCAAGGGTGTTTTTCCAGGTTTAGAATTTTTAACTAAAATTGAAAAAAACAATACTTTTCCTTTTTTCTTTTTAAATTTCTTTTTAATTTGTATCAGAATGTTTTTGTGTTTTTTAAGGAACCAATGATTTATTCAGCTGGAGACAATGCTTTTTTTTGTTGTTGGTTTGTTTGTTTATTTATAAAACTTTAATTTTTTATACATTTCTCTTGCATATTTTTTTGTTTGTTTTTCTATTTGTTTGTATTTTTGTTATTTTCAGCCGATCAAACGTTTGGAAATACGATGAGCAATGGCACCGGGTAAGAGTTGCTTATAAAACAGACCCAATTCTCTAATTGTCCCATGTGTGTTCATTGTATCTGTAAGGATAAAGAAGAAGAAGAAAATTAAAAACAAGATTTTCTGTTGCCTTTTAAGAATGAAGAGATGGGACGGCAACATGATGTAACATAACCATTTGAGGCTCTCTATGCATGTTAGCCATTTTTTTTTTTTGGGGGGGGGGTTGACAATTTATTCTAGATTATTCTCAGCTGATAGCTGGGCACATGAAAAAAAGGAGATGACACTTGTTTTATCTTAACATATATGCTATTATATCTTAGCTAAACTGGATCCGGTTTCCCTAAGAATTGCTTCCAGTTATCTTCAGAATGGGCGTGAGGGTTGTGATGATCCTGTCTAGAAGGACCATAACTATGTCTTTTATTACTAATACTGAAATGGCAACTGAGTTTAATTTTATCATTTTGAATCTCATGTGAGCATCTCAACGAATAAGATATTACTTCACATGTGGAACCCTTACAGACCTTCAGGGTCAAATGCTGTTAATGATACTTAATAACCTTTTAAATCTAGTAAACCACTCTTTATTAAAAACAAAAACAAAAAAACATTATTGCCAATATTAACATGTAGAATTGAGACAATATAAAATGTAAATGACAAAGTCTATTCTAACATAATATATCAACTTTATTTACGTCTTGTTGAACAATCAGAAGTAATGAATCAAGAAAAGAGTTAAAAAATGTTCAAAAGTCTAGACGAAGAAAGTATTGTTTTGTTAAGAGTAGTTCAAAAGTCTAGACGAAGAAAGTATTGTTTTGTTAAGAGTAGTTCAAAGCGATAGAATCCAAAGTATGTTCGCACATTGAGGTGATCAAATATGTGGAACAGCCAATAGTAAGTAGAACAGCTAAAAGTCTTAGGGTCTCAGGTGAGATGAAGAAAGTGTTGCTCTGTCCGCATGTGTGTGGGCTTCGGTAGTGAGTGAGTTTGTAAGACTAACAAGTTGTTGCTATATTTAGAAGTTCATGACTTTGACTTGTGTTGTTTTTCCAAGATGCCGGTAATCATGGGCTATGGCAAGAGTTTGTTTGCATGCCAAGAATATTCTGTTATGACTGACAAGGATTCATGTGGCAAGTTGAGTCTTTCACTGTATCTCTGTGCAGACAGAGCATGTGCGCTCGCTTATATAGATAACGCGAACAGGTGCCCATCTCCACGAGGCAACCAATTGCGATTGATTATTTTGATTCAATCAGTATCAAGCATTTTAACCAATCAAACATTGAATATTTCAGAGATTGTTTTTTTGCAGTTGTTGTTGCTGTTGTCATTGCTGGAACAGGCATTCCACAAATGTGTTGCAATGATAAGTATTTTGAAGAAAAAAAAATTTCTTTTAGGCTGTCCAAAGTGAAATCGATAAGTACGTTTTACTATTAGTAAAATGTTCACTGTATAATGCTTGACTTGTATATTTGATGTTCACAGGGTAAACTAATAATTACTTTTGTCATTATCAATTGGACCGAGTTTCTCTCTCTCTCTTTCTTTCTCTCTCTCTTTCTTTCTCTCTCTCTTTCTTTCTCTCTCTTTTTCTCTCTTTCTCTCTCTTTTTCTCTCTCTCTCTTTCTCTCTCCCTCTCTCTCTTTCTTTCTTTCTCTCTCTCTGTCTCCATCTCTCTCTCTTTCTTTCTCTCTCTTTTTCTCTCTCTCTCTTTCTTTATCTCTCTCTGTCTCTTTCTGTCTCCCCCTCTCTCTCTCTCTTTCTTTCTCTCTCTCTGTCTCCCTCTCCTTCTCTTTTTTCCTCTCTCTCTCTCCCGTTTTTTTTCTCTCCCCCCCTCTCTCTCTTTTTTTTTCTGTCTCTCTCTCTGTCTCCATCTCTCTCTCTCTTTCTCTCTCTCTTTTTCTCTCTCTCTTTCTTTCTCTCTCTCTGTCTCCCTCTCCTTCTCTTTCTTTCTCTCTCTCCCTGTCTCTCTCTTTCTTTCTCTCCCCCTCTCTCTCTCTCTTTTTTCTGTCTCTCTCTCTGTCTCCATCTATCTCTCTCTCTCTTTCTCTCTCTCTCTCTTTCTCTCTCTCTCTTTCTCTCTTTCTCTTTCTTTCTCTCTCTCTTTCTCTTTCTCTCTTTCTCTTTCTTTCTCTCTCTCTCTTTTTCTCTCTCTCTCTCTCTCTTTCTTTCTCTCTCTCTGTCTCCCTCTCCTTCTCTTTCTTTCTCTCTCTCCCTGTCTCTCTCTTTCTTTCTCTCCCCCTCTCTCTCTCTCTGTTGAGACAGAATTCTTTTCTCCACATCTTCCATAAAATATGTAATTAATCGGTTAGACTTTTGCCACCGGATATTTTTTTTTTATGGGGGAAAAAAAATGCACTTACCCACTTAAATTGTTTAGTACGCACACTGATTGTTGGATGATTTAGTGAATCCACGGTGTTAGAACCACATCTATTTGGCAAATAACTCTGTAACGTTGAGAGAATAGGATGGTGAACTAGGCAAACGATTGTCTTTCATGAGATCTAGCTGGCAAGGGACGTATTATGTTGAAGCCACATCTTCAAAGGTTAAAGCCACATTAAATTATCTTAAAAATGAATAATTTATATAATATATATACATAAATAATATATATAAGATATAATAAAAAAGAATAATATAAAAAAAAAATAAATAAAAAAAAAATATATAGATTAAATATATAAATAAAATAAAAAAATAATTAAAAAAATAATATATAAAAAATTATAAAATAATAATTTAAAATAATAATAATATTAAAATAATAAATATAAATTATAAAATAATTTTTTATAATAAAAAAATAATATATATAAGATATAAATAATATATAAATAATATATATATACATAAATAATATATATATCTTTAATTACCATAGCCACATTATCTTCAAAGTTAAAGCCACATCTATTTCATGAGATCTAGCTGGCAAGGGACGTATTATGTTGAACTATAACAAGTACCCCACACGCTCCTTCCTTCGTGACGTGACCGCATCCAATGTAAACATAGGTCGCAGTGCCGAGTAATACAGATACCTCACTCTGATCCGGCGTCACTGAACCACTTGTAACTTAAGTGGTCCACTCGCGTCTCTATCTCGGTACTCACACGTCTGGTCCTCGGCGCAGGAATCCTTCCAGACTGTGAACACCCTACTTGGGCCCGTGATGTCGTAGCGGCAGAAAAAGAAAAATGGTTCGAACCTCCTCCCGGTCAGATGAATGATGATTGCTTCGCTGGTCCACTGTGAAGGCAAAGTTACACAAACAACGAACTGACAATAAGAATAATGCAACAACATCGGTTAGGTCTTTTCGTAAGCAATAATTATTTAACAAGAGAAACAATTGGTTTTAAACTTTAACTCAAAGTCTGTTTTTCGATAATGGCTTTGTTTACTAACTATCTTGTCTCTCTGTGTATCCTCTATTTACGATTTCCCAGTTGTTAATTAAGTTGTAACTTGTCTACTGAAAACGGTGTGTGTGTGTGTGTGTGGGGGGGACACTATCGTTAACACCACCCAGACAAGAAGCTGTTCGCGCAGCCTCTCGTCCGGTGAATCTTCGTCCCCGAGCCCGGGTGGAGACGTCTGTTCAAAGCGAACTCCAATTTCTAACTCCCTGTAACGTCCTCTCGTTTCAACAACAAAAACGAAAAACGTACAACTCATACCCTTTCTTTCTTCAGCCCATTTCTCCATTCTCTCCCTCTCTCTCGGGGCCAGGGTGGGGCACATTGACATGCTCTCCCTCTTTCTCTCCCCTCTCTCTTTCTCTTTCTCGTTGGGTGGTACGACAATCGAAATTCATCGCTTAAGTTTTTTTTAGATCTTATCTACACTAAAGAAAACCATTATTCTCTCTCTCGGGGCCAGGGTGGGGCATACTGACCTACTCTCCCTCTCCTTCTCCCCTCTCTTTCCTGTCACCGTAAAAGACCTGTTCTCCCTCTCTCTCTACCATGGGGAGAGGGGAGTGACCAAAAGACTCTTGACCAAAATTGTACGGCTGTTATCAACATTCCAGCTCTCTCTGGCTTTGCTCTTCCATTGTATTTGGATGATTACATCTGACGGCTTACACACTTTCTCCCGCCAGCCCGGCGCCCACTCTGGCCAATGCCTGGACAGTCGGAATATGTACTAGTTCTTAGATCTCCACTTGTTTCTACGTAGGGCCTGATTTTCCTGATGCATATTAGTGCACCCTAAAGGGGCAGATTGCGTCGGCTACAATCACTGTTTCACAAAACTAGTTGTACCTACCTGATGTTGCCTGGGAGTCTTTGTACCTTTATTTTTGTTTCACATTTTTTAAAAACTATACTGTTTTTTTCTCTATTGTTTTTTTGTTTACCAAAGTATTATTTTATTTTATTTTATTTTTTGAATGTTATTTTTAGAGTATTGCAGTATTGTTAGATCATTAAATTATTGATTGAACCAAATTGTTATAAAACTATAACTAATTTTATTATAATAATGTTGTTTTAATCTCTATTTATAAAATTATTAAATGTAAATAGCTTTCAAAACATTCACTCTTTTAGTACATGAGAATTTGCTAAGAATTTTAAGTGCTACATGGGAAGCTATTCTTCGGGAAAAATGAATGAAAGAAAATAGTATCCATTCTTAATGTTTGCTTGGCTGGAATAAGTATTTTCAGAAAGAAACTAACACAAAATAAAATCTATTCCTACTAATAATATAGGAAGAAACAAAAAATAGGTTAGTTCGAATCAAGTATCGATATGTTAAACGGATTACTATTTGGGTCTGATTTTGATAAATCTACAAGATAACTTTATACGTTAGAAGACCCGAAAAGCCCAATGAAACGGCTAATCACATAACTGACAACGCCACTCAGCATCATAAGTGTATTCTTAAATACCACCCACAACCTACTTAAATTCTTTACTAAGAATTACACATTTACCAAAATATCAGACCATGTAAGAACCTTTTTGTATGTCCCATTTCTCATCAATATACCTTCCTTCATTTGGCGACAAAAGATGAAAATTAATTATTAAGGCATATCAGAATGAGATATGATGATCTTAGAGGAAAATTAAATCTAGACTATATATAGAGATGTGTGCAGAACAGGAGACTTTGTTGGTTTGGTCACATTGAAAAAAAATGGGTGAGAGTGCTTGAGTTAGTAGATGTAGAACAGTTGAGGTAGCAGGATTAGTTGGTAGGGGAAGAACAATAAAAATATGGGAGGAAGTGATAACGATGTACTTGAGAGAATGAAGAATAAATCAAGACCTGGCCAGAGATAGGTTAGTTTGTAAGTCACTTTCAAAAATCAATTCAACACATACCAGCATGTAAAACAGATGTTAAACTGAATATGATAATGATTATTAAAATTTGTTTTAATTCAGACCTCCTTCCCGCAAACTCTTTAATTCCTTATAAACTGATGTTACACATTGATGAGGATAACAATGGTCTGCTTCACTGCTTAACGTAATACCAAATATGTCTGTTAATTCATGGTTATTAGTTTTCTCTAACTTCAGGTTATATTCTTCAAATGCAGACAATGTGAAAATTTTGTTACTCAAAACACGTTTCGTTATTTTGATAATCCGTGTGAAAAAGCAGAGATGGTGGCCATTGCTGTTCATCATTTAGCGTTCTTTTCTTTGCAATTCATTTTAGTCCAAACACGATTCGTTATTTTGATAATCCGTGTGAATATGCAGAGATGGTGGCCATTGCTGTTCATCAGTTAGCGTTCTTTTCTTTGCAATTCATTTTAGTCCAAACACGATTCGTTATTTTGATAATCCGTGTGAATATGCAGAGATGGTGGCCATTACTGTTCATCAGTTAGCGTTCTTTTCTTTGCAATTCATTTTAGTCCAAACATGATTCGTTATTTTGATAATCCGTGTGAAAAAGCAGAGATGGTGACCATTACTGTTCATCAGTTAGCGTTCTTTTCTTTGCAATTCATTTTAGTCCAAACACGATTCGTTATTTTGATAATCCGTGTGAAAAAGCAGAGATGGTGGCCATTGCTGTTCATCAGTTAGCGTTCTATCTTTGCAATTCATTTTAGTCCAAACATGTTTTGTTTTTTTCGTCTTCACCAAAAGAATGTTATTTATTTCATTGTAGATCTTTAACTGAAAGGATGGAACCTGTTCGTGCACAAATTACAGGAAATTCCCATATTCGTCATGAAAGGAGACTTGAAATGGCTAACCTTCTTTCTGAAAAACTTAAGAACATCGGTTTACCGCAGGTTGGTGATGAATTTTGTTTGTTCAGCCTAAATCGGAAAGTAGATGCATGTATTTAAGAAAGATGTGGCCATTCAATTTACGTGTTTAGTGACGAAAATGCTATTTCAAATTCAAGTGTGACAGACTGACTGATGGATAGAATCTCTTACAGAAATGTTTGGATGCATCTCAAATAAGATGCCTCCATTCAATATGCAAGTTTAAAAGCGATGAAAATGCTTCTTCAAACTGGAGTCTAACTGACCATAAAACAAAGCGAAGACACATCTACATATAAATAAATGAAAGAAACAGATCCAAGAAGTCAATAATTTCTTTTCATGTATTTCTCTTTCCGAAAGAATTGTAAACATAAAAGAACAGTAAAAACAAGTTGACTTTTAAAGTAAATTTTTTGATTCTTTAAATTTGGTTTTTTTCTTCTCATATTTGCAAACAGACAAAAAAGATTTGAATTCGCAGCCAAACTTTTGGATTTCTTTCAAAATCTTATTAAAAAAAAACTCTTTGCATTTATAAAAATTATGAAATGAATTAAAAACAAGAGTTGAAAATATTGGGGATGAGTTAATGTTGTGGTTGAATTAATTGGAAGAGATTAGCAAAGGTAATTAGTAATAATCTATTTGTTTGCTCTTTCAGAGTACAAAAGGAATATCAAAAAAGACCTTGTCTGATAAACTGTCCATCATGAAGAAGGAAAGGCTGGCGAAATCCAAGGTAACAAATTCCTTTAAAATCTCTGAGAAGGAAATCCTCTTTAAAACTCTTTTATGCAAGACATTCACTTCATGACTGATGATGGATGTTTCGATTGTATTTTGTTTTCAATCAATTCATGAGTTAAAAAATTTTTTCAATCAATTCATGAGTTAAAACAAAATTTTCAATCAATTCATGAGTTAAAAAAATTTTCAATCAATTCATGAGTCAAAAAATTTTTTCAATCAATTCATGAGTTAAAAATTTTTTTTTTCAATCAATTCATGAATTTCAAAAATGTTTTGTAGTTGAAAACATTTCCAATCAATTCATGAGTTTAAAAAAAAAATCATTCCTCTTTTTGCAGAGGTATCCCAATTTTGAAAAAAAATGGCAGCATTTGAACAAATTAGCAGAGAACATGGCCAGAAAAAAAATGGAAGCTGAATATTCAGCCAAAGACACACCAAGGACTTCAGTAAAACGTAAGTTCATTTGATTAGGAAACAATCTTTTCACTCACAACCACAACTTTTTAATTCAATTTTCTTAAAGAAATGTTTTTTTGTTTTTTAGACAAAAAATACCTTTTTTATAATTATGGTTACAATTGAGAGGATTAGATTTTCATACATTGTTTTGATAGAAATAAATTTATTGGAATTACTTTCCTTCAGAGGTGGGAGACTGGATTAAATTTATGGCACTTTAAATATAGGGAAATATTTTTTCTACTTTTGTAAAAGGCATTTTTTCATTTTGAAATATTACTGTAGCACTGGATGGAAAGACATGTAATGTGTCTGGATTTGTGATATTTAACTCGTTTTATCGTGAAATTTCTATTCAGCTCTATTGTTTTTTTGTTTTAAATAAAGATTGCTTAAGACATGAAGAGGATGAGATGATGACAACCTGCTCCTCGCGGGCAGCACAACTGAAATTGCAACAGACAGGAAAAGGTAGAAGTCATTCATAAAGAATCTAACCTCAGCATGAGACACGAAGACGGAAAATGAAAATAATAATTACCCTTTGAAAGTGGTGCCATCTATTTGTTCCTAGTAAATTCGTAGGAATCAGAATCGTACAACTTTGTTGACCGGTTTGATTCCTTTGTCAGTATTCTTGCAGGAGGGACCACGTAATGGTTGCCAACATCTCTAAGTGAAAGTGGTATTACGGAATCGACTGGATTCGAACTTGGCACACCCAGGTCATCAGTCCGTGTCGTTATCCACTTAACTACCGTCACCTCTTTATTCCTATGGTCATCCTAACGGATATACAAGGAGGTGCCTGAACATTGTTCAATATAAAACAACTTTTCAGTTAGAAAACACTATTTTTCTGCACACTAATTCTGTGACCCTGTACCCTACTTGTTTTGCATCATCCAACCTATCCGTGGATGACCAGGTTTGGCAACCCTCTTTTTAATGTGGGCTGCTATTCTTCTCAGTTCTGACGGCAATCTTCAGGTGATAGGCCCAGCTTGCCTTGTGTGCCTTGCAAACACAAACCCTAACCCTAACCATGGCTGTTCACATAGTCATGGTAACCAAATTGTATCTCTTTCTCAAGTGTAGACCACAATTAGGTGATCTGGAAACAAAATTTAATAACAGAAAAATAATGTTAGTACCTTAACAACATTTTATTTAGAATAATTAAGGTGTGTCAAAGTTCAACAATATATCGATAAAAAAGCTCAGAGTAATAATAACCGAGATGTTTAAATGTTAAAAAATGTACTTATCAATTCATAATCCAATAATTCGGGTGTTGCAGGGTTCAAAACTATCTCTATCAAATTTAGGGTCGAATGGCCATGAATTTGTTTACCAAAAACATCAATTGCTTTTTCTTTCTAAGTGAAAAGCGACTGCTAAGACATGTTTTCTGAGCAGACACTCCAGAGTCGACTGACAACAATCTGTTTACTTTGGAATCTCTCAACGTACTGTCTCTAGCTGGCTCTAATGGTAGCCATGGAATTCGGTTAACCCCACTTGACCCGTTTGCAGAATATCAATTAACTCTATAATAATAGGCTAAGGTATTTCATGATCATACATACGTTGTCACCTTTCGTACACATTTGAAAATTAAAAAATGAGATTGTCCCATGGTGATTAATATGATGTCGATAAAATCCAAACAATTCCAACTTTACCCATTTTAAAATGAATTGTTCCAAAATCAAATTATGTTGTTTTAAAAAGAATTAAATTGCGACAATTTTTAAATAAATGAAGAAGAAACATTCGTTTTTATGGAAGGAGTCAATTTTTTTCTTAACAGTATTAACCCTGACAGAAATTGATTATTTCAAAAGGAATATTATTATTAACAGTAAATTATAGAGATTGATGTAGAAAGTGTGTAAGAAATTGCGAAAACATTGGATTACCTGGCAAACGGTCTCGGTACGTGCTTTGCAGGGCTGGATAGCACAAAAAATGGCAAGATGGCGTCGGTGGCTTAATATTACCAGGTGATCATGTGAAATCTCGTGTTCTCTCGCGCACACGAGAGTCCGGTTTGAAATAAAAGCAGGTCGCTGGAGGCAAGAGGGGCAGAGGGAAAAACGTAGTCAACGGAAGACGACGGCGACGCTTTTAAAGAAGAAGAAGAAGACGACGTGGAAGAAGAAGACGTTGGAGAAGAAGGCGGTGTGCACTAATCCAGAGTCCCTTGGGAGTGTTGTTCCGGTGTCTACTAAAAAGAGTTTCTTGGGCGTTTTCGACCGTCGTTGAGATTTTTCTGCCACAAAAGCACCGTGGAATTTCTAGTGGGTTCTGCTAGTCTTTTAATAGTACACATATGACTTTAGTTGCCACTAGAGAGCTCATCCATCACTCCCATGGTTCAGAGAGGATGGGGCTCAAAATAAGATCTGACTGGTTGGTTCAACCTCGATGGAGGATCTCTCTTTTAACTCTTCAGATTTCTTTAACCAAATTCTGTCAATGGCTGCGTTTTTAAACTTCTGAATGTGGACGCAAGAAAGAAAAAAAGAAACTCATTCGCTCAGTTATTGTTACCTTTGTCTTTATTGATTTCATTTTCAACTGTTCATATGGTCCCAGACACTTCTAAGTAAAACATAAACATTTTGTATCATCGTGTGTGTGTGGAACAGATCCTCCCCTTTTGCCCCCCCCCCCCACACCTCTTTAATTTCCCAACAGTCATTTTTTAGTATCTTTCCCTTGTGCTTATTTAGTTAAATCCTTGTTTTGATTTTCAAACTTTTATTTTTTTGTATGCACAGTTGACCTACGACCTGATCTGTGCATGCAAGACCTATCAATTTCAGACAATTACATTGTCATAATTCTTAATTGCTTAAACTTTATCACCAGCAAGAAACAATGGTCTGCATGAATCGGTGATACAAATCTGCACCAGAAATGTTGCTTCTTTTTTTTTCATTGATTTTTTTTATTTTGATCTTGACTCATGGTGGTGGCACAATATCTTTTCAATGCCGAGGAGGAAGGGGAACCAAAACGAATGATAATTTAATAGACACCAAAGTTCAATCTGTACAATTGTACAATCAACATCTACTCTTCACATCATAAAATAGGAATTATTATACTTGGAATGAACCTTTGATACATTTAAAAACGAAAACATAGTTTCTTTGTATCTTCATCGCAATCTCTTGAAGTTCCATAACATCTTTGACACAAACATAAAATCGTACTTAAAATTCAACAATGAAATTGGAAATCTCTCACAAAAGTTTTTTATCCTCGACTCTTTTAAGCAGTTGAAAAGTCACAAGCGAATCAAGCAACTGGAAAAATTCCAAAGACGCAATCAGCGGCGAAAGCCATTTCAAAAAAGCCACCGAGTCCAGTCATCTCTAAAAAGCAATCAAATGTACAAACACCAAATCCAACTCTGCGTGAAAACATTTTACCACCAAAATCTCAAATGTAAGTATATACATACTTTCCTGGATTCATTTACCCTTTTCTTCTTTTAAAAAGCCATGAAAAATAAACATTTATTTTTACTCCATGAAAAATAGATAAACATTTATTTTTACTCCATGAAAAATAGATAAACATTTATTTTTACTCCAGCGCCTTTGTAGTTGTTAGCCCATGTTCGACTGTGCTCCTTTGTAAGATCGGTGGGATTGTTTCACCTTTAAACAATGATCCTCACAAAATAGATTGGATGTTACAGTATGGCCAAGGTTGTTTCGTGACTACAGCATGAAAAGGATTTTGTGAACGAAATTAAATGGAGATTTGAGGAAATATTAGGGTCACCAGCTAGCAAGTGCTAACTTAACATGTTTTGTAAATGAAAAATGAAGGAAAACATTATTAATAAACAAAACATTTATAGAACTACAATTTTACATGAATATAAAAGTCAGTTTTAGTGAAGAAATATTCTTTTGTTAGTTTATACAACTCGTGTTCTTTGGTTGAAAATGTTCAGTAAATTAGCAGATACGAGGGCTAAAGATGTGTATGTCTATATTTGTTAGTGCGTGAGTCATAGTCAGTGGATGTGAGTAAGTGGCAATGTGATACTGTGTGGGTGGGTGGTTTACCTTGTTCTGTTACTGTGTGCGAGTAACGGTTTGTTTCTGTTCGCCTGACTTCTTGTCAGTGCGTATGGATATGTTTGTTTGAAGTGTTATTTTCTTTTCGCCGCCACCCCAGCCAAAGTCTGGGGGTAAAGGGGGAGCATATGTTTTTGTGTGTTTTTTTGAAGGGTGCCAGTTGAATCTGTGGAGAACTCTGTGAACTTTTTATTTCCCGTCTCTTATAGAGTTTATTTAGTTTGTATCGACTTATTAGTTTGGCATCGGCTTGTTAGTTTTTGACTTTGAACCATTTTGATTGGTTGGAAATCTTCAGTTCACGCGTTACTGTTAAAACTCCCTTGCTTTTTGGAATTGAAGAGGAGAAAAAGAGGGTAGCAATTTAAGCCATTTGCTTTTTGGCGTTCATTCGGATTGCATCTCGGTCCACCACAACAGCATGTCTCACGGAAGGTGGTGAGTAGTAGTAGTAGTAGGAATAGTAGTAGTAGTAGTAGGAATATTTAATGGTAAAATTTTATCATGCTTTGCTGCACACGCATGGAGGATATAGAATTATTCTCTGGCATGTGGGAAACTGTTATGTCTGGTATTAGTGTTGATAATACACGCATGTATCTTTATTGTTCTATCAACAATATATATATATATATATATATATATATATATAACTCTCGTTTGATTTTACTTCAGTCAAAGTTCTCAGAAATCAAGGATCTTTATATGAGATACAAAGATATTCGAATATTCCATTAATTTTCTCTACCTGTCAAATGTTAAGTTAGTAAAGAAGTTAAGAATATTAATTTTCCTCTCCCCAATTGACCAGTTAACTATGTTGTAGTATCTCTTTCTTGTGGTCTCTTGGTCTTAAAGGATTCCAGGACAAGAATCCATCTAGTCTGGTGGAGTGTCCAGCTAAGTGTTGTTACTTGAGGTAACATTACTTGGAAAAGGTGCACCATTCCTTGTATGAGCCAGTGTATAGCCGTGCTGAGGGGATCTTATTTGGGCTTCGAATACTATGTTATTTTGAATATTTGGTCATGGTTTACTTGTAAAGGAAGTATCCTCATGTCAGGTTGTCCTGACAAACCCCTGTACAGAGAGACCGAAGACACTCGAGGATGGTGTCTAGTAGATGATTCAAACTTCCCTATATATATATATATATATATATATATATATATATATATATATATGAAGCAATCCAACAAAAGATATAAGCGTCATCTAATATCTTATAATTAGTGAAACATCCGGATAAAAACTGAAGCTCAATATACTGGATAGAGCATTAATATTATAATATAAAATGAAGTAATAAAATATTATTAGAATTCAAAGTTCAAGCAAAGTATCTTTAAGTCCTTAGCTCATGAGTTTTCAAAGATAATTCTTCTCTTCAGAGGACCATTACCGCAGTTATACTACTACAGGTAATAAAATTAAGCTTTGAAAATATATAAAAATTATATACACAAATACATAAAAATACATAACATCAAATATATCAACCCAAAAACATACTTTTTGTTGAATCTATACAATCCATCCAAGTCATACAAATTGAAAAGCATAATGAGGAAAGACATTCAGAGGGTTAACCGAGGATTACTCCCAAGTTAGAAATAGCAGTCCATATACGTGAAATTGAAGGAGCTGACAAAGTTATCCAGTCGCGAAATGTGTCAATAATCGATGAAGTGAAAAGTATTCAATGTTAATGATAAATAAATCAAATAATATAGAAAGTTCAATAAACTCACTTAAAATTCCAAAATCCTGTATATATATACCGTTGAAAATTAGTTCCTAGACTGAAGATTGCGTTAGCATGAAACATCGATGTCTCTAGGTATTTAAATATTTAATATTTATTAAAAAAATATTATTGTTTATCAGCCTCCCTTCCCACAAAGGATGGGCACTTTCGAGTAGCTTTAATAACAAGCAGTACTAATAGCTATATGCGAGATCCGAACACCGGTTCGTAAGATCACTCTGAGCTGCCTGGTAAATAACGGCCACGTGTCGCTATTTACAGTTAAAGTTATTCTATATTTACTAATTAATTGACGATGGCCCTTTGGTTAAGATCACGACTACGAATCAGTGGCGATTTGTGTTCGGGGTTCGCGCCCACCGACCGTTGAAAATTAGTTCCTAGACTGAAGATTGCGTTAGCATGAAACATCGATGTCTCTAGGTATTTAAATATTTAATATTTATTAAAAAAATATTATTGTTTATCAGCCCCCCTTCCCACAAAGGATGGGCACTTTCGAGTAGCTTTAATAACAAGCAGTACTAATAGCTATATGCGAGATCCGAACACCGGTTCGTAAGATCACTCTGAGCTGCCTGGTAAATAACGGCCACGTGTCGCTATTTACAGTTAAAGTTATTCTATATTTACTAATTAATTGACGATGGCCCTTTGGTTAAGATCACCGACTACGAATCAGTGGCGATTTGTGTTCGGGGTTCGCGCCCACCGACCGTTGAAAATTAGTTCCTAGACTGAAGATTGCGTTAGCATGAAACATCGATGTCTCTAGGTATTTAAATATTTAATATTTATTAAAAAAATATTATTGTTTATATATATATATATATATATATATATATATATGCGCTTTGGAAAAAAAACAGTAAGTAAGAAACAGTTGCATACAATAACATTTAGTTTATAAGGTTTGTCAGAGACAAACATCAAACATTAAATAGACAGTTAAGAGATGTGTAATAAATATACACACAGGGAATAAGTAAGAAAGAAATCCTGAACAAAGGAGACAATTGTTCCCCTGACAATAAGAAATAAGAATCTGTGTGTATGGACGTAACATGTAAAATTATGAACATAAAATCTCAACGGCGGTGTCACACCACACAGAGAATAATGTATGACAATGTTGTTTCAGTCTTTAACCATAGTCTGAGAGTCGGTTGACTCCATCAGAAAGATAACCTATCTATCTGGAGGTTGCGTCAAATAAGAGCAGTCTAGTTTTGAATTTCCCACCACTTGAGTGAAACACTATTATACACCAGAAGCATTCAATTATATCTCCAAGGGAGATAACTCTAGACCAACATACTGCGCGTGATAATTTTTAAAGACTTTATAAATCGTACTAAAAGTTTACAATTCAAAAAACATAAAAGATATGAAACTGAGGCTCTTAACCAGATAAATAGCTTTGCCAAAAATTTGAATAACAATAGTAACAAAAATCTAATTGTTTCAGCAGATAAAACTGGAAGAGGATAGCAGTAGAATGATTCTGTCACAAATAATATATTTTTGTAGTTAAAAATACCAACATAAAATGATGATTTGAACAAATTTCTTTGTCTTTCTGAAAAGAGTAGATGTACCTGTGACCCGTTGGGTCACAAGAACAACCACTATTTATTCTACTTTGATTTCATTCGAAAATTCATAAACCGTGACGTCATATCTGTTAACACATTCTTCTTGCATAACTAAAAATGTGAACATGTACGCATGCATGTTTGTTCGTGTGTTCACTGCACTGGCCGTAATCGTCTGCACACGTTGTGCCGGTCCAAGGGTGGTTGTGCGATCTCGTCTCCGTGCTGCAACAAAGACTCTCATGCTAAGCAGAATCACAACTCAAGTTTATAAACAAGTAACAAATTTATTTGTTAGGTTACAAATGAAACTCGTGTTCCCCGGTTGAAACTTGAATGGCAGAGTTGCAAAATGAGATCTCTTGATCCCGGTGAAATAAAACATACGTCCAGCACAACCGTTTAGCTAAGAGACCCAGATGGGCCATCCTGCCTGACCGGCGCCCCAGCTTCAACTCCCCTTCCTGTCATTCCCAGTTGACCGATCTGTCTCCTTCTTCCTGTTGACCGGCTCTTTTCACTGGTCATCGGTGGGTCACCCAAGCACTTGACCACTTAAAATCTCAACAATAGTAACAATACACACAACAAACTCCTAGCGATCAAAGCTACAATAGGAGAATGGAAAAAAAGCTCACGAAAAAGCCGAAAGGAAGAAGTAGTGTTATCCAGACTTCGCATAGGTCACACAAGGGTTACACATTCCTACTTACTTGAAGACAAAGAGCAACCAATATGCTTTGCATGCCAGACTACCTACACCATCAAGCATATTCTTATTGAATGCATTGATCTGGCCCCTAAAAGAGAAACTTTCTACAGAGCAGGTACAATGAAGGAACTGTTTAAGAAAAATAAAGTAGAGACAATACTGAACTTCTTAAAAGCTGTTGATCTATATAAAAAGATATAATTACCTAGAGACATATAAATCCAGCTTGATTTGGCATTAAATGAACTTAGAAAGGATGATATGCCGTTAGAAAAGGAAAAACGTTTAATGAATGTTTTCAAAACACTATATATTTTTTTTTTTTGTCTAAAGAATTTTGTTTACTTTGCAAAGTATTTTTTTAAAAATACTACTTGATTCGGCATTACATAACCTGGAAAAAGTTGATATGCCGTTAAACAAAACAAACAAACAAACAAACAAACAAAAATCTCAACCTGAGATAACTGACAGACGTAGACTAATCATGGCGACAATCTATGAACATCACAGCATGGGTCCAGCCTTTTATGAGACCCTTAATTCACCTCAAAGGGAAATATTCTTCTGAGGTGGCCAAAATGAAACCAAAGATATTTTCACTTTATCTTGTGTCCCCCTTTTTCCTCCGGTCGAGCATCTAACATTACTAAATGCAACCTACTGCATGTTCACAAAAATAATAAGTCTCTTTACTTCTATATCGTCATTATTATGATTATATAGAAGTATTATTATTCTTTATCATTCTTATAAAGAAAGAGATTTATTATTTTGCCATCTAATTTACGTATGTGTTTGTGGTGTGAACAGATACACATGTAAATAAAATGACAATGCTGAAAAAAGGTCACTCTTTCTCTAAATGCTATCAGAAACATTAAGAGATATTAGAGAGTGGTTGAATCAACATAGTGAGAGGGAGTGAGAAAAATACATAGATAGCTAAGAGAGGGATAGGTGATTTGTTCAGTTAATTATAAATTACAGCTAAAACGGAATTTTTTTCAAACAAAACTCAATCTGAGAACTAAGGAATATTTGAGCATGTATTTTGTGTGATTAAAATGCCTAGGAAAGAAGTCGAAGCAAACGTTTATTATCTCAGCTGTAATATAATAGATTTCTGATCAATGGATTGCCAATGAATTTGGAGGAGGTAAGTGGAATTGCATAACAGTTTTTGACTGGACTTGGCAAACTGAGTTCAAGTCTCGTTGTGTTTCCATTGTACTACTCATTCCTTTTGGGAACCCTTGTCACATCGACACAGTGTTGTATTCCTACGCTTGTTTTACAAGTACTTCCATGGAATGTGCTCTTACCACCTCAACATAAATACCTTCGACCCAGCCGACTAGCAGCAAAATCCCACCCCTTCACTGTAGAGATGCCGTAAGATTTTCTACTCTGATAGCTTCTTTCCACTCGCCTTTGGAATTCCCTCTCTGTTTGCCCAACTGTACCAGCAGGTCAACAATAGTGCCAATATGCCTTGTTTGGGGTGAGAAAAAAATGAATCATTTATAATAAGTATTATGCTTATATTTAAAAATACATAAAGTAAGGAAGTTAACATCTTTGAAGCACGGATTAGAATGTATTAAATATTTTTGAAAATCAACAATCATGCAATATTTTTATAAATGAAAAATTCATTTATTTAAATTTTTTTTTTTTTTATCACAAATTTTCGTTGTAAAATACAACCTTGTCAAGCGAGACTGTCCAATAGTTTTTTGGTTTTTTCCTTTTCTTCCTCCTCATTTTGATGGTGGTATTAATCCCGATGGGTTGAAAATACGTCGAGTTCTTTAAGACGTTAGAAGTTTAGTCTGGTCGATGTCATGCGCAGATTGGCGCTTTTTTTTAAAGTAAGGAAGTTAACATCTTTGAAGCATGGATTAGAATGTATGAAATATTTTTGAAAATCAACAATCGTGCAATATTTTTATAAAAATTTTTTTTATTTATTTAAATTTTTTTTTTATCGCGAATTTTCGTTGTAAAATACAACCTTGTCAAGCGAGACTGTCCTAATTAATGGGGATTAATACCACCATCAAAATGAAGAGGAAGAAAAGGAAAAAAACCCAAAAAACTATAGGACAGTCTCGCTTGACAAGGTTGTATTTTACAACGAAAATTCGCGATAAAAATTTTTTTTTAAATAAATGAATTTTTCATTTTTAAAAATACATCTTTAGTATTGACCAACATGATAAACCAGACAACCCAAACCCATTATGGATTGGCTGAATATCATTGTTATGTGCGCGAATGTTTCCTTTAGTTTCTTATATTTATTTTCAAGATCTGTTCATACGCAATAGTAATCTTTCAGTGCTGTTTAGATGACACGCCTGATTTCCGTGACTTTGCGTCGGCAACGATCAGGCAGATCGTGGAAGCACCTGAGAGTTGCTGAGACGAAAACGCAAAGAGTTAATGGAAGACTTTCAGGCGATAATACAAGATGAATAAATTCAAAGAAAAAATACATAGATAAAAAGAAAAAAACGAACAAACTGTAGGGGGGTTCAAATGAACCATTTTCAATCAAATATGTAGAAAGAAAATTTTTTTTGAGAGGGGTGGGAATTTGTCAATGTTTTCTTTTTCATTTGTTTTGCTGTTTTTGTTTTTTTCTTTCTTGCTAACATAAAACAAAAAAAGAAAGAAAAATGGGTTAGGTTTAGGGTAGGGTTAAGGTTCTTGTTAGGGTTAGGGCTCCCATTCTTAGCAATAGCCAAGCCTTGCATTCAAACTGCCAAGCTCTAACTGGAAGACTGGCAGACGCTATATAAGACGAATAAATTCAAATAAAAAATACATAGATTAAAATCATTTTTTTTGTAGAAAATAATGTTTTTTTTTGGGGTGGGGGGTAAAATTTTGTCAGTAAAAGAAAGAATAAGTGATATTATTCCGTCAGTGATCGGGCGCTTCCGCAACCTGCCCGATCGTTGTTGACGCGAAGTCACGAAAATCCGGCGCATCATCTATAACAGTACTAATCTTTCTACTCAGCCAGACTTAACTCTAAATTCTCAGCCAGACCCAGCCTTCCCGTCTTCTCCGTACTGTCATGATTAAACTACAAATCTCTGCTGCAGTTTCATGTTAATTTGCCGTCATGTCTTATGTAATTGTGGTCTTTTGCAGTTCATTAGGCGCTCCCTCTTCGAAACAGTGGCCTCAAGAATTATGGAAGCAGGAGAGCGATGATGATGATAAACTCAAGAGTGACAGTTGGAGTGATGACGACGATGACGATGATGTGAGTGAATTTGTAGACATGTCTCGACATTCAACCGCAAAACGTTCTCCTCCTGCTCGACCACCAGCCCCTCTCAAACAAAGTTTATTAAATAAATCTGCGACAAGTGGTCAACAGTTGCCTGTGAAACCCACTTCACTTCCTGAGCACATGTTGAAAAAGCATCCACCAGTACCATCACCATCTGCTATGAAGACGACGCCAGTGCCTTTCCCAAGGACAAAGCCAACTGCCGAACTATTTGACAGCGATGATGTTGAGTAAGCCACTTTAATTTCTTTGTTTTCATTTTCCATTTTTTTCTTTCTTCGGCAATTCTGTTTCCATTATTGTTCCATTTACGAGCCGCCAAGTCCGAATTCCGTCGAGAAATCTTGGAGGTTACAAACAACAACTGCAATGTACTTTTTAACCTCTTTTTCTCATTTTGTCATCTTTTTTATTATGAGAAAACTTTGCCTTAAAGAAAAAATAAGTCAAATTTAAAAAAATTATCTCATTCAACTCCTTTTTTTTCTATAAGACTTATTTGTTAGATTAATTCTCTTTAAACAATTGGTCTTCAAAAAAAAAAATTTTTCTTTTTAGCTTTTTTTATCTGAAGTCTGAAATATCACTTTTATCAGTCTGTCACACTTGTAAATTATGAGTTATCTCTCTTGGATCATTTTGAGATAAGAGTAATCTCCCTTGATTCAGGGTTTTGACTATTTTAGGTGGAGTGCTGATTGAAAGTGATGCTCTTCAATCTCTAAGACAAAAGAGATTGGGTTATTGCATTTTATATGATATAGACAAAACTGTCAAACTTTGACAATGCTGAGTTCTGAAATATCAATTTTTTCGGTCTGTCATGCTGAAATCTGAAATATGACTTTTTTTTTCGGTCTGTCATGCTGAAGTCTGAAATAAAAAGCTCTTATTATTTTTAAGAATAATTAAATTAGGGAATCAGCTGGAAGAGTACCTTAATGGTAAGTACCCACTCCCGCTAATATTTGTATATTTTTGTATTTGAAAATTATAAAAGAGAGACTTCTTCTTCTTCTTCTTCTTCTTCTTCTTCTTCTTCTTCTTCTTCTTCTTCTTCTTCTTCGTAGTAGTAGTAGTAGTAGTAGTAGTAGTAGTAGTAGTAGTAGTAGTATTAAAGTAATAGAAATTAATAAGTAAAAAAGTAGTGGCATGGTGTAATGGTTACAGGCACAGACTCTGGGTTCTGTGTGCCAGGATCAAGTTCTGTCAGGGTTTCTGCATCACTTCCATTAATATGATGGGAACCTTTTGGCAAAATTCAGATACCTCTTATTTTTGTGACTTAGTGTGAAATTTGAACCATAGACATCAATAAATATTCCCCAAATTTCAGTTTCTTTGAAGTATTTTAAAGAGATTTTTTTGGGGGGGGGGTGACATATGGACACAACCTCCCATTTGAAAATTAAAATATTTCAGATTTGCATTAAATTTGATCCATAGTCATTAAATACCAATTAAGCAAGATCCACTGAATTACAATTTCTTCTTAAGACCCCTTAAACTTAAGTCTTAAATTTGAGATATTTTCTAAAATCAAAATAATTTAATGAATTTTAATAAAAATTGGAATATGGATTCTTGATATAAGGTTTAGTAGAATTATATCTTAGTTTTAATTTTTATAAGGGGACATAAAATTGATGTAAAACTGTTCTGCTTGGGGAATTAATATAGTAATGTTTAACTAAAGGCGTCATTTACCAAACACAGTATTTACACATAAAAACCAAAATATATTATAGAAGAGAAAGGCTCTAATACTTATAGAAAAGATATTATAATCACAAAAGCACATTCAGTAACAAAAATCATAAATTTAATACATCATTACCAAAACATTAATTGGATCCTAAATAAATCAGATGGTCACCTAGAGTCGAATAAAAAATACTAAGTTGGGCCAGAACATTTATTTAGACTATCCATGTAGATTATGGTTGAGAAAGAAACTAGAAATTAAACATTTTAAAGATGCCAATAAAACTACTAAATCGTAGAAGCAAAATAGCAACTAACTGTAAACACAGAATAAACTTTACTTTGGAAAAACTCATCAGAATTAAAAAATAATAATAATAAAAACATAACTAAAAAATAAATCTAAGATGGTTATAGAAAACAGAAAAACATGTAAATGATAAATCGTTTTAGTTCCTTCGTGTCAGAGTAAGGTAATCTTTTGTTCAATTTGACTCGTTTAAAAGTGGGGAATGCCAAATCCTTCTCAAACAAAGGGAGTAACACCCATTGGCTGATGGAAATAAATAAGTGGGAAGGAGGTAATAAAACCAATGAATCTGATTGGTTAGTAGGTAAAGTAAGCACTAGTTAGACATAAAAGCGACAGTTAAATATAAATCCATGCAATTAGCCTGGGAATAAAACATAAACGTTTCTATATAGCTTACTTGCCATAAGTATATTTTCATACTACTATTAAGCTCTACTCGCGTAGTGGACACTGTTGAAGTAAACACTTCCGGTCGCATGTTTTTGCTTGACTTGAAAGGTGATATCATGGTGAACGAGCATACACTACACTGATCCCCAAAGGAGGAGGAATGACTGAGAGGATGGTATCATGACGACCCCCCTAAAAAAATGTAGGAGTTAATACCTGCAAGGATTATATCATTACAACAGAACAGATATTACCCCCCCCCCCCAAAACAAAGAAGATAATCATGGAAGAATGATATCATGAGGAATGAACATATACTATGTTGACCCCCAAAAAGAGGAGGTCATACTTGGGAGGATCGCCCCATAAAAGGAGAAGGTAATGCATGAGTATATTATCATGGCAACAGAACAGATTCTACATTACTCCCTCCCTGGGAAGACAGTCTTATTACAACAGAACCGATACTTCACTACCCACCCCCATTAAAAATAATACAATATTAGATTAAATCATTTTTTTTTTCATTCATTTAAAAATATTTATTGTTCCTTCCTTGGCTAAGATCAAAATGTAGTATCTGTTCTCAGCAATCCCGCGACATCAGACGTTTTACTATCAACAAAAATATTGCTTATATATAAGAAAATATGACAATGCAAAATTACAACTGTATATTACAAAATATTAATTTATTAGAAGCTGTTTATAAAATAAATATGCAAATTAAAAAGAACTAAATATGTTTGTGGGTATTTGCAGTCTACTATATATACGGTATTTCACACCGTTATGTTATATCATTGAATAAAATAAGCACAACCTGTTTTGATGTTAATATAGTTAGGATAAATGAAAAAAACTTTTTGCATTTATTAATTTAGCTATATATATATATATGTCATGAGATTTTAATATTTTTTTTTTATTCAAAAGTTTATTTTTTGAGATATTTACAATTGAACACAGACATGAGAAATGGGGAAAATAGAAAGGGGAGGATTGGATTTTAACAATTTAAAAAAAAATGTTTGCATAATGGCCAAGAAAAATAGGCCAAGGAAAAAGAGAAAAGTTTATATCGCTGACTTGACATCCAGTGCAGACATCAATGCGGATGAAGAGGAGGAAAATGCAAGTATGGTGATATCGTAGAAATACAAAAATTTGTTTTTATATTTTGGAAGAAATAAATGTGTAGCTAGAGAATTTTTTTATTAACCATTGTCTAATTTAACGTTTTCTTGAATTATGATTTTTACCTGAAGTAGGTGTGATATGGTAGAAACCTGTTTGTTATTTAATAATGTGGTTTCACACGCATTAAATGTTCTGATTTTCTTGTGTATTTAGTAGTGACAGTTTGCCGGATTTTAATGGAATACAAGCAACTCCAGCAGCAAAGACATCATCCACTGAATATTCCAATTATAAACAATCAAAGAGAGAACCAAACATTGCTCGGCTTGGACATATTATTGAAGATAAAATGATGGTTTGTTTTTAGAAACATTTCTTTGAAAATAATTTCGCTCAACACTTGGTGTCGAATTGAGTGATAGTCGTTATTTTTACTGTTACAAACACAACTTCAAACCTCTTTTTCCTGGCTGTTAGTTTTGCTCGTCTAGAGTGGGAAGGAAGTCGTCCAACTGCATCCAAACATGTTTGTTGTATTACAATTTATGACTCGCTTTTGAATGGTTCTAATCTGTGCATAACAATTTGTTTTGGGTGTCAATTATTCAATTTTAATGGATGTCAATTATTCAATTGACATCCATTAAAATTGAATAATTGACATCCATTTAAACTTTATTACTTTTTCTTCATCATTTAGTTCTATGCTATTTGCTAATTTCCTTTGTTACCGTACTATTCTAAATAATCTTTAAAACTGACAAATTTAAAAAGCTTTTGTGGATATATTTGGAACATCAGGAAATTTAATTGACTGTTCTGCTGGCTTGGCAGGCCAAGAGCAGGCTTAAAGCGTTTCCTTGGATAATTGCGATGGAAAGGTGCTCATGGAACCAAGTCAATTCACAATTTTCTTTCAAATGTTTTTATGCCTTGTGTAAAAAAAAAATGAAATATCGTACATTCACTACCAAATTTAATCATTCATTTTAAGTGTAATTATTCATTTTGGAACAGGATGTTGATATGTTATCTAAATATATATAGCAAAGATGTCCGTGTGTGTGACTGTGTCCATGCATCAGTCTTCAGCAGTTGATTTCCTAACAAAACCAATGTCATATTTGTAATCAGCAAATCTTGGGCAAGATTGCTTGGGGATGGCTAGCCATTCAAGATTACACCATCAAAGACTAACCATTTGTAGGTCAGAGAGCATTTCAAGGTCGTCTTTGATGGTTCTCATCCATGTCTTCAACTGATAACCAACACATTTGCACCAGCCAGGCAGAGATGCAGGTACACCAAGGATGAGCTCCACCTTCGGGCACTGAGCTCCATGTCCAAAACACCAGAGATGATGTTTTAGCGGCACGGACAGCAAGGACCTGAAATTTAGGGATCTGTTATGTGTCGACATGCAGTCAGCTCAGCAACAACATAGAATGAGATATTTGTTATTGAAAAACTCTAGTTTTTTTTGATTGACTATCCTCATAGGCTCTGCTTCACACCTATCGAGAGTAATCGTCTGAACGGTAGAACAGCCAAAGAAAACTTTGAATTTAGGTCAAATTGTGAGGATTTTCTTCTATGATATTGATCCAGTGACAAGTTTGATCCTGAGAGAGAGAGAGAGAATCTTTATTTATTTGCGTATGATCCGCTTTTAATGTGGGGGCATCCAGCTCCCCAAAAAGGAGGGAGTAAAAATACCTGTCCCGTCAGCACTCTCTCTTGAATAAAGGAACTTTGCACAGTAGCTATTAATACATACTCCCCCCCCCCTCCTCCTAGAAAAAAGATGGTAGTGCCAGATATTGTTGTTCCTATTACGTACCTCCCAATGAGGGCAATGTCAGACTCAAGGTCAGTCTTTAACGTGAAGAAAATTTGGCTCCGGGACAGTCTGGATGGGAACAAAATTACCTGTATAGTCCCGTCAGCACTCCCTCTCAAGTGAGGAAGCCTCAGGTGACAGGCAAGAAATCTATCTCCTCTTCCCCCAGTAAGGAGGAGGTAATGCTGGATATTCTTACATTTTTATTATTTTTCAAAAAGAAACAGAATGAGGATGTATTAATGAAGGAACAATTTCTTTAAGTTTCATTTTTTTCAAAATACAAAGTGTGTTTAAAAGTATTGAGACTGAGAATGTATTAATAAGAGACAATGAATTGAACATTCAATTGTTTTTTCAAATCACGAGATGTGTTAAAAAAAGTCATGAGATGCATTTACCAAGAACAAAGAATTAAACGTTTATTTTTTCAAAATACGAATTGTACTTGAATTAATTTGGCACTTCATTAGAATTTATTCGTTTTTTATTTTGAAAACAGGGGCAGACAATCAACCGGAAGTAATATAGAATTAGAAGTTTTTATCCAAAATAATCAATAGAGCGAATAATAATAAGAGCGAACAGCTAAACTAAAGAAGTGCCAAAATTCAAAGTCTGAATTACTTCCGGTTGATTGGGTTAGGAGTGAATGTAATTCTTCAAAATTGAGTTCTGAGTCACAGCTAAACTAAAGAAGTGTCATTAATTTTTTGATTTCAGCCTTATATTTTATGTACATTTTTAAAACTCTTCTGTTTTGTTTCCCCATACTCCTGGCTAACACCAGGTAACCCTGCTGGTATCTAATATTTTTAACTTGATATTTTCAGAATCGACCATCAGTGCAATTCGCAGGAGGTGTTGATCTATTAAATCTAAACAACACACCGAAGGTGAATAGTGTGAGTTTTTTCTCTTTTCCATTTTTTATTCTTTCAATAAAAAAACAAAATTGAAAAAAAACAGACTTAATCTTCAGTCAAAGAAGTGTTTTATTATTATTGACACGCTAATAGTCTTCGTATGGGTCATTATCAATGATCACTCACTGGCAACAGCAGGTGATGTTCCCTGGAGTTTTAGTGACAACAAGTCTCCCCAGATTTCCAGTACACTCCACTTCTTTTGATAACCATTGCAAATCACTTTGCATTACTGCAACAGCCGTTTATCACTGATTTCTTGCTCATAACGGCCATTGGGTTTCTCTGGAATTTGAATAGCAATAAGCCGCCTCAGGATTCTAGTACTCTCTGTGCCCTTCCAAAAGAGGTCCGGGTAGTGCTCTCTCTCTCCTCGATCTTTGCTTTCTCCTAGACCCTTCATGACCATCATTTTGTAGCATCAACAGATGTCACCACATATGTTTTTTTTTAGGGTGAGGGGGGTGGGTGGTAAGATTATTTGATTTTTCTATTCCATTCTGATAGTTTCAGTTTTCTTGGTTTTGTGTATTGTTCCTTTTGTTTTTCTAATTGTGTTTATACATGTTATTCTGTTTCAGTTTATCTGTGATTGGTCTGGATTATCTGCTCATTTCAGTTGGTTTCTGCCTCCTAGGGTTTTTCTTAATATTTCACATGTTTTCATCAGTGCTGTGCTTTGTATGGCATCTATCCCCCTTTGATTCCAATTTCTCTTAGTTTATTTTAACATTTTTTTTAACCATTCCTAGTGATCCTATTATTATTGGTATTACAGCAACCTTCTTCATATTTCCTTCAGTTCTCTGGCAATCTCCCATATATTCGCTTACTTTTTCTGCTTCCTTGTTCTTTGCTTTGATCTCCTGGGATGGCAAAATCTACTATTTGTCTTGTTTTTTTCTTCTTCTCATTGACTTTTGCTCGGATGAGTTTGTTTGTATTTCCATGTCCCAAAGGATTTTATGCATTTCATTTTCCAATACTAGCGCCGGTTTATGCTTGTACCATTTATCTGAATGTTTAAAATGCATTTGTTTGCATAGTTCTTAGTGGATCACCTTCCCAACTAAGTCATGTCTATCTTTTGGACTAATTTGCTGCATTCACTTATGATGTTGTTAGCGATTTTGTCTATTTGCCCACAGAGTCTACATTTACTGTTTCCCTGGGTGTTGTCTATCTTGGCTTTCATATAGTTCATTCTGATTGTGTTGTTTTGTGTAGCTGTCAGTAGTGAGTGCATTTCTCTGTTCAAGTGTCTTTTCATGGTCATTTCCAGATGCTTTTGTGCATCTCTTCTCTGGTCAGTTTTATAAATTGTCCATGCAACTGTTTCTCTTCCCATTTTTACTTTATCACCTTTCTGTTTCCAGTTTTGCTGCTCCCTGTATTGTTTTTTTGGCAGTGCCTCTTGCAGCGATTAATAGTCTTTCTCTATTTTATGTTATGTATTTTTTTAGTTCTTTTTTGTGCCACTCACACACTCTTCTATACTTACCAGTCCTCTTTACCCTCTCTCTCTTTTTTATATAGAGTCGGTCAGTATCATTGTTCGGGTGTAGTGCTTTGTGATTATTTTTCTAGTCCTCTGGTCCATGTACCTGAGTTCTTCTTTTGTCCAACCTGTGAAGGGTCCAGAATATGTATAAGAAATACTGCCCAGGTATTTATTCCTTTTATTAGGTTTCTACTATATAATTTAGTTTTCTTGTTCTTCTCAACTATTTTCTTCCGATCTTCTCTTTCATTTCTGTTGATTTGATGGCATCTGCTTTCGGAATTCTCAGATATTTGTAGGTATCATGTTCACCGAGTGCCGTCATCTCTTTTTGTGGTTGGGTAGTTCCATGCCCTTAATTGTATTGAGTTTTCTGCTTTTTATCTCTAGTAGTGCACATTTTTCCATTTCGAATTCTATTCGAATGTCTTGGCTGAAGATTCTGGTTGTATTTATCAGCTTTTCCAGTTCTTTATTGTTTTTTGCAAATAGTTTCAGGTCATCCATATACATGCAGTGGTTTATTCTTATTTGTTTGTGTCTGTGAACTTGTCTCCAGTGTTGCACTTGCTAAGTATGTTGTTGAGTGGCATCATGGCTATAATAAACAGTAGTGATGATAGTCTCCATGGAAAATGCCGCTCTGTATTCTTATCTTTGTCAGATGTGGTCCTCCAGGTGTCAGCTTCATAAGATTGATAATTTTCTCGAATATTTTATACATCCTTAGGCCTTCAATTATCCATGCTTGGGGATCTGTCGTGTATTCGATCCATGCCATGGCTATGTTCTTTTTTCTATTTTATACCTCCTTCAGGATCTTTTGATTTATGTATAGCAGGTAGTGTGCCCCACTTGTTGCTTTCCAGCATCCTTGCTCTTCCTTGGGGAGTAGTCCATAGTTATTACGGGAGTGGTACATCTGTTTTCTCAGTTGTGACTTTAAAATTTTCTACATGCTTGGTAGGCAGGTTATCGGTCTGTAGTTGCTTGGGATCATTCCCTTCTCACTGTCTTTTTGTATTAACGTGATTCTTTCTTTGGTCATCCACTCTGTCATGTCCGTTTTAGGTATACCTCTTTTTAGATTTTGTGTTAGTCTTTCACGGATGGTCATGATTTTTAAAAAAACGGAATGCATGTATTCTGTTGTCTGGCGCTTTCCAGTTTGCCATTTTTCTTTGGGTCATCATGAGTGTTTTTTCATCAAGTTCTGTTTCTCCTTCAATTTCCTGAAGGTCTTCTTTCTGTTGTAGTCTTGTTGATTTTCCTGTATATTGTGCCAGAATTGTTTTGTTTTTGTCGTCTCTGGTTGTTCTCATTTGTTTTGGTAAAACTTTTATTGTTTTCAAAAATCTCATTTTCTTTGCAATGTTCAGACTTGTCATCCCACGTTTACTAGTACTTTTTGTGTTAGTTCTTTGTTTTTTTTGTTTAGTCTTTTGTTTTTTTAGTCAGCCATATTTTCATATTTTTCATCATATATATATGAGGGAATTTACAACATGAAATTAAATTTCACACAAAATGGAATGTTTAATAAGGTTGTTTAGATTGACCGAAATATTGGTTGGCTTTAAAGATGTATCTGCGTCATTATTTCTACTAGTCTGTTTTCATGTTTATCCACTATTCCATATACTAAACATTCTATATATATATGTAGTTATCTAAAGACAGACTGTTTCGCTGCATCACAGCTCTTCAGTGCAGCTAAAATATCACTTATCCCAAGCCAGTGATGGAGCAAACAACGATCTAGTGGATAGTCGGCAGCTATAACCACTAGACCACAGGATGGGGACTGTCGGTAAATGATATCTATAATGTTTTTATATAAACATTGACCACTACTTGACAGTGCTCCATTTGTTTATTTACAAAGAGCTTTGCATTATGCTAAATAGTAGCAAGCAATGTCATTAATGAAAATGCTCAACCAGAGGAGGAGGCTATATATAGTCATCCACAGACAAACTGTTTCGCTGTATCACAGCTCTTTAGTACAGCTAGACTAGCACCCTTCCCAAACCAGGGATCGAACCTACAACTATCTAGTTGATAGTCAGCAGGTATAACCACTAGACACACTTAAAGACTGTAGAAGTTATAATAAAAAACGATGTATTTTATTTCTTTGGTTATTAAAATGTGAATTTCTGCACCAAATTTTAATATCTTTCAAAGAATTTTTTTTTTTTTCTTTTTTTTGCTGATGTGATTAAATTTTTGTTTTTCAGACAGATGATTCCGATTATTCCAAAGTTTCATCATTGGAAGATGATCATTTTGATGACAAATTTCAAAATCCAAGGTAGGAAGAGTCAAGCCATCCCATAATTTTCTAAAGAATTTAGTAAAGAAAAAAATGATTTAATTTCAAGAAATTGTTCAAAACTGATTTCAATAAAAAAGAAGAATTTAAATCCTTCTTGTTTTTAAATTGATGAAAATGATTAATAATTTTTATGAGTTAAACACATGCATGTTTTGAACCAATAAACTTTTAAGAGACAACTTAATTTTATTTGGAATATTTTCTTTAGTAATTAATAAGTATTAGGGATTATTTTTTATTTTTTTGTGGTTTATTTTTTATTATATATAAAAAGTTTATTTCAATAAGTCCCTATTTACTTACCTCCGCACAATGGCAAAGTTTTTTGTCTTCTTCATCAAGACTTAGATATTCTGGAATGACGTCATAATGGATATGGCGTTGTCTCGGATGATAGTTAGGAAGCTGTGCTGGAACATCCAAGCAGTCTCTCAGGGTTCATTCCTAGAAGTGAATATCATTCGTCCAATGTCTTGGGATCAAGTACACCTGATGTTTTGACTGAGATATGCTGAAAAATGAAACAGTCGGTTAGGGAGCTTTGTCATTTTTTCAGGTTTTGTCGAACTGAGCTGCGGTGCCTAGATTTCACAATTCTTGACAGCAGGAAAGAGTCATCCAATATAAGTGGCTTTCCGACTCGAAAAGCAAAGAGTGACATACCTCCAGCCTAGGCCAATGAATTCAGATAAAGATGAAGTATTAATGAAAATGGCTTAAATGATTTCATTTTTCAAAGCATTTGTATAATTTCTTGCTACAAGTATCCATGGCCGACTTGAGTATCTTTGTGTAACTTTGGAGAAATTACACAAATAGCTGAACGTTTACAGCACTGGTTCTAGTCTGGAATTTAGTCCCTAGGTTTTGATTTCCAGATGGTAAGAATTTCACCACATTTGTTTTAGAAATGTTAACATTGGAAAAATGCAACGATTTATGCAAAAAAATGTTCTTATACAATGAAATGATTGCAAAAATTTGAAGCAACATGTTCATCATCTTCATATTCGGTTTACATGAACCCTAAGCCTCACCTTAACCCTAACCCTAATTAAAATTGAACAGTTAATTTCGATACTCTAACCAGTACCATAAACATTTGTAATTTCTCCGGAATTACATGAAGATAATCGAAGCAGTGGTCTATATTCGTTTTTACTTATTTGTACCTATGATAGAATTCATCCGGGTCGGGTTGAGCTGGCTTCTTTTCTGGTGTGCGCCACATCTTGAACCATAGCAGCCCACGTGCGGCAGCCCTAGGCAAGTCTGCATGAGAAAGCTAGCCACTCATGATTCTACCATCAAAGACTAACCACTTATGGACCAAAGAACATTGATAGGTCCTCTTTGATGCTTGTCTTCAGCTGGCCAGGCGGATGTGCAGAGAGTACATCACAGATAAGCCCCCCCTTACTATACGGCTGTATTAGAGCTGCAATCACTTGTGTGTCAGAGAACATTGCATTTGCCAAGAAAAAAAAGTTTCTTTGGCATTTGTTTAAGGGAAGTGACCCAAATTCTACCCTGGCTTTTAGTGAGTCAGTTATAGCGACATAAGCTTTGCTTTCACCCCGAGCAGATGGGAGGTTGTCCGGCAGAGGTGAGTGATGTTACACTTCAAAGACCAGCAGGAAAACTTCTTTCCTGTCCACCTTTGGCAAACTGGATCTTTGTAGAAGGCAGAGGCTGCAATCCAACTATGTTGGTAACTATGGTGAAGACTAAAAGTTTATGTTACACATAAATGTAAAAGTTTATGTAACACACACAAATGTAAAAGTTTATGTAACACATAAATGTAAAAGTTTATGTAACACAAATGTAAAAGTTGTTAAAGTTGCTTTGTTAAACAACAGGAGTAAGAGAAGGACTTTGTTGCTATGATGTTTAAAACTTTAAAAAACTATTTTGTAAATAACATTGTTTTAAGTGAAAGTCACTGATCCTTAATCCACTTTGTACATGACTCATTCAATCGGTTTATGTTATTGTTTATTGTTTGCTATGAAAAGTTTTCTTTTGTTGTCTATAATATTTTAAGGACATCTACTACAGTCTTTATAACAAAGTTTAAGTTCGATTTCTTCACTAATTCTGACAACAAATTGATTGAATTCCAGGTTTTCATCCACTCCTGCCGTTAAAGGTCACCACGTTGAGACTGACGGTTCATCAAATACATACAGCACGAGTATCTGGGGATCTTCAAAAGGTAAAACAACAACCATTCTTTATTGTTTTACTATTTCAATGAATATTCTCATCATTTTTTCTTTTATTTTAAATTTGTCCAGAAGTTTTGTTATCGTGGTGACACTATTGGAGAACAGGGAGGAGCTGATGCTGGTGTGCTAGTAGGAGATAAGTGTGCATGGAGTAAGTTCAGGGAACTTCTGCTATTACTAACCAGCAGAGCGTTACCACTGGTTACCAAGGGAAGAATGTGTATGCGGTGTGATGATGTATAAAAGTGAAATCTGACCAGAGAAGAAAAATGAAATGAAGACTAACTCGTTTAAACAAAAACAGGAATCAATAATTAAACAAACAAGATTTATTTATGGTTTATGAAATTTTAGTTATCGTAAGAGTCTGAATTTAAATATAACTGAGTGAAAAAAAACGTTAGAAAAGAGTTCAATGTTGCCTCAGTTTGCGTAAGACTTTTGCAAGAAAGTTAAGTGTTCTGTACGGAAAGTTATTTTTAGTCAACGTTTGCCTTCACAAAAGTTTGTGAAACAAGAAAAAAGTTTTTTGTTTTTTTTCTTTTGTTCAGCGACGGTAAAATTTAGCAGTTTAGAGATGTGTCACTGACAATTGTTGCAGGCAGGTTTGCTTGCTTTTATTTTGAGTTGATTGTTGTTCGATGTGAGATCGATGCTCGCTTCAAATTGGGTGCATGGGAAAATGCTTGGTAAACTGGTGTGGATTTCAGAAGCGTGTTGTGTGTTATATTTTGCCAATCTGTCCTGAATGTTTAAAATCTGACTTTTATAACAATTATCATTGAACATTCTAGAAGCTTGATTTCAATGTAGCTAGTTGAATTGAATGTGCACATTGTAATCGTTTAAAAAAGAAACATTTGAGTGGCAGCTTTTAAATTATATGGAGGAGTAACTCTGGTGCATTAACAAGTAAATTGCAATTATTTCAATTTTTTCAAAGATTGTTTTAAGTGAAATTAAACAGATTTCCTTCTGCAGACGGTGAAAAATATTTTATGAAAATCTTTGAACTCTTTATAAACTTTTGTTTACTTTTTGTTTTGTTTTTTATTTTGTTGCAAGATTTGAAAATGTTTTCTTTTTTGTTTCTTTGACAGGCGTGAGTTCTATTTCTGCAAATGGCTCAATGGCTTCCAACAAACAACTTACACCATCTGAAAATGATTGGGATTTGTGATTAACTCATGCCTGTATTGCTCACTTATTTACACAGTAATCAACAAAAGATACTTTTATGACTGTATTACCATTTTTTTATACTTATATAGATATATTATCGAATGATAGTGAACTGTACATATAGACTCATATGTGCCTATACACACATATGCAGATACATTTTTATAAATCTATATAATGGAATGCAAACCTCCGTCCTATCGCGTCCGTCCCATCGTTTCTTTAAAAGTCAGTTTTTCTTGACATTATATTTGCACAATTTTCTTCTGTTTTTTATTTTTCACGTCAATATTTTTGTTGGCACATATTTCTATACACATTTGAGTGTCGTCGATTTCATTTAAAAACCTTTCTACCAACACTAACGACTACAAAAATTATGATTTTTCCTTTTTCATGCATAGTAGACATTTCTTTTAGCTTTTTAATAAATATATTTTGAAATCCTAAAAATGAACGAATTGTAACTTTGATTCATTGTAAATCGATCTTTGTTCAAAAACTGAAACAAATGAATATTTAACGTAGAACATGTTTTATTTTATCTAGCATTTCTTGTGATTGTTAAATTGAAAAAGAAAGAAAAAAAATAATTTGAGTCTGGCTGAGTAAACGGAGTGTGAGTTCTGAAAAGCAAACCCTTTTATTTTTTTGTCATTTGGTTGGAATCTTTTTGTTCAACTCTTCTCACTCTCTCTGATCAACCAAAAAAGTTCATTGTCTCAAATCACTTCAACAAAGAAACCAACTCATTTATCAGATCAGAAATTCTCAATGTGAGTTGAATATTTATTTGCTTGAAAGTTTTTTACTTCTCGGAGATGCTTATGAAAACAAAGAATTGAGTTGAGCCATGAATCCTAATCCGTCCAAAACAATCCGACCAAATCCTTGATTATAAAAAAAAAGTAAAAATCATGACATGATTTTACTTTCTTTTCTCTCACATTTTCATTGGCAGGAACTTAAAAAAACCTTTAATGATTGAAGTGAAATTTTGCTTTGACTGACTCGAATTGATTCGGGATGTCTTTATGTATGTTTGTTTGTCAGTGTGTGTATATATTTCTATGTGATGTGATGATGGCTGAAAACTCGTATTTGACTAATAAAAGTTTTTAAGCAATGCGTGAAGTTTTTTAAATGTGGAAAGGTTTTGAACAGAACCAATCTCACTCTTTTAAACCCCAAAAAGAGCAAGTCTACATCATTGGAAACAACAGTTGCTACAGGTGTTATATCAGAGTTTTCCTTCTCCTAGATGCTTATCTTAAATGAAGGTTGAAGGGAACATCTTTCCCGGTGGTTTTACCATGCCCTCAGACACCAATCTGAGCATTTCTATGTCCTGCTACATACATATTAGTGTAGGTCGATTTTTCACTAAAAAGAAAAAATATCAAATTACTGTTAGCATAGAAATGTGTATGTTAGTATGCTAAATACTGATACCAAAACTAGATCTCCCACTTGCACCATTGTTTGAGGAAATTGCATCAAAGATCCTCTGCAAAAATGCACTGAAAATACTTGTTTTTGTAATATTTCGCCTCGAATTTGGTTAGAAATTTGAGCAATTTCAATATGAAAACCAGAAAAGGTTGTCATCTTATTTTATTAAAATAAAACTAATAAAATATAACTTTAGAAAAAAATTGAAAATATTTGTAATTATTTAATTCTACAATTAGCAAATAACTTTTTTCCAACATGCAGTATGTTAAATACCAAATGAAAGATGTTATTTGAAAAACAAAGGATTCTATACTGATGGCATTTGTTGTGACTTAAGTATGAGATATACAAAAATGTCTGGATTGTCTATCACACATCCTTTATTGTACTCTGTTATTTTGTTGGTATTTGGGTTGAATTGAACTAATTGTCATTATTGAAATTGGAAATATTTCTTTAAAATTCTGTGAATATTTCACATATAAGCAATCTGTGCTTCTTTAAAAAAAAATGTTGTTTTAATAATTAAAATTAGAAAAACTATTTGATTACTTTTAATAACTACTTGTAGGCAATGATTCAGTAATCTTAGCAACGAAGATTCAGTTTAAAGAAATGACATTAAACTGAAGACAAAGAATCAAGTCTATTTTTTTATTCTAGAAGTTTTGTCTCAATGTTTTTATGAAGATCCGCCCTGTTTGGGCATTTTTAAATGTCTGTTCACTTTTGTTTCATAAATGGTTTTTGAAGTTTGTGAAAACTGAAGAACGAAAATATTTGTTTTCCTTTGATAATTTCTGCTTTATTGTCTCTAAAAAAACTTTCATGAATTAACTGCAGAAGTGGAAATTTGTTTTGCATCCTACAATTTTAGGATCGAGTACTTCGAAGAAATTCATGCAATTATTTGTGAAAATAAAAATTGTCATTTTTATACTTTGTTTTAATATTTCAGAAATCCGTCCTTTTGAGAAACATTTTTCTTTCTCAAATGATTTATTGTATTTCAACATGGAAATGTACAAAAGAACATTAATCTATTATCATTTTTGCATAATAATTGAATAACCCCCCCCCCCGAATACATTTTTGTGATGCTTGTAATTTTGGTGAAAGATTATTAATTACTTATTTTTTTCACAAAATCTTCCCAAGAATTTTAATATTTTCCCTTGTTTTGAAAGTCATAACTATTTGTAAGATTTAGCTGAAAATGACTACCCCCCCTTCCTAAAAAGTGTATGACTATTTCTCCATTAAAATCAAATCTTTTACACGAAATGGAAGCTTTTTAAAAATACATGAAAGAAAAGTTTTGTCAATGGCAAGGGAATAAAACAAAAAACATAAATAAAAAGTTCCTTTGATTGGCTATAATTTTATGAAGTTTCCCACACCCATCGAGAATCTCAGCTGAAAAGGACCAGAATCATTAATTATGGGGGAGGGAGACATTAAGTTCCTTGAAATTATTTAATTTTCTTTAGAATTATTTCCAACTCAAATGAAATTTCTCACAAAATTTACAACTAGATTTTCATTTGAGATTATTTTATATTTAAAAATGATTTCATGCTAAGTTATAAGATTTCTTGTTTTTGACAAACTTAGAATTAAAATAATATATTTTATTTGATACTGTGAACATCATTTGAATATGGTTGGTTGGTTGGTTGGTTGGTTTCTTCTGCGAAAGATGTAGAAATCATCAAATTGTGGGGAGAAGGGATCATTATTATTTGCAATTATAAGTTCTTATTATTATGTTTTTACTTATTTTATAAACCCTTTTCTCCCAAATGAAAGGGTTATCATTGTATCAAAACTCTTGTTGCAAATTAGTAGAATCCCTAAATTTCAAAGATAGTTCTTATGAAGACTCCAAACTTTCTTCTATTGATGTGGTGCTGATAAATTGGTTGGCATTTTTAGGGAATAAAAGAAGTCTTTCTCTTTTTCATTTTCAAAATAGCCAGGCAAATGGACATTTTATAAACTTTCCTTTGAAAATTACTTTCTCTTTTTTCATTAATTAAATAAAATTGGAAATAACTTATATTTTCTATTTTATTTTAAAATCTTTATTTAACACTTTATTTGCTACAATTACAAAATAAAAATTGTAACTTTTTTTTTCAATAAAAAAAATGTAATCTATTTATGTCTACGCGTCTTGCCTTTTTTTTTTTACATCACACTCCACTGACTTTTTTTTTTTTTTACTAATGGGTCACCACTTATCAAGGCCCAGTGGCCACTTGAGGATAAGGGTTAGAGAGATCGTTAGTTGGACGATGATTTCTCCCACAAGAGGACCGGAAAAAATGGGTGGGATGGACAGAAGATTACTTAAGAAGAATTGATTATCCAAGAGGACGGCTCAACACGTGTTTGTTCACATAAGACATGAAGACGACCATGCTGTAGTTGGTTGGGAAGCAGACTTGTGGTATCTTATTCCGCAGGCAGAATGTTCTAGGAAAGAAACTTTGTTCATGTAAGTTTCATTTAGTTTTTGGTAATGAAGAGAAAGAAAGGAAAGTTCTTTGCTGTGGTTATAACTTGACAAGTTCTTGCTGTGAATGTTTTACAGGAGGATAGCAGGTATTAGAGCTCAGTCGAGCACCAACCATGAACGTAGCGATAGAGTAGAGAGAGACTAGCAACATCTCTTCTGTGTGAAAGGGGCTGTAGGGATGAGAAGAGATCATCCCCCACTAGATTGCGAAGTTGATTGTGTACTCTGTCAAGACAAGAAACACTGTTTTGACTGCAGTACTCCATCTTAGAATGTATCTGGCTCTTATACAGGTAGAGGATTACTTCAGGAGTAAGCTACTTTCTGGAGCGATAGAATGATCCAACCATTTTTCCGGCAAACTTAGCAACAGATTTGATGTAAGTCTTCCATTTTAAAAGTGAAAGTCAGTCCTAAAAGCTTATCAAAGAAGGAGCCTTCGTCGAGGAGAGAACCGTTCATTTTGATTGGGGAGAAGTGAGGATCCGAGCATTGGTGGTGAAAAGAGAGAAGCTTGGTTTTAGAGGCATTAAAAGTAACGAGCGACTTTTTCCCCATTGTACCACATTCTCCAAGTCGGAAGAAAGAGTCAGAAAGATCTTGATCATGAATGCTCTTTGAAGTGTTTCCATAAATAGTTGTGTCATGTGCATAGATGTCAACGAATTATCTTAGAATATGATTTGGAAGATCGTTTATGAAGATCAGGAAGAGGGTAGGGCCCAGAATGGATCTTTGAGGCACACAGACTTTTACCCGTCAACAATTACTTTTATAGACCTAATGGAGAGAAAGGATTTGATGTTGAGAGGACATTTCCAGATATTCCATAGATAGCAAGATAAATGACACTGGCCAAACACATAACTGGCTGCTGCTTGTGAAGCAAACCTTTGTGCCAGACTGTGACATCCCGATGACGATTTGTAAATAAAGATTTAAAGAAAGTAAAGAAACTCAATAAGAATTAATATTTCTTGGAAACACAAAGAAAAAAGTTATTGAAATCAAAGCAGTTACGCACGTGCGCAAGATAAATGACACTGGCCAAACACATAACTGGCTGCTGCTTGCCGTGTCTTAATGTGTACGTGTGTTAGTACAGCAGAGAGAGAGAGAGAGGGAGGGAGAAAGAATATGTTAGCGAGAGAAGACCTCAGCTGATGTTAGCTCTTCCCCATTCGCACCTGTAACGATTTAAAGAAGAGTAGGAGGGAGAGAAAGAGTTAAAGAAGAAGACGGAAAAAAGGAGGAAGAGTAACAAGGGGGAGCTTCGATGCCCCTCGGACGACTGTTTGCTTTACTTTCTCTTCATCATGGACTACTGGGAACGGAGGGGAGGAGAGAGCATGAGAGAATGATCTTATGAAGTAAGAGAAAAAGAAGGAAAGAAAGCGAAAGAGAGACTGGATGATTCTGGCAGACAACACTTGGAAAAAGGCGTCAAATTTTGGACACAATCGGGGAGAATGTGGTAGCGAAAAGACGTGGTTAATTTAGTGGAAAGGATCAAATGGATATGGTAAGAGATCAGAGATTGTGCATAACGAATCCAAAAAATGGCAAGTCTGTGTCAGAAAATTCTATTACAAATAAAATAAATTAAAGAAAAAAAATATTTTGGTTAAAATGAAAATCAATCATTTAAACTTTAGATAAAAAACCTCAGATTTGAAATAAAAAAAAAACTTTATTTCAGAAGAGAACACCTTTTGTAATGAGTTAATTTGTTTTTCTTATTGAGTTCTTGTGTTTCTTTTCTTTCTTAAAGAATTCTCTGATTGTTTGTGTTATGCCAATGACATGCTGAGGAATATTTTATTTTGACAAAATGATTTTTGTAATTTGTTCATTTCTTTTGGCATTTTTGGATAGGTGAATGGAATCATTTAAATTTTTTTTATTTTTCCTGTTTTGATATTCTCTTAACTTTTAATTTATTTAAACTGACACAAAAGTTACCAAAGTAAGTCTGTGTTCGAATTTAGTAATTTTTGATTTTGAAATGCATGGAGTATTGTTGCCACATCTGGGCTGGTGCATTTGAAATGCATCCTAGCATCTCTACAAGAGACTTTGTCTATCGGTTGGTCTGTCATGCTTAAGTTTGAGATGCCATTTTTAGATGCGCCCACACATCTATATAAGAGGCTCTGTTTGTTGCCACATCTGGGCTGGTGCATCATCCACTAGTCTCTCCCTCTTAGACAAGGTCTAAAAAAGAGTCGCCAACTTAATAGGTCCCTCACTATCTACCAAGCTCCAGCCCCTGTCCCATTGCCGCAATGTTGCATCCTTGTGCTTGTTTTACAAGTAATTCAATGAAATGTGCTCTGATGAACTTGCTGCTCTAGTCCCCCCTCGACGTAAATACACTAGACCAACCCGACAAGCAGCTAATTTCTACTCCAATAACTTCTGTCCTCCTGCTGCCGGCCTTTGGAACTCCCTCCCTGTTTCCCCGACTGTACCGACATGCAGAGATGTAAAATTAATGTAAACAGACATCTCGCTACATAGCTCTCAACTTAGGGTGTATTTTTTGAAGGTCATCCTAATTCTCAGTAGCTCTTTATGTCTACAGTGGCGGCCTGCCTTGTTTGGGGTGAAATATGTTAAAAAAGAAAAAGAAAATCATTTTACTGTTTGCGAGACAAAACCTATTTATAATTTGTGCCAATACTTATAGGATGCGTATACTCATCTGTCACAAGTGTACAAATAAGTAAACTTGAATTGTTTTCAAGGTGATAAGACAACTCCTGTGTAATGTCCATTTGAAATTGAGAAAGACAACTCCTGTGTAATGCAAGTGAGAACCCCACCTTTCTGAAAGTACTTTTTACATACGCATGATTTCACATCAGACAAAGAATAGAGTTTTCATAAGGTTTCAAAAAGATTTTTTGTTTTAAGTTCATTTAAATTACAAAGCATTTGATTTACATTTATCTGATTTCCTATTTTCATGGGATTTGTGTTATTAATATCAAATGTTTTACTTTCCCAATTTTTATCTTTAAGATTCAGACATGAATTATGATTTTGTTTTTGTTCTTCTGATAATCTGTCATCGTTACTGGATTTCTTCATTCTTCCCAAGAAGTCAAGAGACATACCCGGTTTCTTATGTTTCAGGCGCCAACATTTGTTGATACAAACTGACCTAAAATTTTTATGGACTGACAAATGAGTTGAATTGGTTGGTAGATTAATCTCCCAACCAGTTCAACTCATTTGTCAGTCCATAAAAATATTAGCAAACTTCTGGCATCAACCAGCCGAAAAATCAGTTCTTGACGCTTGCTACATGGAGCAAGGCATAATTTAAAAAAATCTCCGCTGCAAATAGAAAAGACATAAAAGACACACTTTTCTGTCTTTCGGTGTTGCGGCCATCACAAAAGTCTGTCATCCGTGTATTTCATAACGACATCCTACTTCCATTGTTATTCTGAGGATCAGCTTCACCAACGCTGGGTGAAAAACAAATAGGGAGAGGCAAGATTCTCCGATTCTCTTCAAAATCTTTGCGTCTACAACAATCATTTAAAAAAACAATCAATATTCTTACGCTTTGTTTAATCGAACATATTCACATTTCTACAAAGATCCAGAATACGAACTCAAAATCCTTCATACTTGTAGAATAAATGTATACGTACGATTACTCATCTCTGAAAGTTCCGTTTTTTTCAAAATCCGATTGTCATTGTGGATATGACTTCATCAGTATTTGTAGGTTATCATCAGTTCCCAATTAGATTCCGTTCTTTGTTTTATACCTGTATATTTTACCCTGTATATAAATCTATTGCAATATCACATACAAGTCTGTCTTTAACTCTCACATTTAACATCCATCATATAATTCTCATATCATTTCCTCCATGCAACGCATATCCTCAACCCTCACTGGCCAGATTTAATTTCAATACCTCATCACACTGTGTACAGATGCCTGCTAGACGTTTCCCAAAGTTGACAGTGGTAACACTCTGCTGGTTAGTAAGGGTAGGAGTTTCTTTAACTTACTCCATCCACTCCCAAGTCTTGCAATCATATCGGCACCAGCTCCACCCTGTGCTCCAATCGGTATAACTTTTCTCTTTACCAAAATGCTGTGTCACAATTTCCTCACCAGTTCTTACTTTCACATAACTCAAGAGTTTTCTGTCCTTTTTTCATAACCAACAGATAATCTACTTTACTGTTCCAGATTAATACATAACGAGATGGTTTACCCGTTTCTTTCAAAACCGTATTTGCAACCATGACAAGACCAAATTCTAAGATTATTTCTCCTTCTGTATTCCTATCACCATATCCATTTTCTCTATGAACACCTTCAAAACCACCAGAGGTCTTTCTAACATGACCATTCTATTCTCTTGCCACCATCAAATACTTCCTTCTCACCAACCTTACAAGTTACTGTAATAAGCCTGTCATAAAATCCATCTTCCGCATCTTCATTCAAGTTACATTGCAGTGCATGAATGTTTATTTTCACCACCATGTCACCCTATGCCATTGGGGCCCGTTTGTCCAGAGTGTATCCTTCAACTTCTTCCACACTTTCTGATGTGGATTTAGTAACTGAACACTCATATTCTTGGTTTCTGAACTCAGGCTTCATGAGTTTTTCATTCAACCTCCACACCTTTCCCCTGAGGATAAACTTTCCCTTTACCTCATGAGCTTTCTTTAATATGTCATATCATTTCCTCACCAGTTCTTACTTTCACATAACTCAAGAGCTTTCTGTCCTTTTTCATTATCAACAGATAATCTACTTGAGTCTTTGCTGTTCCACATTCATACATAACAAGAAAAAAACAGTATTTGCAACCATGACGAGACCAAATTCTAAGATTATTTCTCCTTCTGTATTCCTATCACCATATCCATTTTCTCTATGAACACCTTCAAAACCACTAGAGGTCTTTCTAACATGACCATTCTATTCTCCTGCCACATTCAAGTACTTCCTTCTCACCAATCTTACAAGTTACTGCAATAAACCTGCCATAAAATCCATCTTTTGCATCTTCATTCAAGTTACATTGCAGTGCATGAATGATATTGCTATGAACATTTTCTCACCAACCATCAACTTCAACAGTATGCTTTAATCACTAACATGATTAAATTCAATCACTTTATCTACTCACTTCTCTGCAATAAAAATACCAAAACCACTTGTTACCTTTTCATTTCTGATCCAGAATAACTTATCTCTTGCATTCTCTTGCACAATCATTCTAACAGATTTACCTCTCCATCGTTTTTCTTCGACACAACATAAGTCAATACGTCTTCTTTAAAAAAAAACAAACTCAACAATCTCTCCTGACCTTCCTCACAAGCTTCCAACATTCAAACTACACAGTCTGAAGGTTGACAAATTTACATAATTAAGTGAGGCAAAGATTTTATAGGCTGGATGCCCTTCCCGACAATAACTCAGTGAGGTGATGGGGACCAGTATTTTTATCGAAACACCATCTCTAGAAGATTGTCCACCAAGACAAAAGAGTATGTCATCTCGACTTCTGTTCTTTTAATTTAGTTTTCCATAAAAGATCGAATTATTCATTGGTTCTGTGCTCCGCCACCCAGCTCAGAGTTCAACTTCTGTTGAGAATATATCAAGGGTGGATTCCACTCGCCTTGGTTGAGACTTGGGATGCACAACCAGTATACTCGCACCAAGTACAGTTTTGAGTTGCTGCTAGTTTCATTTTTAGTACCCCAAAACTAATATTTAGTAACAGGAAGCAGTGATCAAGCCTTTCATTTCATTGTTACAATTGATGGTCAGCCACAAATCAAGATCAAGTTGAATAGTACAATCAGGATTATTTTTTTCTTTGCTAGGGCATGTTGTGACAAGCCGTTTGGTCGGATTGGGCCCCTTCAACTATATCTTAGTTAAAATGCTAACCTTCCATATCTCCCAAACAGATTCAATCTTGCCGACCCAATCCTCACTCTTATCTCTAAACCAGTCTTAATCAGTATACCAATTTTATCACCTCCATAAGCCTTTACTATACCTTAGTTAATAATGTTAAATCCCGAATACAAATCATTCAAGAACCCTGCAGGACCGGTTAAATCTTTATTTAAATTCCTTTTGCATTGATTTAAAGTCCTTTAATCCAAGCCTTAAACTTGAATTTAATGTGTTTTTTTAACTTTTTTATCTTTTCATAAGTATAATCCTTAAACCCATTTTCTCTCCTTATTTTCTTTAGAAGACACAAAATTAACCCTCAAAACAGTAACGGCCAAATATACGATACTTATAAACATTGATTCACGGGATTTATATAAAAATATTTTTTATTTTTATTTTTTTATATTTTTAAATCTTTTCCAGTTTTAAATCTCAACTGTTACTCCCCCCCCCCCTTTTTAAAAAAAACCTTATTAAACCTCCCTTACACTAAATTTAAACAAATATACATAACACTTTTCCGAAACAGATGACAACATAAGCTGAAGAGAGCCGGATGGCTAAGTCCTTCTGAGTTTGAAACCGACGGTACTAATGTTGTACTATTTTTCTGTACCAAAAATTAAATATATGCAAATCTTGATTTTATCATAAGCATGCACACATACATATCTCCCCTCACATTCATATTTTTTTTACTTCGATTCACTCCAGACAAGGCATATTACCACTGAAACGTAAGGGCCAGAATTATAGGGGGCAGCCTAAGTAATGAGTTGTGCAGCGAAATGTTTTTTACATTTAAATTTCTGCATGTCGGTACAGTCAGGGAAACAGGGAGCAGGGAAGGAATTCCAAAGGTTGGCAGTTCAAGGAAAGAAACTATTAGAATAGAAAGCTCTCCGGCATCTGAGGACCTCAACAGTGAATGGATAGAATTTAACTGATTGTCAGGTTGGGCAGGTGTATTTACGTCAAGGGGGCAACAAAGCAGCAAGTTCATCAGACCACATTCCACTGTAGTACTCGTAGAACAAGCACAAAGATGCAACATTCTAGCGATGGGACAGAGGCTGGAGCTAGGTGGACAGTGGGACCTATTAAAGTAGAAACTCTTTTTTTGATCCTGTCTAAGAAGGAGAGACTGGTGGATGGTGCACTAACTCAGATGTGACAACAATACTCGATGCATGGGCGGATGGTGACTTTGTAGAAATATAGGATACTGGTAGGTGTGAGATGTTTTCTAACATGGTAGAGGGAGCCCACTTTCCTTGCAGCAGCCTTGGCAATGTCTTTTATGTATTTGTTCCAATTCATGTTACCTGTGAATGGTAGGCCGAGGAGTTTGAACGTTGGACTTTCGAGTAGGGTGTTATTAGCCATGGCAATCGGTGGTTGAAAAGGTTTCTTGTAACTGTCAAAGGAAAGGAGCTGTGTCTTAGTAGAATTAAATGTTACCATATATTTATATCCCCATTCCACTACAGACTGAAGGTCATTTTCTAAGGATTCAGCCATTGTCTTGGATATGTGAGCATCCGTTTTTCTCACATGACGAGAGTAGAGTGTGGTGTCATCAGCAAATATACCAATCTCAAACATAATTGCACCAGGGAGGTTATTTATGAAAATCAGAAACAATAAAGGTCCAAAGATCGATCCCTGGGGTACACCTGCATTTATGTCATGTTATTTGAATGTACGACCATCGAGGACAACCTGGATTTTTCTAGTGGTTAAGAAGGATTTAATTATATTAAATATTCGTTCAGTAATACCATACAAATTAATTTTCATGAGAATACCTTCATGCCAGATCTTGTCAAAGACTTTGGAGATATCAAGTGCAACCGCCCTAGCTTCACCTGCCTTGTCCAGTGTGTGTTATATGCATTTAGAGATAATCGTTAGGATATCTACAGTAGAACGTGCTTGCCTAAATCCATACTGATGGTCAGAAGGAAGTTTAGCATTAACGAGGTGGTGGACTATTGCTAGATTGATTAAAGATTCAAAGAGCTAACTGATGGGACGATAATTTTGAGGGTCGGTTCTATTACCAGAATTGTTGAAGAGTGGTACCACAGGCAATTTTCAAGCTATCAGGGAAGCAAGAATCGACAAGGCATTTATTGTAGAGCTTTGAGAGGACAGGGGCCAGCTCAGCAGAGCATTTCTTTATTACTATTACTGGGATAAGATCAGGCCCACATGCTTGTGATGTGTCATGGTTTTTAATGGTATCCTGGACATGGAAAGGGGTGATAATCAGGTCATCAAGTGTGGCTTCAGTCTGCAGTGGGAAATTTGTGAGGGAGTGGTTTGCAGAGTCCAAAGTGGAGTTCAAGGCGAACCGCTGAGCAAGTAGTTCAGCCTTATCAGTTGCCGTGCAAACAACATCATTGAATAGCTGAGGAATTGTTGATTGCCTTTATTCACAACACTATTATAAATTTTCCAGAAATCGCGAATTCCTAATTTCTCCGACTCAATGCGTTTTCTGGTCATCTTGGTATACCTTCTCTTAGCTGCGGCTATTACAATCTTACAATGATTTCTTGATGCTACAAATTTCTGTCTATTTTTAGTTGACTTATGGCGGTTGAACTGGTGGAATACTTGCTGCTTCTGAGCAATAGCAGCTGCACAGTTTGTAGAGAGTTGAGCTTGCTATAGAATTTCCGCATGGGGAGATTAGCTTTAATGCCTACTTTGACCCATTCAGTTACTGATCAGAAGGGAGAGAAAAAGTTTTACTCCATGGACGTCTCTGATGTGATCTCTGATGGATTCCCAATTTGCCCGTTTGAAGTATCTCATCATTTTGAGTAACGGCTGATCGGTTTTAGGACGAGACTTTAAGGATGATATCAATTATTACCACAAGGTGATCAGCATTCCCAAGCTAGCTATGGGCATTCCTCACACAAGCCTCGGGTAGTGAGGTCAAGAACAGGTCGAGAAGTGGTCTTCACGATCTGGGAAAGTGACAATTTGTTAGAGTAGGCAATGGATAAACTATATGGGCAGTTACCAGCTGTGTCTGTATAGCTCGAGAATCCAAGCCAGTGATGGTGGTGAACATTAAAATCCCGAAATACATGTATTTTGGCGCTAGGATCTAGTGAGAGTTCTGCATCTATGTTATCAGAGACAAATTTGAGCAGGTACAATCCTGGGTCGAAGGAAAACGGTATATGAAATATAAGTAACTAACACTGTGCTGTAAGGTTACTATAATCACATGTAGACTTGATCATCTGATTCTAGACTATGTTCTCTAGTCAAGGGGAGGGTGTTTTGAATATAAACTCCTAGTCCGTGCATAAGTTTGTCAGAGTCTTTATGGTAGAGTGGGAGGTATTCAGTCATGTCCAAATGATGTGAGGAGATTGAAGATTGTAGGTTTGTTTCACTTAGTGCTAGGGTATCCGGGGAGTTTACTAGGAGAAAGGTTTCTACATCATTGATGTTGGTTCTAATATTTATCGGATATTTGTGAATGCTAGCATTAAAGGAGGAGGCGGTTATGTTGTTTTATGATGGTTGAATTTGTTGTTTTCTTGTATTGTCATTTTTAGTTATTAGTGGGTGTTTGTTTGATGCCAGTAAGCTCACATAAGTAGACTATTGGTCGAGTCTTGATCGATGGGGCTGTGGCCTCAGGAAAGCCCACCGAAGATAAGTGCAGGGTCCCTTTCCATACACGACATGGCACTGCAGTTACCCTGATATTATACAACTGTTGATAGAGAAGTCATCTTTAGTGCTGCCTAAGAGTTAGGTTCCTTGCACTACCAGTCAGAAACAGCAGCCAAACAAGCTGTCAGAACAAGAACGCCCCAAACTAGTCATGTGAGAAATAGTGACAAGAAATTTTCCCCAAGTTACCCAGATAGAGAGAAAGAGAGACGGCATTCATTGTTCTAGTCAGGAAAAAAGGCCAAGCACTGTTAACATCCTTGTTATGGTACCTCTGAGTCTGGATAATCGACAAAGAAGGAATGCAAAGGCTGGGCGATAGGCAGAGCCCATCTACTCCTTAAGCAAATTTACGTTTCAAACTGGATATTTTGTTTGAGTCTCTAGCTCTAGGAAGGTTGTCGACCAGAACTAAGGAGTACTTGGTTCGGTGCCAAGACATAAGAAGTCAGTAGTACAGGTTTTATATCAGTTTTCCTTCTCCTAGATGAATGCCCTGACAAGATCTACGGGTCCATCACATTGAGAGGGGTAATCCTGCACCCGTGTACTCTGCCAGGTATTTCAGAGCATGTAAAAAAATAATACATATATATATATATATATATATATATATATATATATATATATATATATATATATATATATATATATATATATATAAGTTTTTACTTAGAATAAGTAGTCATGTCATCTAGAGGCAACAGAAAATTGAAGATAGGTTCCCCTCTCATAGTAAGTAAAAAATACTTTGAACAGTTATTTCTCCGGTCAGTAGGATGAATGAGAGATGCATGGGAGAAGATCCAATTTACTTATGTATAAGTCAAAGATACAAAAAATAAAACAATAAAATAAAATATCTAGAAATAAATACAATTAAATAAGATAACAGAATAAAATTAATACAAATACAAGCTGTATTTAAACATGCAAAGTTAGCTGGGATTGGCAAAACTTTTCTGTGCCATTAGTTGACCGGCCACTTTACATGTACTTCCACATATATATATATACATATACTACTTGCTAGATAATTAGAGCCTAAGAATGATGGATTAATTAAAATGGCTCAAAGCAAGTGTAGAATTTTATTTCCAGAATAACAATGAGACAAACTGAAAATGATTGACAGTTGCGGGGTCAGGAGGTGACCCCAGCGACTAAACGGGAGTTGAAAGTCAAAAGTCATTTTTAAAATTCTACTACCCTCATTCTTCACCGTATGAGATGTCATCTTGTGTACAACTGAGCAATCATGTTTGGAAGTGTAAATGAGACAGCACACATTTTAAAACTGTCTGGTAACATGATAATAATTAAGCCATTCGCGTAAAACAATTGGACGGTTTCCCTCCTTTTCTCCTTCCGCTCGCTTGACCTTTCAGCCTACTAGACGATCACGGCCGAATAAATCATTCATCTTCTAAGATCGTGTTGTGAATTAATTGAGTAATAATTAATGTATGAAGATGCTGTTGATCTTCTATTCCAGCTAATGAAATTGTCCTCAGTCGGCAGAATAACTACAACACACACGTAGGCATGACAACGCCCCAAGTATGATATCAAAATGATTAAGATACAAACAATTAAACTAATTAAAGAAGTAAATGATTTCTAGGGTAATCTTGGTGATGACCCCCTCTCCCTACATGCTATATAACAGAGATAGTTGATATAATTTACTGAAATAGCTTGACTTCAATATGTATCTCAATTACCTAGCAATCAATAAATCAGAATATATATGTAGCAGCTACATAATTAAGATCTATTTTCGTTTTCACTTGCATGTAATCACTCGCGGAGTTATTAGTATGTGGTTCTGTAAGAACACACTGACATGTTCTCACTCATGTGGTGATATGTCAGGTAATTAGAACACTCTGCGCAGCTATTTCCATTTCCGCCCAACCTTTTTGTGTCTTTTATGAAGACATGACGTCATATCCTTTGCTCACCTCGGTGACCATTTGTGAATACCAGGTGCTGTATGTGCTCGCCGCTTACTTCGGCATTGTTTCCAGTCGTCCTGGACTTCTCCTTGCGATTGGAATCAAGCAGTGCCGATTCAGGTGAGGTGTGGTTGGTGATTGCGCAACCCTTGCTTCACAATTACACGCACAGGCAGCCCTTACAGGGAGGATCCATTTTATCTCAAGACTGAACGGAAGCCATGAATTTGTGTTAATAAAAACAATTTATATATTTCTAAACAACAAAATAATTCTTACAAACCAACTTGTTTTCTGCTTTGGCGTAACCTTATACCTTCAAATTTGTAATCGATTTGTGGTAATAAAGAGACATTATATAAAAAAAATAATTCTTAGAAACCAACTTGTTTTTTTTTTATAATTGAGTCACCGATTATCAAGACCCACAGGCCACTCGAGGATAAGGATTATTGAATTTGACAGGTGGACGGTGAAACCCCAATGGTATTAGTAACAATGGTTGTAGCTGGTCAGAACGTGACTATTTAAAAGGACAGCTCAATAAGAATTTGTTTACATTGGACTTGAAAACGACAATGTTATAGTCAGTCGGGATGCACCCCCGTGGTACTGTGTTCCACAGACGGGCAGTTCTAGGAAAGAAACTTTGCTCATGGAAGTTCTGCTTAGTTCTGGGTACAGAGAGGGAGAAAGAGAATTTATTGACAGTGGTTGTAGCGAGACGAGTTCTTGTTGTGAATGTTTTATAGAGGTGGAGGAGGGGACCATAGATTAAAGCTCAGTCGAGCACCTGTCATGAAAATAACGATAGAGCAGAGAAAGACTAGCAACGTCTCCTCTGTGAAAAAAGAGTCTGAAGGGTGGAGAGGACTTTGCCCACCAGATTTCGAAGTCGGTTTTGGACTCTGTCAAGGCAGGAAAGGGTGCTCTGAGCAGCACCTCCCCAGATGTGGCAACAATACTTCATAACAGCATATGAGCACATATTTTGGAAGGTCAGCACGTTTTAGTATACACCTTGCCGTTTCAAAAATCGCGTGCTACACGCTTTCTATCGTTCCATTTTGGGCCCCCATTCAGGTAGCTGGCTAGCTGCACACATGGAAATATCCATGAAGGTTTTTTTGAAGCAGAAGTTTTATGAAGGATGCCCTTCCTTGCCCAATGCTTTTTCATGATCGCCACTAAGTGTGTCACTATAGTTCGTAATTTGTACACGGTATTAACTTGAGTTCTAAGTTTAAGTGTATGAAGGGGGGGCATTTTTTTTTTGATGAGTTCGAGTTTATTGGTGCAGTCAGATTGGCCACAGCAATGCAAATAATCACTATGAACGCCATTGCATTCTTGAAATTTTTGAATTTTTTTGACGGTCATTTTATGTCCGATTTCTTTAATTGCTTTGTGTATCTTTGTTGTTTCCAAAAGCTGAGTATTTTTATCAGGACAACCTGTTAAAATGGAAAGAGTTAGGACGATTCATAATGGTAGTTTTATGAAGGATGCCCTTCCTTGCCCAACGCTTTTTATATATTCGCCACTAAGTGTGTCACTCACTAAGGTCAACAGCCGCATTCGACCAAGTCAGATGTTAATTCTGTGTACAGTAATTCCTGGTTTTCTACGTGGCAGATGATGTTTCCTCAGCATTTTCAACGCTCTTCTCCTATCGTTATTCATGTTTCTGATGATCAACGAAAGGCTTCGGTCATCGAGGTATTTCACCAATTCACCAAAATCCTCAGCGTTTTTAATGTGATTTAGTTCAGCGTCACTCTCAGTAGTAATGGTGCTGTACAATTTTGGGTTTTCATAAAACCAAGAAACTTTGCTTCCCATAATCTGTATATTTGCTTATCTCCCTGAAATATCAATCTATGATTCATAATGCTAGGCCCATAACCTGTTGAAGTGGAAGAGCTCAGACAATTCATGATGGTCGATAATGAGACAGGAAGTTGAGTTATAAAATGACAAAGACTGAAAATATGGGAGAAATATAAAAACATGTGCTTTCAGCACAACTTTATCGCCGAGGATAGAAAAAGTGGCGTATCACGCGCCAAAAGACACATGGAACTTATTCACACATATCAAGTGATCATTTATGTCACATGACCGTACATATGGCGTAATAATCATCACTAGATTGCGGTGACAAGGTTAACGGCCTTGTTACTACTTCTCTTGAGTGGACTATTTCAGTTGATTATTCAACACATATATTTAAAACACCTTTAAAATTTATTTCTTTAAAAAAAAATTATTTCATGTTTGATTTTAGTCATTTTAGAAAAGAATTTTCTTTTTGTTTTTGTTTATATCAATTAATTCTTTTTTTTTCAGCATCTTTTTCTGGTTTTTATTTATAAGGCGAATTAAATTATTTATAAGGCTAATTAAATTTTGCTTTTATTTTCACTCCAGGCCTTAAAATACAGTTATTAAAAAAAAATTAATAGAATAAAACGAAAAAGAGAGGGAGGTAAATATATATCGAAAATATATTTTAGTTTTAATAATTATATCGTGAATATTCAATGGCTGATTTTAGAAATTCCGTATCAGCCTTCAAATAAGAAAAGTTAATACATTAAAGAATAGAGAGAAAATGTTAGTTAAAATACCCCCCCCTTTCCCCTCTCCCTATCTCTCTCTTTCTCCCCTCATTTTTCTCTCTCTTATTAACCCCCTTCCCTCTCCCCTCTTCTATATCGCTCCCCCTCCTCTTTTCCCTCATTCTTACCACCTCTTCCCTCTCCCATTTCTCATTCTGTCTTTCCCTTCCTCTTTCTCCTCCTTCTATACTACTCTCCTTCTCTTTTGTTGATTCGTCTGTGTAAAGAAGTCTTGGGAAAGTTGGTGTCATGCTTTCATCATGATCATTACCCCAAATAGAGATTTTTTAGCATAAACCCAAATCGGTGTTCTTTAGCCTTAACTCCCAAATAGATATTCTTTAGCATTAACCCAAATAATGTTTCCTTAGCATTAGCCCAAAATAGAGATTCTTGATCCTTAGCCCAAATGAAAATAGATGTTGAACTCTTTTTTTACATCATTGCTGCAGACACAACTCATTTCTGACAATATTGGAAGTTGTACATGAATAACTTAATATTTTTCAACGATTTAACTTTTCTGGGATTTGAAAAAATAAACTGGAAGCAATCTTGATTGACAAATAACCTCTCCCTTAATAAACACTTTTCATAATTCATAAGAATGAAATGAGTTCCATTATGGTTGTCCTATTTCTTCTTGCCTCTCCCTTTCTCGCAACAACCCGATCTCCTTTTCGCGCTCGTGCATTTTTTTAATCTCCTCTTCCTCCTCTTTGTGCGTTTTCAGATAGAAATCGATGTGACTTCTCATCGGATCATTGGAAGGCGTCACCTTGCCGTGTTGCATCTCTTTGAATTGCCTTAAGCGTATCGCTTTCCTTTCATGTTGGAACCTGGCTAATTTCTCAGCATACTTGTTGGATGGGATCACTTTCAGAGGTTCTCGAATGTTGGCAGCTGACGATGAGATCCTCTTTACTGAAGACCGGCTTCGGCCTCGATATAATTCAAATGCTGTATACGGTCGATTCCTAAAAGTCTGTGACTCTTGTGGAATGGTTGTGCCACTCTGTGTCCACTGTTTTGAATCAGTTCGAGTAAAAAGATCAATATATTTCGTTATAATCGTTTTCTTCATCCCATGATGCACGGGTTGAGTATTACCGTTGCTAATAGCAACTGCATCTGTCGTCTTTTCAGATGGCTCTTCTTCATCTTTTAATTGTGCCAACTGCAGATGGTTAATCCAAACTTTGGTTCTGGCATCAATTTTGCTCGGTGAAGAGAAAGGTCGTCGCCGGCATTCGGATGATTCACTATCATCTGAATATTTCTTTCCCTTTTGATAAGCTCTCATTGTTTCTGAAACAAAACTCGGAACTTTCAGTTCACCTTTGGCTCGGATTTGGGACCGAAGCAAGGTTTTCATTTCTAACAAAGAGGTATTGTTCTTTTCTTCCATTTCTTTTGGTTTATCGAAAGCCCAGGACAATCGGCGTTGGATACTTGAAGGCACGTGATCTTCACCAGTAGGACGACAGTTGGTGTCTTTTACTTTCATATCATCCTTCAACTTTCCAGAATTTTCCAGAATATCTGCCATTTTGGTCGAAGAGAGCGAATCCGATTGGTCAGTTTTTGAACTTTGGTCAGTGACAACATCACAAAACGACTGTACGCTTTTGTTTGACCATCTCATCAAGCCGACATTTTTCTGATTATTGTAAACAATTCCAAATTGTTGAATCAGCTTGGCTTTTGCAAGACTTTTGGCACTCAATAGTCTGGCACTGTGGTTCAGTTGTTGTATTTGGTGGCAAACATTTTGATATCCAGGACACTTGTCTGAGCCAGTTAATGGTGTAAAACTTTTTGCTCTTTTCGGGTGTTGGAAAATCTTCATATTGGAAGCGCCAACTTTTTCCATTCTTTTCGCCCTCACGTATGAATACGCCTTTTTTTGGATCGGTACATCTGAGTAGGATCCATACTTGATCAGCGGAGGTAGGCTGTCATTTTCCAAGTCATAATTCCATTCAATTTCTTCAAACTGCAACACAAGTAAATTGGTGTGCGTATTCACAAGAATCCTGAAAACAACAAAAAAAAACAAAATGATTCAAAACAGATTTGAAATGAAGACGTATTTGCCGTGGTTTGTAGCAATTCCAAAGAAATACATCTCGACTGGTTATACAAGGATGGATAACTCACAGGTGTAAAAATGTTTAAATAGAAAATGCAATTTATGTCAAGAGACATGGATAACTCACAGGTGTAAAAATGTTTAAATAGAAAATGCAATTTATGTCAAGAGACATAGATAACTCACAGGTGTAAAAATGTTTAAATAGAAAATGCAATTTATGTCAAGAGACATGGATAACTAACAGGTGTAAAAATGTTTAAATAGAAAATGCAATTTATGTCAAGAGACATGGATAACTCACAGGTGTAAAAATGTTTAAATAGAAAATGCAATTTATGTCAAGAGACATGGATAACTCACAGGTGTAAAAATGTTTAAATAGAAAATTCAATTTATGTCAAGAGACATGGATAACTAACAGGTGTAAAAATGTTTAAATAGAAAATGCAATTTATGTCAAGAGACATAGATAACTCACAGGTGTAAAAATGTTTAAATAGAAAATGCAATTTATGTCAAGAGACATGGATAACTCACAGGTGTAAAAATGTTTAAATAGAAAATGCAATTTATGTCAAGAGACATGGATAACTCACAGGTGTAAAAATGTTTAAATAGAAAATTCAATTTATGTCAAGAGACATGGATAACTCACAGGTGTAAAAATGTTTAAATAGAAAATGCAATTTATGTCAAGAGACATGAATAACTCACAGGTGTAAAAATGTTTAAATAGAAAATGCAATTTATGTCAAGAGACATGGATAACTCACAGGTGTAAAAATGTTTAAATAGAAAATGCAATTTATGTCAAGAGACATGGATAACTCACAGGTGTAAAAATGTTTAAATAGAAAATGCAATTTATGTCAAGAGACATGGATAACTAACAGGTGTAAAAATGTTTAAATAGAAAATGCAATTTATGTCAAGAGACATGGATAACTCACAGGTGTAAAAATGTTTAAATAGAAAATGCAATTTATGTCAAGAGACATGGATAACTCACAGGTGTAAAAATGTTTAAATAGAAAATGCAATTTATGTCAAGAGACATGGATAACTCACAGGTGTAAAAATGTTTAAATAGAAAATGCAATTTATGTCAAGAGACATGGATAACTCACAGGTGTAAAAATATTTAAATAGAAAATGCAATTTATGTCAAGAGACATGGATAACTAACAGGTGTAAAATGTTTAAATAGAAAATGCAATTCATGTCAAGAGACATGGATAACTCACAGGTGTAAAAATGTTTAAATAGAAAATGCAATTTATGTCAAGAGACATGGATAACTCACAGGTGTAAAAATGTTTAAATAGAAAATGCAATTTATGTCAAGACACATTTTTTTTGCCAACATCCAATAATAGTATTCTGTAATTCTGAGATGAAGACTGATACTTGTTTTCATCTTGGATGTAACTCTCACAACGTTTCAGCAGATGTAACCTCCAACCTTCTTCGGGTGTGTCTTGTCGAACTCGGGAATCTTTATGTCAATCTTCAGTACGAGCGAAACTAAGAATATAATTACAAATTACTTAAGTCTTCTACACGGTCATGGCTGATGGAATGAGAGCAAGCTACCCCGGGGATTAAATAAGGGATTACAGTCGAAATTCTCTACAGATTCCTGTGTTCGACAATATACACCGAAATGTTGTGAGAATAACATCCAAGATGAGAACAGTAGTCCGAATAATACAAATAATACAACTCCAAAAATAGATTATATCCGAAGCCAGAAATTAAAAAAAATTCTAATCATCTGTATCAGCAAAGAAGTGATGAAATAAAATCAAGCATTGAGTTTAGGGGGAAATTGAATAAACTTTTTCTACCTGTTTTTGATTGGGAAAAGGTGCAAAATTGGATCACTGTAGCTGTTCCCACGTATAATCCGACAACATTGTCCAGTCAAAAGGTTCCAAATTCTTATCCTACCATCATTCGATCCAGTGATGACACGGACATAGGCAAGATCCACGCACCAGACTTCTCTATGAAACATAAAAATAATCAAATGTTGGTTTTATTGATATTAAACACATGCGAAGACAATATTTGTCAACTAATTTATTCTTTTACAATTAGTACATTTGCTGATTTGTAAACTATCTTTTACTGTATGCTTTATACGAAATGTTATTCTCCAGTGCCAAGATTGTCTCAGACGTCGGCTCTCAAGCAATTCCAACAGATTAAACTTACCAATCTGTAATTTTGATTTCATTGCGTACTAATATCCTAAAAATCTGGTAACAGAGTAACTGTAGATGCCATATGTTTTTGATTAAATGGTTAGGGTTAGGGTTATTTATAATAACATGGTTAGGGTTATTTATAATAACATGGTTAGGGTTATTTATAATAATATGGTTAGGGTTATTTATAATAACATGGTTGCGTATCTTTATAATTAAATAAAGTGATTTTTCCCCTGTTTTATTGACCAGTGTAGCTTTGTATACAAAAACGACTTAGCTTTGACATCGATAATGTTTGGGAAAATGCCTCTTGAATACGAACAGATATTACACTTTGATCCTAGCCTAAAGGCTTCTATTTACCGTTCATAAAGACTAGATGTGACACAAGGTTGGTTCTTTAATGTGGGTAATACAGCTCCCCTGAGGGTACATTCTAAAAGAGGAGGTAATACCTGGGAGAATGGTCTTGTAAGACCGTGCAGGACTACCCTCATTTTTAGCCGGAATGCCAAATTTAGCCCGAAGACTGGAAAAAATCTGTAAACTAATTAAGTTAAGAGAATTTATTAGAATTTTTATTTATTTATCTTTTGACTGATGAGTCACCCAAGGCCAAAGGCCACTCGAGGATAAGAGCTAATGGGATTGTCAGTTAGATGATGAAACAATGCCATAAGAGGATTGAACATGATGAATCATATGGACAAAATTTGATTACATAAGAGGGCGGGTCGACAAGTATTTGTTGACATTAGACTTGAAGATGACCATGTTGTAGTCTGCAGAGAAGCAGTAGTGCGGTAGTGTGTTCTACACATGGGAAGTTCTTAGTAAAAACACTCTGTTCATAAAAATTAAGTTTTGTTTGAGATACACAGAGGAAGAAAGGAAATTTCTTGGCAATAGTGGTAGATAGATAGGTTCTTACTGTGAATTTTACAGGGAGAAACCAGTGATTAGAGCTCAGTCGAGCACCTTACATGGAAAAAATGATAGAGTAGAGAAAGACTAGCAAGTCTCTTCTGTAGGAAAAGGGGTGTAGAGAAGAGAAGAGATCTTCACCCCACTAGATTGCAAAGTCGATTTTGTACTTTGTCAAGGCATGAAAGGGTGCTCCTCTGAGCGGCACCTCCCCAGATGTGGCAGCATGAAGACGTATCTGACTTGTATATAGGTAGAGGATTGCATCGGGAGTCAGGTACTTTCTGGAGCGATAGGATGATCCAATTATTTTTTCAGTGATCTTAGCAACAGATTTGAGGTCTGGAGTGAAAGTCAGTTTTAGGAGTTTATCTAAGCTTTTAGGAGTTTATCAAAGGCTTTCTCAAAGAGAGGGCCATTCATTTCAACTGAGGCATAACAAGAACCTGAGCGTTGGTGGTGAAAGGAGAGAAGCTTGGTTTTAGAGGTGTTAAAAGTAATAAGCCACTATTTTACTCACTGCACCACGTGCTTCAAGTCAAGAGAGAGAGAGAGAGAGAGAGAGAGAGAGAGAATTAGCAAGATCTGGATCAGCAATGCTCTTCGAAGTGCTACCATAGACAGTGGTGTCATCAACAAATGATATCAGAATATGATTTGGGAAATCATTGATGAAGACCAGAAAGAGGGTTGAGTCCAGAAAAAATCCTTGACCGCATTGATACTATGTGCTTCAGACTTCTGACCGTCAACAACTACTTTTCTAGATCTATCAGGGAGAAAGGATTTAGTGGTTGAGAAAACATTTCCAGATATTCCATAACTAGCAAGCTTGTGAAGCAAAGTTTTGTGCCAGATCCTATCAAGAGCCATTACCCAAGAAATGAAGTCTCTATTCACTAATTCTATACGATATTACAGTCAGCTCTTCAGCTGTTGATCTTGCAGGGCGAAAAGTTTATCACATTCAAACGACTTAATCATGATGCACAGGAGAGTAATCGGTATTGAGTTGTCAAAGACTGCTCTTCAGTATTTTTAAATAATGGACAGACCGACGAATTTTCCCAAAGAGATGGAAAGAATTTCTCTTTTAAGCAATAATTGAATAGTTTTGTAAGGAGCAAGTTTTGGCAGCATATTCTTAAACCAAATGATTGGAATGTTGTCAGGACCAGTTGTCTTGCTGGCATCAAGGTTCTTGATAATATATGGATGTAGTTTCGAGTATTTTCAGTCATAGTTGGAAATTCTGGAAGTAAGTGGCCCTGATCACAAAGGTTTGAATTTGGTACAAAGTTCTTGGCAAAATGTTTGGCTTCATCAGATACTTAAGAGATCACCTTTGCTCCATTAATGATGGTTGGAATAGAATTCTTACATCTGTTCGCTACCCTAACCCTAACCCTGACCCTAACCCCAACCCTGTAGGTTATTCTCCAAAACTCATGGGAACTAAACCTCTGCTTAGTAACTCTGGATTTAACAAATCGGGCATAGGACTATTTTGCATTTTCTATAACACATTCGCAGCAGTTGTAGGCAGTTTTAAAGCCGGTTTTTATTTGCATACATTAAGTCTCTACTTCGAATAATCTGTGATATGTGTGGAGATTGTTATTATGTGGATAGTCTTTGATAAAAAAGGATAGTTGGGTTTGTTTTCTGTGCTATTCAATGTGAATAGTCTCTACTTAGAATAATCTGTGATATGTGTGGGGATTGTTATTATGTGGACAGTCTTTGATAAAAAAGGATAGTTGGGTTTGTTTTCTGTGCTATTCAATATGAATAGTTCTTACTTTGGGTGTTTGAAGGCTCGCAAACAGTGAGCATGATCTCCCAGGGAACTCCAAACCATCGCATATCCATCTTTACTGCCCGTAACAATATGCCAGCGATCAAATTTGATTGACATTATCGGCCCTGTGTGTCCGTTTAGTTTCTGAAAGAAGAACAAGAAGAGATATTCTTAAATTGTATCCCTTCAATAGTCATGAAAATGCTAATTTAAATGGAAGTGTGACAGACCAACGAAAATACGGTTTCAAACTTAAACATAACAGACTGATGAAAATGTTATTTCGAACTTAATTATGACAGACTAACCGACGGGCACAACCTTTTATAAGCATCTAAAATTTGCCTGTCTAGCCACACTGAAGAGCTGTGATACAGCAAAACAGTCGGTCTATGGATGACTATATATATATATATATATATATATATATATAGTCTAAAGAAGCTTTGAGTCATTTAAGAAAAAATGCAGTTTAAATTCCCAGAGAAATTAACTAAATCCAAGATATTGCATATATATATATATATATATATATATATATATATATATATATATATATATATATATATATGTATATATATAAAATGGATAGATGATAAAGATAAAATATTATCTTTAAAATAATCCTATCATGAAAAGACAATGCTCAATATACGAGATAGAGCAATTATAAAATGAAATGAATGATGAGAATAAAAATTGGAAAAAGAACAATATGTATTGAATTATCAAGTAGTTTAAACAAGGGATATATCAATAAACTTTATATCTCTCTCTCTCTCTCTATATATATATATCTATATATATATATATATAAATATATATATATATATATATATATATATATATATATATATATATATATATATATATAATACATTGAATACGAATTTAAAGATAAATGATGTATCTTTAAATGATAATCTATCGTGATAATAGAAAGCTTAATATAGTGAATAGAGCAATAAATTCAGAAGATGAATGATGAAAATAAAAAGTTGTACAAATACAATATTTATTAAAACATCAGAAGTTCAAAAGCAAGGAGTCTCATTATCCTTAACCCATGGATTTTCAAAAAAAATTATTTTCATCAGAGGATAAAAGAAAAATATACTATCAAGATTCTTTCCAAGTATGATCTGATGGAAGGATCAGATTCTCTTTCCGCCTGATGAGATCTCAGTTTCTAACAGCTGTTGATTGATAACATCGACATGCCAGTGTCGCGGATTATGTACATGTCTGTATAAATAAAAAAATAATTATATATAAAAGCTCTATTTGATATTGAGCACTCTTTATAAGCCCGGTTTAAATTCTTTGGATTTTTATTCTGTGGATGTTTACTTTACCTGGATTACTATTTATATATATATATATATATATATATATATATATATATATATATATATATATATATATATATATATGGTAAAATGAAAAAGGAAAACCAAAAACTGGATGTTTTTTATGTGTACATCAACGTTTCGTCTTTATTTATAAGACTTCATCAGGATGATGATATAGGGAAAAGATATCATCATCCTGATGAAGTCTTATAAATAAAGACGAAACGTTGATGTACACATAAAAAACATCCAGTTTTTGGTTTTCCTTTTTCATTTTACCATCACGTCGGATTACCTTCATCCTTCTCTTCCCATATATATATATATATATATATATATATATATATATATTGAATTCTAACGTTATTTTTCAAATGCAGAGAACCACAGAGAAAGTTAAGTTGCCTAACGAATCTTTGACACTCTTAACAATAACACACTTCTTATGGGCATGCAAATAAAACTCGCCATAGTCTTTTGGTTATTAGTGTCATCGGCATATGGACTTAATTTCTTAAGATGGCCACATAGCTGTACATGGACTTACTTCCTAAAAATAATACGAACTCTGTCAGTCTCACGAATTTCTTACTCTAACCTGCGTACGTACGGTCATAAAATAATTCTCCTCGTCCAGGCTCATGGACTCATAATAACAGTTTCCTCGTCTTGACTTTTGGACTTTTAACCCCCCCCCCGTCAAGACAGATGAACATTTAATAGAATGAAAATTCTTAAACTCATTTCTTGTTGAACGCAGATGTAAAATAAAGGTGATAAAATATATTATGTATGGAAAGTCTATCTCATAACTTTTGCTAAATGCCTTAAATAGATTTTCTATATACTCTCTCTTCATTATTAATATTGTTATCTAAAGTTGCTTTATATATTACATTAGTTATTGAACATTTATTCATCAATGGACAATTGTTTTTAATTCTACAATTACAAAAAAATGGTAGTATTATCATTATTACTACTATTATCGCTGTTACAATTAACATTATCTATATATTAATACGATAGCATGTGTGCTATTTTGTGTTTCACGCTTACATAAAAAGCAACGACTTTTCGAATATTTGTATTATTTACCTCCTCTCCAGGAGGTTAGGCACAAGGCCAGTTTTATCTTACTCCCACAAGGTAAGATGTGACCCAAGGTCAGGTCGGGAAAGTGGGGTTTGAAAAGCCAGCGCCCGAGAGGTGAGCACTCTGGCCATTAAAAATTGCCTGGGCAGCCCCGTCGGTATTCTCCGGTAATGAATTGGAGCCAAATTTAATTTAATCTAAAGCATTTACAAAGTAAGGTTTAGTCGTCGAAATCGGAATCAAATCGAGAAAAAAGTCTGACGGACGGACGGACGGACGGACGGACGGACGGACACGAAACCACTTTTATAGGTTAGGAACAATATAATTAGTATTGAAAACATCATTTCGTGTAATTTACACGGGTCCCGCTAGTTTGTATTATTATTATTACTACCATAATTATCCTCATTATTATTTTTTAAATTGTGTTTCTTTAGTTTTGTTTGCATCTTTTGTGTAATATAATAAGTACATTTAGTATTATTCCTATTGATAATTTGAAATAGCTCCATTTTTTAATTTTTATTTCATTATTATAAGGCGCATTACGCCATATTAGGTGCTTCTGCAGTTTACGAACCGGGCTATTTTTTAGATAGGATTTTCAACTTAAATTCAATTTTGACGATATATTTTGTTTATTAAATTGTTAGGTGAAAGTACAATGGCTTTCTAAATAATAATGTTATTATTTCAGTCCGGTTCGTAAACTGCAGAAGTACCCCAAATTATATTTCCTTTTCTATTATCTAGTATTATTCCTATTGGCAATTTGAAATAGCTCCATTTTTTTTAGTTTTTACTTCACCATTATAAGGTGTATTGAGCTAAATTATATTTCCTTTTCTGTTATTTTATTAATATTTCTTTATGTTAATTTATTATTGTATCCGCTGTATTTTAATATATATATATTACGGGAGTATTATGTCCGAATTTCTGAGGATTGCTCGTGTTACCTTAAAATTGGTAGATTTTATGCCCCCAATTTCTGACCTAATAATAAGAATGATAAAACAAGGTGGCGATCAGAATAAAAATTGATAGAGCAAATCCAAAACTATCTAAATGAAAATAATGTAGAATATGTATAAACGTATATATATATAACACATATACTAATTATATTAAAAAAATAAAAAAAATACATGTATAGATATATATATTTTTAATTTTTAAACATTTTTAATATAAAACTAAAACTAAAACTAAAAATAAATTAAACTATAAATTCACCTAAAAAGTAGTGTAATGGATTCGTCCGAACACTTTAAAATACAGCAACATTTTTGTAATTAATGGATACATTTTATTAGACACAGACGTACAACACAGGTAAGGAGGACATTTTTTAATAACTAATATAAGTTAGCAAAACATTTATCTGTAACAAAACTTAGATCTAATATACGGAACGTTTATGTTCTTGTCTTTTAAGGGAAGTGGGGTCTGATCAACTCTGCTGGGAAGCCATGAAATAAAATACTGTTTTGTTTTTAAATTCCCGAAACAGTTTTTCATGGTAAACAACTGATGATCCCTTAAATAATGTTAAGACTAGCGTAAATTCTTGGAAGCAAACTATTATAGTAACTGCAAAAAGTAAATTGACTTACAAAAGTGATTTTCCACCGAACGACTTGGGACTAATTTTTTCTCTTTATATAGTTTTAATGGTTGAGAAACTTCCGAGACTATATATATATATATATATATATATATATATATATATATATATATATATATATTCCTTTCCTTTTCTTTTTAAATAAATATAATTTTTTCCCTGCAGTTAAGACTTTTTACAGATAAAATGCAATTTATCCCCCCCCCCCTCTCTATTTTGAACAACATTTTGTTATTTTAAATTCATTCTTCTATTCTTTGGAAAAGGAAACATATTTTATGCATGGAAGTGTTATTCATTTTGCTTACTTTTATGAGTTGACCGCTGTCCTTGTGCCAGACGTTAACTTTCCCACCACTTAGATCTAATATACGGAACGTTTATGTTCTTGTCTTTTAAGGGAAGTGGGGTCTGATCAACTCTGCTGGGAAGCCATGAAATAAAATACTGTTTTTAAATTCCTGAAACAGTTTTTCATGGTAAACAACTGATGATCCCTTAAATAATGTTAAGACTAGCGTAAATTCTTGGAAGCAAACTAACATAGTAACTGCAAAAAGTAAATTGACTTACATAAGTGATTTTCCACCAAACGACTTGGGATTAATTTTTTTTTCTCTTTATATAGTTTTAATGGTTGAGAAACTTCCAAAACTATATATATATATATATATAAATATATTTCTTTCCTTTTCTTTTTAAATAAATATATTTTTTTCTTTGCAGTTAAGACTTTTTACAGATAAAACGCAATTTATCCCCCCCCCCTCTCTATTTTGAACAACATTTTGTTATTTTAAATTCATTCTTCTATTCTTTGGAAAAGGAAACATATTTTATGCATGGAAGTGTTATTAACTTTGCTTACTTTTATGAGTTGACCGCTGTCCTTGTGCCAGACGTTAACTTTCCCACCATTACATCCACTCACGATGAGTTTGGTCGATATGGCGATGGCGTGGACAGGGCTGCTGTGACGAAATGTCCGCAAACATTTACCGGTTTCTAAGTCCCAAACTAAAAGAGGTAAAAAAGAAAGGAAAACAAAACAATTATCTGGTCAAAGAATTTCAAAGAAATCTTTTCTTTGCAATCATTAATGTTTTGAAATTGTACAAAACTACATGCAAGACCAATGCAACGGTATTTGGCGCACTGAACACGTGCATGTGTTTGTATGCGTGTTTGTGTATTCATGCCAACTATTTGTATTATAATTGAACATTTCTTACCCGTCTATTGGTCACCTATAAGCTCTAAAACTATTTGACAGAATTGCACTAAATTTACCATGAAGCATTGTCAAAATTATATTGCTACTACTACGACTAAAAATAAACACTTAGAACCTCAAAAAGTATTGGAAATAATTGCACACAATTTAGCATGAAGAACCTTTGGGATCTCGGTTGCGTCAAAATTAAACTACTACTACTACTACTACTACTACTAGAGATGCCTATGTTTAGTCTTCAGAGACAATGGATAACCTCTGTTGTGAAGCAAGGGTTGTGGAATCCCCCATCCACACCTCTCCTGAACGGGCATTGCTTGAATCTAGTGACAAGAAGAAAAAAGAAAGGAAAGAATAATCAAGTATGCAAATTTAATTTTTATGAGAAAAGAGCGGAGGCTTAATCTTAGAAATAACTGATAATAATAAAAATGAAATTAAAGATCTTTTTACTTCTAATATAGACACGCAATTATTATTATTTGAAACGTCCATGTGGCTGTTTTTCTTCCCACTTTTCTTGTCTGTTTGTTTCTGGTTTTGGTGCTTCTCGAGTTGTTCATTGGGACAGTGTCTCTTGCTGATCAGCCTTTCTGTCTTCTGAGTTATTTAACAGTCCTCTTCCCTCTTCTTTTCACGTAGAGTCTGTCTGTATCGTCTTTTGGGTGTAATGCGTTATGCATTGTCATTCATTTTCTAGTCTTCTGGTCAAGGTGCCTGAGTTCTTCTTTAGTCCAGCCTATGAATGGTCCAGATTATCTTATTTGTGATACTGCCCAGATGTTTATTCCTTTCACTAGGTTTCTGTTATATAATTTCGTTTCTAAGAGTTTCCTTGTTCTTCTCAGGTATTCTTTCCCAGTCTTCTCTTTCATTTCTGTAGATTTGATGGTGTCTGCTTCCAGAACTCCCAAATATTTATAGCTACCCTGTTCGCCTAGCATCCTCATTTCCTCTTGGTTGGTTGAGCAGTTTCATGCCATCTGTTGTCTCAAGTTTTTCCCTTGTACACTTTATTATTATTATTATTATTATTATTATTATTATTATTATTATTATTATTATTATTATTATTATGTACTCACCAGGAGTTCTCACACAGGTCATCAGTGATTGCTCACCGACAACCAGTGGCATACCCTGGAGTCTGAGTGACAACAAGTCTCCACAAATTTCCAATATTCTCCACCTCTTTTCGATAGCCACCGCAAATAAACTTGCAGTACCACAACAGCCGTTTACCATTGATTTCTTGCTGGTAAGGACAATTGGTCTTCTCTGGGATTTGGGTGGCAATAAGCCTCCCCAAGGTCCCAGCAGTCTCTGCACTTCCAGTAGAGGTCTGGTTTGTGCTGTCCCTCCTCGGTCTTCTCATCCTAGGCTGGTACCATTTTTTTTTGGGGGGGGGGGAGGGGGAGCTGATGGTGTTTCTTGCTATTTCTGTTCATTGGTTCATTTTTGTGTCGTGTCAGTTGAGGCCGGTGTAATTTATTGGAGGGGGGAGCTTATAAAGTAATGTTTCTTGCATTTTCTGTTCCTTTGTTTGTGATGTGTTCTTTCTGTGGTTTTGTTTTCTTCCTGTAGTAGATTCCGTGTAACCCTTCGTAGCTTATGCGGGTTGGTTTCCGCATTCAATGATTTTTCTTAAGATTGTAGCTGTTTTGATCATTGCTGTCCTTTGTATAGTTCCGATGATCCCTTTGATTCCAATTTCTCCCAGTCTTTTTTCCAGTTTTTTGGGGATTGTTCCTAGTGCTCCTACGATTATTGGTATTATACTAACTTTCTTCATGCTCCATATTCCTTTCAGTTCTCTGGCTAGTTCCGTGTATTTGCTTCATTTTTCCGTTTCTTTGATCTTTACTCTGTCGTCTTGTTGATTATTATAACATCCGGTCTCCTTACTTGTATGAGTTTGTCTGTTTGTATATCCATATCCCAGATGATTTTGTGTTTTTCGTTTTTCAGTACTGTTTCTGGTTTATGTTTGTACCATTTGTCTGCGTATTCGAAATTCAATTGTTTGCACAGTTCCCGGTGTACTGCTTTCCCAACACAGTCATATCTGTTCTTGTATTCTTTTTGGGCGAGTTTGCTACATTTATTTATTATATGATTTACTGTTTCGTCTCTTTGTCCACACAGTCTGCATTTACTGTTTTCTTGGGTTTTATCTATTTTGACCTTAATGTAGTTTGTCTTAATTGCATTGTTCTGTGCAGCCATCAGTAAAGATTCCGTTTCTCTGTTCAAGTGTCCTTTTTTTAGCCATGCCCGGCTATTTTCATTGGTTTCTTCTCTTGTCAGTCTTATGAAGCGTCCATGTAGTTGTTTTTTTTCACACTTTTCTTTTCTTGTCGTTTTGTTTCTGGTTTCGGTGCTTCCCGAGTTGTTTGTTGGAACGGTGTCTCTTGCTGCAGTGATAAGGATTTCCGTGTGTTGAGTTATGTATTTCTCCAGCCCTTTTTTTGAGTCTTCCACAAAATCTTCTATACTTACCAGTCCTATTCCCCCTTCGTTTCTTTTCATGTAGAGTCTGTCCGTATTATTATTATTATTATTATTATTATTATTATTATTATTATTATTATTTGTACTCACTAGAGTTCTCACATAAGTCATCATAAGTGATTGATCACTGATAATAACAGGTGGTGTTCCCTGGAGTTTGAGTGACAACAAGCCTCCCCAGATTTCTAGTACTCTCCACCTCTTTTCGATAACCATTGCAAATGACTTTGCAGTATCGCAACAGTCGCTTACCATTGATTTCGCGCTGGTATTGACCATTGGTCTCCTCTGGGATTTGGGTAGCAATAGCCCCCTCCAGGTCCAAGTACTCTCCGCACTCTTCCAGTGGAGGTCTGGTTAGTGCTCTCCCTTCTCGGTCTTCCCATCCTCCTTGACTCTTCAAGACTATTTTGTGTGATATCAGCCGAGCCTGGTGCCATCACTTTTTTTTTTGAAAGGGTGGGGGCAGTTTATGAAATTTCTTGCAGTTTCTGTTCCTTGGGTTTATTTTGTGGTTTTATTTCCTGTGGTTTTGTTTTCTTCTGATTGTAACTTCCATGTGATTGGTTACTTTTAGTAGCTTATGCAGGTTTGTTTCCACATTCGAGGATTTTCTTGAAGATTGCAGCTGTTTGCATCATTGGTGTCCTTTGTATGGTCTCAGTGATCCCATTGATTCCAATTTCTCCCAATCTTTTTTCTAATTTTATGGGGACTGTTCCTAGTGCTCCTACGATTATTGGTATCATATTGATTTTCTTCATGCTCCATATCCCTTTCAATTCTCTGGCAAGTTCTGTATATTTGCTAATAATAAATTATTATAACAATAATAATAATAATAATAATAATAATAATAATAATAATAATATTATTATTTGTAGTAGTAGTAGTAATAATTCGTCAATGATTTTTTCCAATTGCAAGAGAAAGCAAGACAGGAGGAAAATAGAAAGAAAGATGGAGTGAAAGAGGGGGATACAGGGGAGGGAAGTGAGAGAGTAAAGGAGAAAGGGGGAGAGGGAGGATAGATAGAGAGGGGTAATAAAGCGAGAGAGAGAGAGAGAGAGAGAGAGAGAGAGAGAGAGAAGTTTTAAACACACTTTTTCACTCTTCTGTTTTGTTGTCCATGCCCCTCCCCTCTCCCACCTACGGGGCAACTAAAGTAATAACTTAATCTGAGGTAATCCGGGTTCAGATCGGGTGGATTTACAAAGTGAAATCTTGAAGTCAAAATGAAAAAAAAAAAAATTTCTGAATAAAATAAAAAAAAAATTTTCTGAATAAAAAAAAATAAAATTTTCTGAATAAAATAATAAAAAAAAAGAATAACAGTGGACATTTCATGACATAACCTCTGACCTTTGCATGATCCATCTTTTGACCCAGAAGCCAAGGAATTCTCGAGCAGCAGCAGACTAAGCACGGTGTCGCGATGCCCACGAAATATTCTGAGACACTCACCAGTGTCTACTGACCAACACCTGCAATTGAAAGAAGAATTTGATTCCAGTCAGCGATAAATTCTTTGAACTCTTTTACGGAATCTCGAAGAAGCAAAGATTTGGAAATCAAATTAATGTAAAAAATATAAAAACTTAAATTTCTTCACGATAATTTTCCAAAGCATTTGTGATAGCAATAATGATTCGGTAATAGAATTTGCTCCCAGGACTTACTTCCATTCCAGATATAAAATGGAAGATTTATAACCAATCTGTCGCTAAGGTCGCTGTAAAAATGGTTGGATCATTCTATCGCTCTAGAAAGTACCTGCCTCCAGATGCAATCCTCTACCTGTATAAGAGCCAGATAATCCTAACATGGGGAGGTACTGTTGCCACATCTGGGGAGGCGCTGCTCAGAGCACTCTTCATTGCTTTTACAGAGTTCAAAATCGACTTTGAAATCAGTTACTTACATCCCTTTCTTACAGAATAGACGTTGCTAGTCTCTCTCTGCTCTATCGTTATTTCCATGGAAGGTGCTCGACTGAGCTCCGATCTTTCGTTCCTCCTTGTAAGACATTCACAGCAATAACTTATCCTTCTACCACAACGAAAAACTCTCATTCGTCCTCCAGTGCTTAGTATCAGGCAGAATTTCCACAAACAAAACTACTTTGCACAGGCTTCCCGTCTGTGGAACATGTTACCACGGGACTGCTTCTCTGAAGATTACAACATGGTTGTCTTCAAATCCAATGTCAACAGATTCCTGTCATGAACCGTTCCCACAAGTATTCGAACTTAGTCCATTCCATTAATCATTCTCAATCCTCCCATAATGTTCTTCATCATTCAACTCATCAACCCTTATTCTTGAGTGGCTTTTGGCCTTGATAAGTAGTGACCCATCTAGTAATTAAACCAAAAATTCAAGCATTATGTTTCATTTTTTACATTGTTTTAATAGATAAAATTCTGAAGATTTTTTCAGGCGAAGAAAAAGTTCACGAAAGAAGGAAATTTTTTTGCATTAAATGAGTTCGAATTAATCTTCAAATGATAAGTTTCACGGGAAAGTGGAGTTTGAAAAGCCAGCGCCCGAGAAGTGAGCACTCTGGCCATTAAAAATTAACTGGGCAGCCCCGTCGGCATTCCCCGGCAGGGGCGCCTCAGGCAGTAAGCAATAAACTTACTCCTCCCCAAAGAGGGGAGGCGAAGCCTGGGAGGCTGGACCTCCTAGAACTGCACAGGACAGACCCATAGACCGGCGTAAATCAAGCCCGAAGGCCAAGACAACACCAGTATGGGGTGCAGTATCCATCGGAACAGATACTACACTTTTTTATTTATCTACCTCCCACAAGGTAAGATGTGACACAAGGTCTGGAAAGTGAGATTAGAAAAACCAGCACTCGAGAAGTTGAGCACTCTGGTCATTAAAAATTGCCTGGGCAGCCCCGTCGGCATTCCCCGGTAGGAGCGCCTCAGGCAGTAAGCACTAAACTTACTCCTCCCCAAAGAGGGGAGGCAAAGCCTGGGAGAGAGGACCTCCTAGAACTGCACAGGACAGTACCTCAGACCGGTGGAATCAAGACCCGAAGGCCAAGACAATACCGGTCTACAGAGTGAGCATCCATCGGAACAGATACTACACTCTGATCTTAGCCAAAAGGCCAAGGAGTAGACATGTTCATTTCGGCTGACACCGTGTGCGTTTACGTGTGACAGTGTGTGTAAATGGGATACGCATTATAAATGTATGTGTATATTAGCGTGCCTGTTTTTTAGTTAGAGAGTGCGTGTATGAACTGTGCACATAATTTCGATTAGCAGTGTGTATGTTAGATAGTGAAAGGGGGTGCCCGGAGGGAGGGCACCATAAAATGGGGAGAGTGGCCTAAAAGCTAAAGGCAAGAAATCACATAACTTCCAACAGAGAGTGGCTCTCTCTCTCTTTGCCTGCCGACAACCAGACTGAATGGACAAGAGACGTCGTTGTCTCAGCTAGTCCTGATAGGGGGTCGGAGACGGTGGTGTACAGTATAGCTAAAAGTCGGCCTGTTTGTTTATATGTTATTTGTGTGTGTGTCTCCCTCTCTCTCTCTCCCTCTCTCTCTCCCTCCCTCCCTCTCTTGCACATTCACATTTCAGTTTTCTGTCTCTGTTCTTTTGAAATAAAACTTTTAAAACCAAATCAGCGTCCACGTGGTTTTCTATCAAAAGCCGAGTTTTGCAATGTGAGCCTTGTCAACATCTGGGTTGCAGCAGATAAGACATGGGTGTATAATGTTTATATGCTCTGACAGAAGGTAGTATCCTACATGTATATGTTGTCGCTATGTTTAGTAGTTTGTGTGTGTCACTGGTTGCGTCCGTTGAGGGCCTTTGGGCATCAGAGGCCTAGGCAGGATGTGTCTTACGCAAATGAGTTGTGTTTGAAAATAAACAGGAAAGAGAAAGAAAACTGCTGTATTTGGGTTTTTATATTACACGCAAATATTTGAAAGTGTATATTTCTTGCACTGTGATTGGTTGAAAGAAACTGCTGATTTGAGCTTTGTCTAATCGAGAGTGGATACTTAAAAACAAGATTCCCCGGCTGCTGTTGCTTCTAGCAATGGTACCATTAACAAAGGACGAATACTGACTTTACTTTCATTTCTCTCTCTCTTTTCTTCTCCTCGTTTTTGGAATAATACTAAATATACTTATTATAGTACATAAAATATGCCAAAAAAAAAAGAAACACAATTAAAAAAATAATAATGAGGATAATAATGATAGTAACAGTAATAATAACAGTGGTGTTAATGGTAACAGTGATAATAGTAATAATGATAATACTACCATTTTTTGTAATTGTAAAATTAAAAACAATTGTCCATTGATGAATAACTGTTTAATAACTAATGTAATATATAAAGCAACTATTTAATAATGAAGTAATGTAGGCTTTTATCAAAAGTAATGACAATTTCCCTCTTTTTGGTGGAAGTTTTGATTCATACCTTTTCTAAAATTAAAGAATCTGATTCGATGAGACTTTTATACCAATTCCCAAAATATCCACCACCTTCCGACCCTAAACCCCATTAATAAAGGAAACAACATCTTTTTTTGTTTTTACCTGATGCTGGTATCGTAACTGCCGCTTAAGACAATCCTCTTCTTTTCACAAATAAAAACACATTTAATGGAACCGGCATGACCTTTTATGAGAGGATTGACATCTTTACCGGATGTGCTATTAATGAAACGCACTTTTCTGTCTTTCGAACCGAGAGCGATCAATTCCCCTCCATCCATGTGGACGACACGGTGAGGATTTTCGCTGCAACGAAAGCAAAAAAATCACTTATTAAGAAAGTCCTGTCATTAAATTATTTATACACACATGTACAACAGCTTTTCTTGCACATCACACAACAAATAAATGTTGTTATTGTTGTCAACCATGTCTCATTGTTTCATCACTTTCAGCTTCTCTCTTAATCCACTTGCCTTTAATATATCGCATCCACTAAAGTGGTACGATGGCCGTCTTTTTCTCTCTGGATCCCAGGTAGATGAGCCACCATTATTCATGTCCCACTGTGTTTTGTGAGTTTGAAATCAAATCTGTTTTCTCTTTTGATATTATTAAAAATAAAACATGATTAAAAAAAATGAAGACATGTTGTCCCTATTTACTTGCCTCCCCACGAGGGCAGAGTAAGACACAAGTCGGTTTTTAATGTGGGGAAAATAAAGCTTCCTAAAATGGGGCACTCTGGATAAGGACAAAATTTTAAATGCCTCAGTTTAGAAGAATTTCTTCCTCACTGACAGAGAAAAGAACAGATGCCACACTCTGATCCCAGCCCAAAGGCTGAGAAGTTACCATATTTTAAGATGCTTTCATGGCTCAGTTAGAAGACTCGCAGTCTTTTCAAATCCAAGAGCATCATAAAGTCTTTTTTTACAGACATGAATTATACTTTTTCCCAAATCCATAAACAACAAAAAATCTATAATTCAAAATTATTCACTGCAACAAAACCGTTAAATATAAAACGTTGTCATATAAATGATGACCGACCTATTTCGTAGAACCATGACATTGTAGGCGCCACAGTAGATGTTCCGTTCTTCCATGATGACTTTCCGCGTTGAAACTCCACTGTAGGCAACCGTGAAATTCGCTTCACTTCTATAATTTGTTTTCAGGACGGGTTCATCTGTCAGGATTACATTCCAAGTTTGGGGTCTAACATTTGGCACGGGAACATCCACATCTTTGGCATATATCGGATTCACACCATGAGAAGACGTACCCTGGGTAAATAAAATCAGAAATAATTTTAAAAGACTAACCAAAGGGACCGCTAATTTAAAAAAAATTCTTTATAGTAGGAAGTTTAAAAAAATTCTTTATAGTAGGAAGTTAAAAAAAATTCTTTATAGTAGGAAGTTTAAAAAAATTCTTTGTAGTAGGAAGTTTAAAAAAATTCTTTATAGTAGGAAGTTTAAAAAAATTCTTTATAGTAGGAAGTTTAAAAAATTCTTTATAGTAGGAAGTTTAAAAAAATTCTTTATAGTAGGAAGTTTAAAAAAATTCTTTATAGTAGGAAGTTTAAAAATATTCTTTATAGTAGGAAGTTTAAAAATATTCTTTATAGTAGGAAGTTTAAAAAAATTCTTTATAGTAGGAAGTTTAAAAAAATTCTTTATAGTAGGAAGTTTGAAAAAATTCTTTATAGTAGGAAGTTTGAAAAAATTCTTTATAGTAGGAAGTTTTAAAAAATGTAGCAAAAAATCCTTTCTCTTTTAAACTAAATGTTACACACATTCTGTACATACCATAGACGGCGGCACCGGGGGGGGGGGGCAGAGGGGGCTCCAACCCCTACACTTTTTGACTTCCCCCCCCCCCCCACTTTACGGTCATCAATAGTTAAGTTGATATACATGTGTTTAACCGGGCCTCCCCACTTTTTAGGAGAAGCCCCCCCCCCCCCGGAACTTTTATAACGTAAAAACGTTGTGAAAATTTAGATGCCTCTGACTTTTGTCAAATTTTAACAAAAGGTATCAAACATCAATTAATAAATATACCCCGAAATCTCAGTTTTTTTTTAGAATTTGAATGTGTTTTGGGCAATCTCCAAAGTAAAAATTTTAAAAATTCAGATTGGCAATAAATTTATTCATAATCATTAGACACTAATTAAGCAAGCTTTTCAGATCTTAGAACAATAGACTGCAGCAGGGCAAGAATTAAAATCACGCTGTATCTCTCATCGTATTACTCTCTAACAGGTTTTTAGATCAATTTATTTCATGCATGCTCAACGAATGAGTTGTACTAAAAAGGAATAAGGCAATGCTCCGAATATAAACAAATGGTACATTATTCCTTCAATTAATATGGGCTTTAACAAAATATTTTAGAGCAAAAATTAAGCTAAATGGTTTACTTTAAATTTAAATACACTAATATATTTTTGTTTCGTTAAGTTAATATGACGTAATTTAGAGAATTCAGAATTAAATTACTTATGTACAAACATTTTGGTACTCTTATAGATGACGCACCATGTTTCCGTGACTTTGTGTCGTCAACGTTCGGGCAGGTCTCTTTTTAATGTGTAGAAAATTGAACTTTTATGTGAAATTCTTTCTGTATTGCAGCCATTTTCTTTTTGTTATTCTTAAATTATTGTCTATTTATTTATTTTTGATTATAAATGTGCTAAATTCTGTCATCACACATCCGGGTCTTTAAATATAAGTTGACTTCCTGATTCTGTTGCGTTCTGCTTTCAAGAAGATCAAACTGGTTTCTACATACTCTGATTAATCCAGTGTGGTTAAGAATCCTATCGGCAATTCTATATTGTAATAAAGTATTCAGGCGATGCGTTTAATGACAGACACATCCTGCTCTCTAGATGGCGCTCCACTGCATTCTTATGCACTCAAAACAAAACAAAACAAAACAAAAAGCAAAACAAAACAAAAAGCAATAAATGAAGGAAGGAATGATTTAAACTCCGTGATAAATATGTGGCTGAATATCTCCCCGAAAGCGGGCACAATGAATCGCTCTCAAAACTGTTTGACTCGAGTTAAGTCACTAAAAGATGCCTTTAAAGAGAACAAGAATACCACCCAAAGCATGACCAAAGAGATCTCTCCAAGAATACGAGAAGGAACCCTAATAACACAACGCAGTGAACACACTGAAATATACCATCATGGATGTTAACCAAACCAAAAATAGATCTCACACTGAGATGGGAAAACAAAAAAAGATCTAACCCCTGAAAAATAAATACATAAGACATATAGCAACTTATACAAATGGGGAGTTTGAATTACCTATTGTCGATCAAGGGAAGAGTCTATCAGGCATGTGGATTCAGAGACTTCATTGAAAGAATGGATAAGATTTGATGGGTTAATAGATGTAGAGCAGTTGCGGTAGCAGGGCCATTTTGCAGGAGAAGGCCAAGGAAAAACACAGGAGGCAGTGATAAGGATGAACCTGAGAGAAAAAGGGATAAATAAAGACCTGGTCAGAGATGGGTTAGTTTGGGAGTGAATTTCTAAAAGCCGCCCAATACATGCCAGCATGTAAAATAGACGTTAAACTGATGATGATGATGATGATGATGATGATGATGATGATGATGATGATGATGATGATGTATAATTCAAATTATGATGAGGACAATAACTCAGAAAAGGCAACTTTTTATATTTTGAGCTTCGATGGAAACGAACTGACTGACAGCATTTTTCTGTGGCTGGATATAAAAAGTATGTCATCAAAGAAATATTAAATGTCAATCATGTCTGTACATGTCTACATTCGGACAATTATATAGACAGTTTTGGTGAGGGTGGCCGTCTCTGATGCTAATATTGACACATGACCAACCCAAGTCTAAGATTAAAAAAACGAATTAAAGCAAAGAAACCACAAATTAACCGCCGTCCAAGAACATAATTTGGAGGTGCAATCTTGGGTAGAAATTTACAAAGTAAAAACTCAACCACATCATTCGGATTATGTTAAACTATTTGCAAGAAAGAAAAAGGAACCCAAAACATAAGTGAACACAGCTAGACACTTTAGTTAGGGCGTAATAATGGAAGTCAGAATGAAAAAGTGTACACTACTTGAGATTAAGAAGGGAAAACTTGAAGCAACTGAAAGTATATAACTACTGAATCGAGACGTGATGTAGGCAGTTGGTAGAACATGATAACTATAAATATCTTGGAGTTCTGAAAGCGGACACCATCAAATCGACAGAGATGAAAGAGAAGATTAGAAAAGAATACCTAACGAGGACAAAAAACTTCTTGAAAATAAATTATATAGTAGAAACCTAATAACGGCATAATCACATCGACACATCGACTCTCGTTAGATCACCAAAGTTAAGCGACGTTGAGCCCGGCCAGTACTAAAATGGGTGACCATTTGAGAATACCACATGCTGTATGTGTTCTCCACTTATCTCGGCATTGTTTCCAGTCGTCTTGGACTTCTCCTTGCCACTGGAATCAAGCAGTGCCGATTCAGGAGAGGTGTGGTTCGGATTGTGCAACCCTTGCTTCACAATTATGCATGCAGGTACCCTTACAGGGTGTATCCATTGTCTCTCAAAACTAAACGGAGGCTATGAGCATGAATAACGGGAATAAATACTTGGGCAGCATCTCCAGTAAGATACTCTGGACTGTCCAGAGACTGGACAAACGAAAAACTTAGGTACTTGGACGAAAGAACCAGGAGACAAATAACCATGAAAATGCACTACACCTGAAGGATGATACTGACCAACTCTATGTAAAAAGGAAAGGGAAAAAAGGAGGAAGAGGACTTTGTAGACAACGCGAAAAAAGGATTAGAAAAATACATATTTATTTACTCCTCTGCAGGAGTTAGGCACAAGGCCAATTTTATCTTACTCCCACAAGTAAGATGTGACCACAGCTTGGATCGAGTAAGTGGGGTTTGAAAAGTGAGAAAGTGAGCACTCTGGCCATTAAAAATTGCCTGGGCAGCCCCGTCGGTAGGGGCGCCTCAGGCAGTAAGCAATAAACTTACTCCTCCCCAAAGAGGGGAGGCGAAGCCTGGGAGGGTGGACCTCCTAGAACTGCACAGGACAAACCCACAGACAGGTGGAATCAAGTCCCGAAGGACAAGACGACACCCGTCTATAGGGGTGCAGTATCCATCGGAACAGATACTACACTTACTTCATAACACAAAATACAAAAGGTCTGTTTACCAATACCCAAAATACCACCAATACTGACGATTAAAACAATTACAATATCAAGCTTTTTGTTGGTGTGCAAAAAATGTTTAATGTTCACCATTTCTAAACAGACACTCAAATACTAAATAAATAAAATTAAAACAAAAATTCTCTAAATAAATTATTTATATCGAAAATCAACTTAAAATTAATTTAATTATTAGCTTTGTAGCCTTTATAAAATTTGTTAAAACAAAACATTAGAACGATTAAAATAATGTTCAAGGGACATTACTCTTATTTGAATATCCTCACAATTACCTCCCTTGCATTAGTACAAATCCAATGTCTCCAGATATTACACACAAGCTTATCGAAAAAAAAAATGAAAATAAAATAAAAAGTAAAAAGTAAAAAATCTAATTAGTAAGTAAACAAATAAGATTATTGGTACTTATATCGATCTTGACCCAGTTTCCGTGAGTTTCTTGTCGGAAGCGTTCGGCTATCCTACGCAAACGCCCGAGAGATGACGAGCCGATTTGTACCAGACGATATAAGTACCAAATTATTTAATCACAAGCTAAATTAAAATAAATAAATATAATATTTACAGCCACATCTATTTTAATTATGTACAGTTTATCCTTTAACTTGTTGAGAGTTATCAGTTTCTGCGATCCTTAAAAATAGCAATCTCGCAGTCAACAACAAAAATACTATACACAGAACCGGTGGGACATTTATAAAAGTGTGTGTGTGTGTGTGTGTGTGTGTGTGTGTGTGTGTGTGTGTGTGTGGGGGCTCTCCCCCCCCTGCCCCCCCTGCCCCCCCCCCCGGTGCCGCCGTCCATGATACACTCGAGACAGAAAGTAACCTGAGATAAAGAAATAGAAATACTAGTTGTGAGTTTAATAGCCTATGATGCATGTGAGTATTTTCCTAGTCTCGTAAAAGGCACAGGGGGGGGGGGGAACAGTCCACTTTATATATATATATATATATATATATATATATATATATATATATATATATGCAAACATTATTAAATAACACGGAGTGTTTTTTAGCTTTTAAATTTCCGAATGGTCCATTTAGTGTTTCGGTCAAATTACTGTATGTAAAAAAAGCTCTTAAAAATATAATACATTGCTACATATCCCCCCATCAACTCTGCTAATAAAATACGATTCATCATTTATTACAAAAAAATGAAAACATCGAACCATCTAGTTAAAAATAACACTTCTCAGACCCAAAATACATTAGGAAGAACCAATGTAATATATCAGTTTCAATGCCCCATGGGAGAATGTATCTCCGACAATAACAGTAAAACTAATTCTTACATCGGTTTCACAACCACAACACTTTCCCGAAGACTAACCTCACATCTCTCTGACACTAGCTCCATTTTCCAACACCTAAAAAAATATGACTGCCAATATAGACACATACTAGTTAACAATACTAAAATAATACACTACGATACTAACACCAAAAGATGACAAATTCTTGAAGCCCTCTACATAAAAACTAAAAATCCCACAATCAATAATGTGAATTACGAAACTAGTCACAACATTTTAAAGTGTCTAGCATAGTAATTAATGTTACCAAATTCTTATCCATTAAACAATTATACGTTTGAATCTTGAATGCACTCAGAACGTAATCAAATTCTTAGCTGTTAAGCAATCAAACTTTTGAATCTTGCACGCTCTTAGAACGTGATCACACTCTCATGTAACATCTCAATATTATAGATGCTCTTTTTAAGTTGTTAATTATTGACCATTATAATAATTAAAAAAACTCAACAGTAAAGACATATTTTTTAAGAAACCAAAACTAACACCGTCTGAAGATGATTTGACGAATGAAAGCGAAAGTACTCGCGAAAAAGTAAAGAAAATGGAACAAGAAACCCGTGGAACTTACATACAGCAATTTGACCGAAACACTAAATGGACTATTCGGAAAATTGAAAAAAAAAAAAAGAAGTCTTATCAAGCAAAAACACTCCGTGTTATTTAATAATGTTTGACTAAATGAAAATATGCTGCCTAAATACACACTCTCTATATATATATATATATAGTGTATATTTAGGCAGCATATTTTTATGTCAGCTGCCTTTAAGTAGGATTAATCTCTTGCTGATTTACCGAGTTGTAGATGGCGGCCGTGAGGGCAAAGACGTTGGAATTTGAGCTTCAAATATAACTTGTGTTCTCTACACTGACGATTCCGGTAAGGATGAAACGTATACATACGTAGATAAAAACAATTATACATACGTAGATAAAAACAATTATACATACGTAGATAAAAACAAATATTTATAATTAAATAGATTTTTCGTGGTACAAAATTTTATTAAGGCAAGAAATAAGGACATGTGTGACATATTTTTCCTTCTTGTTTTCTTTTCTTTTTTTGGAAATTAAAAAACAGTAAAAACAAAACAAAATGGTGTAATTACATTAATCTATTGAGCCGGCGGCTTTCGTTCACACTCGTCAGGGTAAATATGGAAGGAAACTTATTGTACTGCGATTAAAAAGTAAAATAGCATAGTGAAATGAAGACCAGTGACACGTTTGAGAAAAGGGGAGGGGGTCACAAGTGGATCACATTAAGCCCCAGAAGCCACTCTTTTTGCTTACATAAGAAAGGTTCTAATAACTTAACATAAATTGTTTCCAGGATTTTAAGACGGAACAACAAATGTGCTCTACTTATGACAGAAAAAAACTGTCACTGATGTAAGCCAATGCACATTCGATGCTATTTATGAGGTGTTGGGCAATAGATGTGTTAACGCAACTATTTAAATGTTTCAGTCGGCCTTGGCGTATCTGCTCTTTTAAAAATAAAATAAATACTTAGCTTGCTATAATTGCTATAAAATCTTACATTTCGATTGCACACTTCATTTTTCAAATAATCATTATCTTTCAGATCCCCACCCACACCCAAACACACACATTTTTGGTCTATTCTTATAATTGCTTTTACAATTTAGAACAAGAGTAAGTATGCACAATGTTGCATGTTTTTCGGAGGTGCAGAGATGCATGTTACAAACGGCAGACCTGCAGTGGGGGAAAATATTTAGCTAAGAGAGGAGACCATCCAGGAAATCGACTGGGCTATTTGAAAAATAATAACGTTTTGAAAACGAGGTTCATGCTGGGGATTCAGACCACTTGAAATTCTACAGAATTGATGTCCACTCCAGATAATAAATTCCCTGGTCAGTAAGGTTTTATGCCCTGTGATAAAAGAGCTCATCATTTTCAAGTATGCTGACTGTGTATCGCACCCCAAATGACAGTATATATGAGAAAGGATGAGAGTATGGCTGTGAGTGAAAAAGAGGAGGGGTGGGAATGTTGGTGAATTTGTCTTAGGGTGCGAGAGAGGGGAGGGGGTGCTGAGCTTTTTGTCGCAGTGAGGTGTAGCTTGGATTTTGAAGGGCTGGGGAAAGAGGAAGGGGAGAGGAGGAGGAAACTCTGTGTCTTTGGTATGTAGGTAGTGTCATAGTTTTAGAAAAAGATTTGAAGAAATGAAGATAATTTGAAAGTAGGCGGGGTGGGTGGGTTAGAGTGTGAAAGAAGTAGTCGAAAGGGTGAGATGGGTGAGGGGGAGAGTTGGGGTTGTTGGTGTTCAGTTTGGAAGGGATATTTCTCCTGATTGCAAGTGTGTCGTTCCGTAGAGAAACTAAGTATCATTGTCATCTCTCAAAATAAAACATCGTTACTTGTTTTAAACTTGACTCATAATTTTGTTTGGAAGGAAAATCCTTTTGGTTAAAGCAAAGACTGAGACCACAAGGTTGACACTACGGCCAAGGTCGAAATCAAGCCCTGAATTCGGACAAAGACAACAAGTGGATGATAACGGCCTGTGCAGATATAACAGATACAAATTCACAGAAGGTATCTTTTTTATATATATTTTTTCAAGGAACATGTTCATAAAAATATCCAATAGTTAAGATAGACCATATCAAATCTGATGTGAATAAAGACAAAATGGCGAATGCTTGATCCATTAAACGTGGCTTCAGTAATCATCACATTCAGATCGCTCAGCCGTTTATGTATCTAAATGGCTATGCCTTGGTGCCCCAACTGCTTACTTTACACTATCTGATTACTAAATAACCAGATGATTCAGAAATATAGCTTGAATGAATGAAGTAAGGAATTTTTCAATCCGTGCTATTCACATAATAAAAAGGTAATTCACACCTTTTTCATCAAATACATATTCTATCCGGACTGATAATTCTTTCAATAGACTAAACTACGAGAGATTCACCGTTTTTATACATTGGAAAAGCAATAGATACGATTGCAGAAATATAGCTTATAATTCTCTTGTTAAAATACATGACGACAAACGTTGGCTGAATGTCTGGTTTAATCAACCAATCTTAAACTACGGTTCTATGCTCAAACAACACAATAATCCCTAACATTTGGGAAAACATTTTCTAAATCCGTTTTTTTGTTTCTATTCAAAAATTCTTCTTCGGTAGACAATGTTTTAGAGATAGACAGGCAGTAAAGGCATGAATAAAAACGAAACACAGCCTACCTGAAGAACCATAGCGTCTTCGCGAACTTGCTGTCCGACAATGGAATCTTCTTTGACTTCTTTCGTCAACTGGCGCCATTTCTGGCTGACCTTCAAGGCATTAGAGAGACCGACCTCGTCTAACAAGCTGAGAATATATTTGGCCAAATGCGTGGGAAGACAATAAATGAAATCTTTGTATTGACACGTGACACTATACCTCTCAACATCCACGATCAGCTCCTCCTTCTTCTTCATCTTTTGACGAGATTGACCCATCAGGTTATTGATGCTGATATCATCCATGAATTTACGGGATGCAACGTTCTGATCCCATGCTTCAATATCGGTGAGGGAAGTCTCTGAATGTTCTTGAGGAATGGCTTCTGTTTAGGAGGGAAAAATATCAGTAAAGTTAAAGACAAAGAATAGAAATTTTATACTCTGCCAGATAAACAGGATCATACAACACTCAACAACCTTGGCGTTTATCTAAATGGATTTATTGACACAAAGTAAACGGGAACAAGGGCGTTAATTGATGTCAAGGTAACTTACGAGATGGATAACACAGGCCAGCCACAATCTGGCCACCATTAAAGCCTTCTGATGTACTTGTAAAAAAGTGCTGCACTTTTTAGTGATGCATATGAATGGCAGACGTTGCAAGTGTTAGATGTTCGGCCAAAGGAAAGTGAAAATACCTTTGGTTTTATTTTAGGCCACCCAGAAGTTTATTTCTCTTTGAAATAAAGTAAGTACCTCGTAAAGACAGGGACTCATGCTGGGATGTTCACAGATCATCTCCCTGATAATCCTCTGTCTGACAGTTATCTCAAGTTGAAATCTCAAGTGGCGAGTGCTTTGGTGGTCTGGTGAAAAAGACTTGGTCGGGAGGAAAGGAGATGAGAGGATAAGACCTGCCCCTTTTGGCAGAGCTGGCAATCAGTTTAAGCTGGGTTCCCTTCGAGACAAGGTGGGCCTATTTGGGATAGTCTGCCATTCAACACACGAGTATCATTTATAACCTCGAACAAATAAATCTGAAGACTGGTACCACAGAGGCTATTTTCCAGCTATCAGGAAAGTAAGATTCAGCAAGGCATTTGTTGTAGAGTTTGGAGAGAACAGGGGCCAGCTCAGCAGAGCATTTCTTTATAACTATATCTGAGATAAGATCAGGCCCATATACTTTGGAGGTGTCATGTTTTTTTTTTGATATCCCGGACTTGGGAAGGGGTGATAATCAGGTATCAAATGTGACTTCAGTCCACAATTTGGGAGAGAGTAGTTTGCAGAGTCCAAAGTAGAGTTCAAGGCACACCGTCGTTGTTGAATAGTGAGGGAATTGTTGATTTCCCACTGTTCACTACACTATTATAGATTTTCCAGAAATCGCGAGTTCCTCATTTCTGTGACTCAATGTATTTTCTGCTCATCTCTGAGTACTGCAGCCACATGTAGGGAGGTGCTGCTCGAAGCACTCTTTCTTGTCTTAACAGAGTACAAAAACGACTCCACAACCTAGTGGGGAGTGATCTCTTCTCTACCCTGCAACCTGTTTCACACAGAAGAGGTGTTGTCGGCCTCTCTCTACTCTATCGTTATGTCCATGGTAGGTGCTCGACTGAGCTCCAACACCTGCTACTCCCCTGTAAAACATTCACAGCAAGAACTCGCCTAGCTACAACAATAACAAAGAACTTTCCTTTCTGTGTGTGTGTGCTTAAAACCAAAATGCAGCTTTCACGAACAGGATTTCTTTCCTAAAACATCTCGTCTGTAGAATAAAATACCACGGGGTTGTTTCCCAGTCGACTGCAACATGGTCGTCTTCAAATACTTACTGAGCCGTTCTCTTGGATAATCAGTTCCTCTTAAGTAATCTTCTGCCCATTCTATCCACTGTTTCCAATCCTCTTGTGACAACGACCATCGTCCTTCCGACAATCTTTTTAACCTTTATCCTCGAGTTGCCCCTCGGGCCTTGATAATCGGTGACCCATCAGTAAATATATAAATGATAAATAATGATGTGACTTAGAAGAAACCCAATGAACTTATATGCACTAATCTGACCGAAATACTAAATGGACTATTCTGAAAATTGAAAAAAAAAGTCTTATCAAGCAAACAAAGACACTCCATGTTATTTAATAATGTTTGCCTAAATGAAAATATGCTGCCTAAACACACACTTTGTATATATATATATATATATATATATATATATATATATATATATATATATATATATATATATATATATGGGACATGAAAAAGGAAAAACCAAGAGATATTTTTTATATATTCATCAACGTTTCGTCTTTATTGTAAGACTTCCTCAGGATGATAATTTTAAGAAAAATGTCAATTAAAATTATCATCCTGAGGAAGTCTCACAATGAAGACGAAACGTTGATGAATATATAAAAAATATCTCTTGGTTTTTCCTTTTTCATTTCCCATTACGTCGGATTACTCTCATCTTTCCTTTCACACACACACACACACACACACACACACACACACACACACACACACACACACACACACACACATATATATATATATATATATATATATATATATATACTGGCTCATATGAGGAATGGTACACCTTCTCCTAATGATGTTACCTCAAGTATATATATATATATATACACATACCTAAATTTATAAATCTTTCAATAAAAATTGTAAATCCCTTTGCATCATCGCAATAGCCGTTTATCATTGATTTCTTACTCACAACAACTGTTTGGTCCTCTCTGGAATTTGAGTTGCAATAAGCCTCCCCCGGGTTTCAGTACTCTCCACAGTAAGGTCTGGATTGTGTTTTATCTCGACAATTATTATTATTATTATTATTATTATTATTATTATTATTATTATTATTATTATTATTGTTATTGTTGTTGTTGTTGTTGTTGTCGTCGTCGTCGTCGTCGTCGTCGTCGTCATCATCATTATCATTATCATTATCATTAATAATAATAATAATAATAATAATAATAATAATAATAATAATAATTACTATTATTATTAATTATTAATTCTTCTTCTTCTTCTTCTTCTTCTTCTTCTTCTTCTTCTTCTTGCTCTTGAAATCCAGTGTAGCTACTTCCCACTCGGAATTTGCAGAAATATCTTAACTTCTTTTCAGAACGATTATAAATAAAAAACGGGAAAATGATTGAAATAATTGAATTTATGTACGAATAAAAAAGTGTATCCTATCAAACCGACCATTGGAGAATGGTGCCAGAATACAGAAGAAGATGGAGGAAGTGAGGTTGTCGTTCTGGCTAAACGCCATATATGCCACACCTTCGTCACCGACATTTAAAAAACAAAAGAAGGCATCTCCAAAATGTATGGCACGTCAAGAGTCGTACATAAGTGAAAAATCTGCTGTTAACCCGTAAAGACTTTTGTCTACTTCACTTAAAATAGTAACAAACAAGAAAATTTAAAAAACAGTTTGGCAGCATTGAACCAAGTAAGATATGCCAATTTATTTAATTAGACTTTATAATATTTATTATGACTAGCAAAAAGATGTTTGTTCGTATTCCACCGCCACCTAAAAAAGGAGAAGGCACTCCATGGGAGGATGGTATCATGACTACAGAAGAGATACTACACTACCCCAGTTTTTGCAGAACTCGTTTCTAAATAAGGCATGTCAGATAATCGAACATTTTTCTTGCACACACAAACGAAAAAAAAAAATTAAAAGCTAACAACCTTTAAAACTAACATACACAACTATGCTTGCAGAAAGGATTGTGAATTTTATTGGGTGGCATTTTATTATTATTTTTTTTGGGGGGGGGGGGGAGTGGCACCCTGCATTTTGATGATTGCTATAGTAATGATGCCATCTCTATTATAATTGAGCACTTTTTGTTTCTCTGTTGGTTACTTATAGGTCCCAAAATTATTTGTCAGAATTACACCAAATTTAGTATAAAGCACCCTTGCTTGCCATTTTTTGGAGGGGGCCATTCTGTATTTTAATTCGATGAACTGGTGATATTGATGTTTATTTTTAAATGAGTGTAAATGACGAAAAAAATTATGCTTTATCAGTGTTCGCACAAATATATAAAATAACGTCTCAATCGGTGAAGATGAAAAAAAAAGAAAGAAGAAAGGAAAAAACCCGTCTCAAATGGAAGGTTTCAAAGAAGACCATAAGAACGAATAAAGCATATCAATCGGTATAGAAAGAAGAAAGGAAAAAAAGAAAACATCTCATTTTGGAAATAGAGTGGATTTTTTTCGAATCAATTTCAGATGGCAGTGAGGATTGTCTGACTTGCTATTTGTTTTCTTCCTTCCCCTAAACACTTGAAATGGTTTAGCACGTTTTTTACTCGTGTGATGGAATTACTTGTGAGACAGGAGTGCAGGATAGTACATTTACTAACCGGAAGTGAATTAGTTTATAGACAAGCAAAACCTACCCGCAATACGGCGGCTATTAATCTAGCTCTAAGTATTCTTTTTAAATGGATGTGAGTATATGAATAAGTAACTGGGTCTGAGTGGATACATACCTTGCCTCCTCCACTATTCCTCTCCCTCCCCTCCCTTCTGAAAAATCAAAAAATCAAAAACGATTTTAAAGAATGTGAATAAACATAGACACATACCTTACTGTATATATATAGAAGCAAAAAAACTCCCCGCCATAGCATTAATCTATCTGTAAGCGACGGACAGACAGAAATCCTGACATCGTGACAGAGAAAGTGTTCGTTATATTATAAGTAAACAAGCAAAAAACTACCTGCCATAGAATTAATCTATCTGTAAGCGACGGACAGATGTCCTGACATCGTGACAGGGAAAGTGTTCGTTATATTTTAAGTAGACCAGCAAAAATCTACTCGCCATAGCATTAATCTATCTGTAAGCGACGGACCGACAGACGTCTTGATATGGTGACAGAGAAGATCTTCGTTATATTATGAGTAGATAAGCAAAAAACTAACCGCCATAGAATTAATCTATCTGTAAGCGACGGACAGACAGAAATCCTGGCATCGTGACAGAGAAAGTCTTAGTTATATTATAAGTAGACACGTAAGAAACTACCCGCCATAGCATTAATCTATCTGTAAGCGACGGACAGACAGAAATCCCGACATCGTGACAGAGAAAGTTTTAGTTATATTATAAGTAGACAACAAAAAAACTACCAGCCATAGAATTAATCTATCTGTAAGCGACGGACAGACATAAATCCTGACATCGTGACAGAGAAAGTCTTAGTTATATTATACGTAGACAAGAAAAAACCTTACCGCCATAGAATTAATCTATCTGTAAGCGACGGACAGACAGAAATCCTGACATCGTGACAGAGAAAGTCTTCGTTATATTATAAGTAGACAATAAAAAAACTACCCGCCATAGAATTAATCTATCTGTAAGCGACGGACAGACAGAAATCCTGACATCGTGACAGGGAAAGTGTTCGTTATATTATAAGTAGACAAGCAAAAAACTATGCGCTATAGCATTAATCTATCTGTAAGCGACGGACAGACAGAAATCCTGAAATCGTGACAGAGAAAGGCTTAGTTATATTATAAGTAGACAAGTAAAAAAACTACCCGCCATAGCATTAATCTATCTGTAAGCGACGGACAGACAAAAATCCTTACATCGTGACAGAGAATGCCTTTGTGAGATTATAAGTAGTCAATAAAAAAACTACCCGCCATAGCATTAATCTATCTGTAAGCGACGGACAGACAGAAATCTTGACATCGTGACAGAGAAAGTCTTCGTTATATTATAAGTAGACAATAAAAAACTACCCGCCATAGAATTAATCTATCTGTAAGTTACGGACAGACAGAAATCCCGACATCGTGACAGAGAAAGTCTTAGTTATATTATACGTAGACAAGCAAAACACTACCCGCCATAGCATTAATCTATCTGTAAGCGACGGACAAACAGAAATCCTGACATCGTGACAGAGAAAGTCTTCGTTATATTATAAGTAGACAATAAAAAACTACCCGCCATAGAATTAATCTATCTGTAAGTTACGGATAGACAGAAATCCCGACATCGTGACAGAGAAAGTCTTCGTTATATTATACGTAGACAAGCAAAACACTACCCGCCATAGCATTAATCTATCTGTAAGCGACGGACAAACAGAAATCCTGACATCGTGACAGAGAAAGTCTTCGTTATATTATACGTAGACAAGCAAAACACTACCCGCCATAGAATTAATCTATCTGTGAGCGACGGACAGACAGAAACCCTGACATCGTTACAGAGAAAGTGTTCGTTATATTATAAGTAGACAATAAAAAACTTCCCGCCATAGAATTAATCTATCTGTGAGCGACGGACAGACAGAAATTCTGACATCGTTACAGAGAAAGTGTTCGTTATATTATAAGTAGACAATAAAAAAACTAACCGCCTTAACATTAATCTATCTGTAAGCGACGGACAGACGGAAGTCTTGACATCGTGACAGAGAAAGTCTTCGTTATGTTATAAGTAGACAAGCAAAAAACTACCCGCCATAGAATTAATCTATCTGTAAGCGACGGACAGACAGAAATCCCGACATCGTGACAGAGAAAGCCTTTGTGAGATTATAAGTAGACCAGCAAAAAACTACCCGCCATAGCATTAATCTATATATATATATGTATACTTAGGCAGCAAGTCATTATCTAAGCAAGCGTAGCTAAACAGCGAATAAACAGTGATAATCTTAACACATTATCGGGCTTATTTTTTTTGCTTATATATATATATATATATATATATATATATATATATATATATATATATATATATATATATATATATATATATATATATATATAAGTAAGCGTTGTTGAACGTCACGGAACTTTCGCGTTTATATATCTTCTTGGTGAGCTTCAGGTGGCAATCCGTATAGTACTTCTCCGATAGTTCTTAATTCGGCCATTTTTTTTCGAGCGCTTTCGACTTTCGTAGTCGTCTTCAGGATTAGGGGTTTAAAAAAAAATAAGAAGAGTTAATTTTTTATAGGTATCGTTCAGGGCGAATGAAAGAGAGAAGAAGGGGTGTGGTTGAGTTAATTTTATTCTATCGTTTGTGTGTTTGGGTTTATTGTTTATTTATTTATTTTATTAATTCTTATTTTTACTATTATTTATTTATTATTATTTATTCCTATTACTATTATTACCATTATTTATTGATTTATTTTTATTCTATTTTATTTATTTTTCATTATTTATTTTTATTTTTATTTTTTATTACTTAATTTTCATTTAATTATGGACTACTTTTAATATGTTAGTATCTGTGTTGAAAGCTATTTTGTTAATATTAGGCTGTTTAGTTTTAATGAATATTGCTTCTAGCATTTTAAGTCTGTTTATGCAGTTATTTGTGTGTATTACTTTGGTTATATATATATATATATATATATATATATATATATATATATATATATATATATATACAGGGCCGGTAGGACAGTTATGAAAGTGGGGAGGGGGGCTTCTCCCAAAAAGTGGCGGGGGGGGGCGGTTAAACACATGCATATCAACTTAACTAATGATGACCGTAAAGTGGGGGGCCCAAGTCAAAAAGTGAGGGGGCTTGAGCCCCCCCCCCCCCGTGCCGCCGTCCATGTTATATATATATATATATATATATATATATATATATATATATATATATATATTCCTTTGTGTTCGAGAGGGGAATAATTTTAGAATTAAAGAAAAGGAAATACGATTTAATGAAACATAGTAAAATAGATGTAACACCGAGGCGCCTTTCGACCGACTACTTTTCAAGGGAAAACGTCGGTATTATTTTTAAAGATAAATGACAAATTTAAAACGAATAAACAAATGCCGACGTTTTCCCTTGAAACGAATAAACAAATCATTCCCCCCTCGAACAAAACGAATTTATATGGTGCGGCACCAACATAACTCTCTCTCTCTCTCTCTCTCTCTCTCTCTCTCTCTCTCTCTCTATATATATATATATATATATATATATATATATATATATGTATGTATATATATACACACACATTGGTCTTTATTATAGAGCAAATGATTCATAATAATAAATAATAATAATAATAATAATAATAATAATAATAATAATAATAATAATAATAATAATAATAATCAATAATATTAATTAATAATAATCAATAATAATCAATAATAATATTAATAATCAATAATAATAATCAGCACCATTCAGATTTAAATACAGAAAAACATCATTATAAATAAACAATAGACATGAAGAAGACCGGAGAGCACATCAGCCGAAAGTTAACAGAAATAAATATAAATACCAACGTTAAATAGGACAATAGTTTGAAGAAAAAAATCATGTTAACTCTGCACCCCCAAAATTCAAAGAAAAATGACCTTATATGTGTTTACCTGCATTTTTTGGTGAAGTCACTTCACTTTTCTGATTGTTTTCTTGCTTATCCAGCAACGCTTTGGCATACTTATTCACGACGTGCAAAAGATGGACATCACACGATTGCAACACAACCATTATAAAATTCCCCTTCGACCAAAGTGACGCCTTCTCGTACCAGTCCCACGTCATATTTACCGCCTTATTCACAAAGGTCATCGTCAGGGTTCGATCCCGGCTTATGGTGCTTGAATCTGTCTGCAGGCTTGGCGCCGTTTTGCTACTGGCATACATGAAGTCTTTACGCATCGTCGGTGCGAGAATGTCGCAGAGTCGCCGCAAAAGGATCGGATAAGCCAGGAGTCGCTGCACCAAGCCGAGTAAACAGATTCGTTTGTTCTGTTCACCCAGACGAGGAAACCATTCTTGGAAAATATGCAACTGTTTGGAAAGCGAACAAGACTCGCATGATTTCTGTCCCGTGACAAGGCAGCTCTTTTCACATTTGTTCGCCGCCGAAGGTGGGTTCATTGGCAGCAAAGTTTCGTTCGGAATCGGAGAGGATCGACAATTTTCAGAATCGAAGCCCGTCCCGCGAAAACATGTGGCGTTTCTGAATATCTCCTCTTCATCTTCATTCTCGTCATTTTGTAATTTTCCCATGATTATATTCACCTGAAAGAAAAGAAACAGGTAAAAGTTTAAGATTGTGGAAAACGGAATATACTCTAAAAAAAAAAAAAATGTTGGTGTGCTTTCGTGTCCCGTGTCAATTTTTTTTTTTTTTACACTTTCTATATCCGTTATTTTCATGCCTATTAATATTTTGAAATTACCCCTCCCCCCTCATTTGTTTACTTTGTCTTTCTCCTTCATACCCCCCCCCCACTCTTTCCTATTTTTTGTTATTGGCAAAATAAATTTTTATTTTGAATAAAAATTGATCTCCTTTTCGTTCCGGCTTTCGAGTATCGTTTGTGTCTCTTGTTAAAAAAGGAGAAATAGTCCTCCAAGTTTTTACTATTTTTTTTTGTTCCAATCCAATAAATTTTGCACCTCATTTCTGTTCTTATAAAGTTAGGTATGTGTAAATGTTTATATATTTGGCCTCTGGAACTCCCTCCCTGCTCTCTGTTTCACCGACTGTACCGACATGCAGAGGTTTAAAACCAATGTAAACAGACATCTCGCTACACAGCTCCCAACTTAGGATGACATACTAAACCTACATCCTAACTCTCAGTAGTCCCTTACGTTTACAGTAGCGGCCTGCCTTGTTTGGGGTGAATTATGTAAAAAAAAAATAATAATAATAATTAACCGATCATTATGAAATTTGGGACCACAGATGCTATGCGTAAGGACCCGTAATGTGGGCTATATTTAGTTTAATTTAGTTTTATGCAAAAGAGACAAGCAGGAGGTGGAAGTTCTTTGTGAAAATTCAGATACCTCAGATTTTTGTGAAATTTTAGGTATTAGACATCAATTAATAAATATTCCCCCACATTTCAGTTTATTTGGAGTATTTTAAAGGGATTTTAGTGTCCGTAATATAGATACAACCTCCCATTTGAAATTTCAAATATTTCAGATTTGCATTACATTTGATCCATAATATTATTTATTTATTTATTTAAAAAAAATTGTAAAATTATAAATTAAAAATTAAAATCAGTAATTTAAAAATAGTGATATTAGAAAAAGGAAGGAGAAAGATAATAAAAGATAAATAAATAAAAAAAAAAAATAATAGAAGATAATATATATATATATATATATATATATATATATATATATATATATATATATATATATATCTTATCTTCTGTTATTTTATTTTAATAAAGGTAATAGCTACATTGGTTTTACAAGCACTACCCCATCCCGCCTCCTCACCATGCATCTTGTAAACTCTAGCTTAATTTACCAACATCTACAAAAACATAACTTCCCTCCCTCTGATTTAAGACAAATTCTAGTTAATAACACTAAAATTATACATTCCGAAACCAATTTAAAAAAATTAAAAATACTTAAAGCTATCTACATAAAAACACAACAACCTAAAATTAATAACATCACATATGAAACCAGTGGTAACATTTTAAAATGCTTAACGTAATGCGATTTTGTTCTGTGATGCCATTCGGCGTTGTTGATTTTAAATAGTCAACGACTTTCGTGGAACAATGCGAAAAACGTTTCTCCGTTGTCTTTTTAAAAATTCTATTCTTTCTCCAGCTTTTTTGTTCATTTGCTTTTCACACCTGAGGATGTTTCGACGAAAAAACGAAAACGTTCGTGAAACCTGTGGAACATTTGCTAATTTTTTTGATTCTAATACAAAAAAGACCTCAGAAAAATTGAAAAAATAAAAAAGGTATAATTAAACGGACGAATTCTGTTATTTCTAACAATGTTTGCATATATATATATATATATATATATATATATATATATATATATATATATATATATATATATATATATATATATAGATAGATAGATAGATAGATATATGACATCTATATGTCATCATATTTTGGTTGTTTCATTTTTTTAGGTTCCAATCTGTTGAATCATGCATCAATACACCCCCACACACACACACCAAAAAATAGAAGAAATGAATGTTTATCAAGTTAGCCGAGTGGTATTTAACCGCAACCCAACCGAGCATTCACCTGATCTATTTTTTTAATTCTTACTATGGAAGACCAGTCGTTTTCCAAACGAAAATATTGTGAGCAATTCTGTGCAGAACAGCTTCTCAACTGGCTCTCAGAAGCTAACAATATAACACAGCGATCGGGGCCAACGGGGATCGTGCACCCTGGGAGCGCACTGGTATGCATCTTGGCGATGATGTTGGGCCCTATGTAGAAACGAAGATGGAGATCTAAGAACTAGTACATATTATCAGCGCTGGGCGATCCTCTGGAAGTGGCGTCGGTCCGACTGGAAAAGCAGCTTAGGTTGTCAAACCTAATTATCACCAACAAAAAACATATGGTCAGATACTGGCCGGATGGGCCAACTTGGGGCCGGAGATAGCCATCTAAGCCGTCACCATTAATTAGGGCAGAGATCTCCTTCCCCCAGCGAGGAAAGGGATAATTGTTTTCTAGGTAGATAAAGCCTAAGCGAGGAATTTCAATTGCCGTATCGCGCGTACCACCCAACTCCAAACCACCAGGAGAGGAAGAAAGACTCAGAAAAAGGGATGGGAGAGAGAAAGAGAGTAAGTCTGTATCGCGTACACCACTCACCCCCGAGAGAGGAAGAAGGATTAGAGAAGTAGGTTGGAAAGGGAAATACACGTTTTCGGTAAGAGAAAGGACCCTTTGGGTTTAGAACGAGAAAACAAGACAGACTTGAGCGGTCACCGACGAAGAAGGTCGTAGTTCGGCCTCTCGTTTGGATGGCGTTGGCTATAGTATTCTCCCCATCGTTTTAAGTAGACAAGTTAGTTCAACTTATGACTTAATTAAGAACTTGCAATCGTAAAAGGATCCGCAAACACGCAGAGAGAGATAGAGAGAGAGAGAGAGAGAGAGAGAGAGACGACGACGAGATAGTTTAACACAAAGGACATTTTATCAACAGACAGATTTTCAATTCAAGTGTAAAATCAATTCCTTCTTTTAATTGGTTCAATAATTATTTCCTACCAAAAAGACTTCGCCGATGTTTGTTGAATGTTCTGCTTGAATAACCTTGCCTTCACAGAGACGAGATCGAAAAAGCCATCATCATCATCATCATCATCATCATCATCATCATCATCATCATCATCATCATCATCATCATCATCATCATCATCATCATCATTCCGACCTAGAGGAGATTCGACCGACATCTTTTTTTTATTTGCCACTACGACGATCATCGACCAAAAAGAGTGTTCACGGTCTGGTAAGATTTCTGTGAAGAGAACCAGAGGCGTGAGCACAGATAAACAAACGAAGAGTGGGGTACCTGTTACAACTGGTGCCGTCACCAGGATCGAGTGGGGTCCTGTTACAACAATATTTGAATCTATTTTCGTAATTTTTAACCAATCAGATTCTTTCTTTTAATTATTAATTTTCCCCGCTTTAATTTAATAACAATGTGATGCACTCTGAAGCCGATATTGCGACTATAAAATAGATGGTCGTCGTCGGCCAACACATGTGTCTTGGCGGATTATCTTTCTGCTTCTTACATTTATTCCTTCTACCTTTCCACTTACCTCTTCTTTGTTCGGAACAAATAATGCCTTTTCTTTCTCTCTTTCACTCAACTAAATATCCATACATAGTCAGCTAATGTAGTATGTATACTTCAATAGCACGTGCTGCATACAGTCATACATAATGATGTGTATGCAATGTCTGTTACCCTTTCTTGCACAAACGCGAAATACTTCATGCAGACCGCTATACAAAAACAAATGCCGCATAAACATTTTTATTGAGAATCTATGCAATTCTCATGGTTCCTATTTACGTACCTCCCCACGAGGGCAAAGTTAGACACAAGCTTGGTTTTTAATGTGTGGAAATTCAAGTTCTCCTCAAAAGGGGTACTCCGGATTGGACCAAAAAAACAAAAAAACCCTCAGTCTAGAAGGACAGAAAAGATAAAGTGTAGTATCAGAACAGATACTACGCTTTGCTCCTAGCCAAAAGGCCGAGGAAAGTTCTCATTGTTAACTGACACCAAAGAGAGAACTTTCTAAACTGTATTTTGTCACTCAACAAAATACAACACTCAACAAACATAGAATCGATATTGAATTTGTAGAAACTGTTTTTTTTGTTCTTGATTTAAATATTTCTGCTACACAATCATTTTTTACATCTATGCAGCCGACACAACTGTCTATGGCGGCACTTTGAAGAGCAGTGGTCATCAAGACCTTGCTAGTTTTCTCTCCTTCGGCCTGACACACATGGTAAATGGGGAAATAGTGACCTGTTACCTTTAATACCTCTAAAACGAAGCTTTCCTCCTTTCACCACCAATGCTTGGATCCTTATTTTGCTTCAGTTGAAATGAATGTCTCTCTCTATGAGGAAGCCCCTTGCTTTGATAAGCTCCTAGGACTGACTTTCATTCCAGACCTGAAATGGATGACTTACATCAAATATTTTGCTAAAGTTGCTGGAGAAAATGGTTGGATCATTATACCGCTCCAGAAAGTATGTGACTCTTGATGCAATTATCAACTTGTAGAAGAGCCAAATACGTCCCAAGATAGAATTTCTGCTCAGAGCACTTCTTTCTTGGCTTGACAGAATACAAAGTCGACTTCGCAATCTAGTGGCGGATGATCTCTTCTCCTTTATCACAGAAGAGACGCTGCTAGTCTTTCTCTACTCTATCGTTATTTATATGGTTGGTGCGCATCGGAGCTTCAATGTCTGCCCCTTCCTTCTGTAAAACATTCACAGCAAGAAACTGCCTTATTGACATCACTGCAAATCACTTTCCTTTCTTCCCCCGTGTACCTAAAGACAAACGGAGTTTCCATGAACAGAGTTTCTTTCCTTGAACTTCACATCTGTTGAACACGTTGCCACGGGACTGCTTCCTTGCAGACTACAATGTGGTCGTCTTCAAGTCTAATGTCAACAAATACTTGGCGAACTGTCCCTTAAATAATCAATATTTTTTCCATTGTGTTCATCGTTTTCAATCCTTTCATAGTACTATTCATCATCTAACTGACAATCTCATTGACATTTATCCTTCAATGGCTTTTGGCCTTGGTAAGTGGTGACTTATTAGTATAAAACAACAAACAAAACACTATGCATGTGTAAAAGAAATAATGGATCTTAAACATAAAAGTGAAAAAAAAATGGTAAAATAAAACAGTAATTTAAATCGAAATTCTACATAAAAAGACCACTGGGAGTTAGGGTTAGGGTTAGGGTTAGGGTGGGATTAGGGTTAGGGTTAGGTCTTGGGTTAGGGTGGGATTTCTTTGTGTCTTACCTTTTGTTCATTTTGACCTACATGAGTCATATTTGAATGTGTTATGTTTAGCCACTGAGTTGTAGTTTAAAGGGAATTTTAAATGCTGGTTGTTTTATGAGCCATGTTGTCCAGAGGTAGATTGGGTTTCTTTAGATTTGCACTAATCCGGCCTGTACCCGTACGTCCGTGTCAAATTGCATCAAGATCTGATAAGAAACTAATAGTGATTCCAGTGACACACAATTTCATACTTACACCAAGAGATCTTCAAAAATATCGATCGCTTTGTGGTGTATAGGTTCCGAGCTTCGCGTTTTCTATACGTTTTTTTTTAGCTTTCCCATGAAAATCAATCTATTATTTCGATTTTTTTAGCTTTCCCATGAAAATCAATCTATTATTTCGATTTTTTAAAGCTTTCCCATGAAAATCAATCTATTATTTCGATTTTTTAAAGCTTTCCCATGAAAATCAATCTATTATTTCGATTTTTAAAGCTTTCCCATGAAAATCCATCTATTATTTCGATTTTTTAAAGCTTTCCCATGAAAATCAATCTATTATTTCGATTTTTTTAGCTTTCCCATGAAAATCAATCTATTATTTCGATTTTTTTATAGCTTTCCCATGAAAATCAATCTATTACTTCGTTTTTTTATAGCTTTCCCATGAAAATCAATCTATTATTTCGATTTTTTGTTTAATTCATTCTTTTAATTTTGAAAATTGGCTTCGTTTAATTTGCACTATTTTCCAACTTTTACAATAACAAAGCATTCGTTTTTTTAGATCAATGAAAATAAGTTATCAAAACTCGGGAATTAATAAACGACCCACTGTTACATACATGGACCATATAAAGTGCTCGACTGAGCTCCAAATCTCATTTACAAAATAAACTTGTCTCTCTTCCACAACTGAAAGGAACTTTTCCTTCATCGCCAGTGTGCCTAGCGCTAAGTGAAATTTCCATGAACAGAGTTTCGTTCCAAGAACTTCCCGTCTGTGGAACACGTTACCATGGGATCGATTCCCTGCAAACTACAACATGGTTGTCTTCAAATTCAAATACTTGTAATAAACTGTCCCCATAAGTAAACCGCTTTTAGTCATTTTTTACCATTTTATACCATCAAACACCTGATGATGATTCCAGAAGGAGTCGAAAACGTTCGTGTAACATATGGTTCATTTATTAATTCATTCGATGTCAACATAAAAAAATCATTCGACGAATTGAAAAAATAAAAAAGGACTAACAAAACAGAAGAGTTCTGTTGTTTTTAACAAAATCTGTATTAATGAAAAAATGCTGCCTAAACACACACAAATATATATATATATATATATATATATATATATATATATATATATATATATATATATTAAGGCATGTTTTATTAAAGACGACAGAAATCTTCTGTTTAGTGATTCCTTTTTTTATTTTTTCCATTCGTCGAATGATCTTTTTGACGTGTAGATGGAATGAATTGATGAAGGATCCATGTGTTTGACTAACGTTTTCGATTCTCTCCGGAATCATCTTCAGGTCTTTTTTGGCAAAAATGAATACAAAGCGAGTGAAAGAATGGAATTTCTTAAAAAATACGCCGGCAAACCGTTAGCGTAAAATACGGACGTCTACATTTTAAAATGTGACAATTGAAACAGTTCTTCGTTTATTTATTAATTTTATTTATTATTCTTATTATTTTTAATTTAAAATAATGGCTGATTTAATTTTGTCTCGTCTATTTTTTATGGAGAAGGAAAAATGGGGGAGATAGGCAGTAAGTAATTTTAATAAGATGTCCCTATTTTTTTTAATTGAATTAGGCTACACCGGTTGATATCACTAAACTAGACTAAGCATTTTAAAATAGTTTTACTTGTCTCGTATGAAATGTTATTGATTTTAGGTTGCTGCGTTTTTATGTATACGGCTTCAAGTATTTTTAATTTTTTTAAATTAGTTTCGGAATGTATTATTTTTGTGTTCATTACTAATATCTGTCTCAACTCAGATGTAGGGCAGTTGTGCGTTTGTAGGTGTTTGTATATTGAACTAGTGTTTGCGAGGTGCATAGTGAGGCGGCGGGATAGAGTGGTTATTGTAAACGAATGGAAAAAATAAGCCGCCTCACTTTTTGACTTTGAGTTTCAACGGATTTACATCCACAGAAACTAATACAATACGTGTACCATATATATATATATATATATATATATATATATATATATATATATATATATATATATATATATGTGTGTGTGTGTGTGATTTTTTGAAGGCTTACCAAACCATTCTGTTCAGGAGATTATTCATCACAACAAAAGACTTTTTCTTTCAAAGTTTATTTATTTATCATATATATCCAAAAGTCTTTAATCGTGATGAATGATCTCCTGAACGAAATGGTTTGGTAAGCCTTCAAAAAATCACATATAAATGCTCTGTACCCTGTAATCGAGTATCATCGAGCTTATTTTTATTGGCCTAATTCCGGTCTTCACTGAATAAACAGTCTTCTAAGTGAAAAATCTAAATCTAAATTCCATGAAAAATGCCAGTATACTGAAATCATATTCCCTTAATAGGGTTAAGATGAAAATTCATATACACTAAATGTACAAAAGCAAGGAAATTCCCAAATTTTTACACTTTTATTGTCATTAAAGATATGACTACATATCAACCAAACCATTTCATTATCACATCACTACAGTATAAATCTCTATGCATGAGTGGATGAAGTGTGTGAGGTGCGCTGAAGAAAAAATCCTACCAGTAAAATATATAGCCCTGTTGTGCTCGCATACCCTTAATGACAATAAAAGTGTAAAAATTTGGGAATTTCCTTGTTTTTGTACAATTAGTATATATGAATTTTCATCTTAACCCTATTAAGGGCATACGATTTCAGTATACTGGCATTTATCATGGGATGTCACTAGTTTTGTAAAGGCTATGCCTCAATACAATGGTCATTTTAAAGATTTTTTGGAATTTTCTGGAAAACTAAGGTATATGGTAGACTGAAATTAAAATGCCATCAGCTAGACCCTAGAACCTCTATCTCTGCCAAAAATCAGCTGAATCCATCAAATAGTTGATGAGATACAGGGTGGCACATACGTACGTACACACGGATAACACAAAATCATGCCTGACCTTTCTGGATCTCTGCCTTGACTAATGATGCTGAAATTCTACACACTTACAGAACCTATCAAAAAAATGTTGTGCAAAGTTTTAACTAATTTGGTTTATTGGTTTTTGAGTTAAGATTGATCAAAGAAATGAGATTTCTAGCATAGGCCGTTTTTGAAGTCTATTAAGGGATAGAGCGCTCTCGCGCCTCCCTTGATATATATATATATATATATATATATATATATATATATATATATATATATATATATATAATAACATTATGTTAAAACCATTAATAACAACATCTGGAACTACTGGAGTGCAAAGGTAGTTCTGTGTGTATCTATCGATTACGTGTGTCTTGTCTGCTATTTTCGCACTTGAAAGAAATATTTTAGAAAAATGTCATCTAATGAATTATAAACTGTTTCTGTCTGTTTTATTGTGTTTGTTTTATCGTTAATCGATGTTATTAAAGGCACTTTTGGAGTGAAGTGCCTCTTCTTCACTAAATATTATTACATCCTTCGGTTCTACAAATATGTGAGTTACGAGATGGTTGTATACCCGCCCACGTTGTGTAGAGAGAAAGGACGACCATATTAAGAAAAACAAAGGGTAATATTTAGAGGTTGGCAGGGTGTGGTTAAGGGTGGGGGTAGAGACTGAAAGGGTAATAATCTTTTGAAGGCCAAAGGAAATAGAAATTATGAGGGGGGGGATGAGACATGTTTGACAAATAAAAAAACATTTTTATTTATGTGAGTGGAAAAGAGAAGGATACACGTGTATTAAGATTTCAGAGAGAGAGAGAGAGAGAGAGAGAGAGAGAGAGAGAGAGAGAGAGAGAGAGAGAGATTGTGTATGAATTGTGTTTGAGTATTGTTTAGAAATGAGAGAGGGTGTATATGTATATGTGTGTAACAGAATTGATACATAGAAGGAGTGTCGAATAGATGGGTAAATGTTCATCTCCCCAGAACGAGTGTATTCTCACTTATTTATATGAATGCCAAAGAGAAAGATAGACGTGTATAAGAATTTCATCTTAGCGGTGTTTTAGGAACCCGTGAAAAGGACGAATTCGAATAATGCCTTGTTGGTTCGGATGTCCGAGTTTATGATGGAGAAAGTTAAGTCATGTGACCGGCGTCAGAGAGTTAATTTTAGGGAGTGATTAGCAGAAGGAAGGAACAGAAATTGATATTTAATGTTTCTGGAGATTCGGGTTGGTGAATTAAGGAGCGGTGAAAACGGGGGCGGGGGCGGTTCTTTGAAATGTTTGCATGGGTCGAGTAAGTACAACTGAGAGCGATGGGCGAAACGAAAATAGCTGCCAACATTTCTACTGACTGAATTTAAGGAGAGGGTTTGTTTATGGAATTGGATTTGTGAATTATGAAGAAATGAGAGAGAGAAGGAGAGAGATGAGGTGGTTGGGAAGGGAGGGGAGAGAGAGAATATATCTAACAATCGAGTAGTGAAAGAATACATAAAAGATGCGTCGAAATATGGAGTAAATATCCATCTCCTTCGGTCGTTTTAGTGTTACATCTTGAAGGGGTTTGTATCAAAAGGAACATGGCGAAAGAGAGATAGAATGATAGAGTTACGTGACTGGATTCAATATTTCCAGGTTATGATAGGGTTGTGTAGCATTATTAACCTTCCAACAAATTCGTACACACATAAATACACCAGCGGACGCTGAGACCTTTACTGATCTCCCTTTTCACCATGCTAGATGGCACAAAGACAAAGCTACTTTCCTTCAATAACTACAAGAAACCTCTCCAACCACCGATTGCCATGGCAAATAACACCCTACCTGAGAGTTCAACGTTCAAACTCCTAGGCCTAACATTATCAGATAACATGAATTGGAACAAATACATTGAAGACATTGCCAAGGCTGCTGCAAAGCAGGTGGGCTCCGTCTACCGTGCTAGTAAACTCCTCATACCTGACATTATCCTGTATCTCTACAAAGCCACCATCTGCCCATACATGGAATATATTGCAGTTTTCGTAGTCGGAATAAGTATTTTCAGAAAAAGAACTAAAGCGAAATAAAATATATTCGTGTCAATAACACAGTAGAACAAAATATCGAAAACATAGGCTACTCCGAATCAAGTAACGATATGTCTGATTCATTACTTATTTGGTCTGACTTTGAAAATCAGACAAGATAACTTTATATGCTAGATATATACTTTGCCATTCACAAAAATAGAAATAAACCTTTACGAAAAAAAATAAAAATAAATAAAGAAACAAATCGAATGGATTACCTTTTGTGCTTGAAGTCAATAAATGTTGCAAAGCCTTTTATGGTAACAAATAATTGGTCTGGTGTAGATGTTGTCAAAATCTAGAAAGACTTGTTTTCGTTTTTTTGGGGTAACGTAAGTAATATCCTAATATATTTCGTGAATTCTTTTTCAAGAATGTCTTCAATAAACTCGAAGAATAAAAGTGTCCTTTTCAAGTAATCAGATGCAACGATTCAGCGTTGAACGTGGTTTTAGTCAGAAACGTCTTCAGTCACGCACGATGAGCGAACGATGACATTCGATTTAATGACGGAGGCGCCATTCTTTCTGTATTGATCTTTTAAATCTTTTAAATCTGAAAATGGGCGAGCAAGCAGCGAAAAGTAAAGAATGGTGTCTCAATCTTTTTTTTGTCTTTTAAAAATTTAATTTGCTTTTATTTATAGAATTTTTTTTTTTAATTTCAAGAAAGTTTTGCTATACGTAAAATCCGAATGTCGTGTTAGTTTTATGAAAATCAGTCTTTGGCTTGGAGAAAAGGATCCTTTTTTTCAACAATTTCCTTTTCTTTTTGTTTGTTTAATTCTTCTGTTGTCCACTCGCAATGATGGCGCTGGTGTTTACAATAACGAGAGAAAACCTCTGGAGTAGCCATTCACACTCCCTATCTGCCTTCATCAAAAAGGCATAATTTGGGAGAGAACAAAAGACGAAAGTCTTTATCAATTTTTTGGTTAGCGTAAACGTGTCTTTCGTTTATTTTCTTCTGTTGTAAAGACGCCGAAGAAAATAGAATTTATAGTAAACAATGAAATAATATTTGCAGTGGATTTTTTAATTTTCTGCTTGTTATCCAAATAATTAATTCCCGCCATGATGCCACAAAGATAAGGGGTCAGCCATGATGCCACAAAGATAAGGCGTCAGCCAGGTGGGCGACGAAAGGAAGAGTTCGATTTTCTTGCATCTCCAATTCTCAACTGATCATCGGTCACTAACCAACTCAACAAATGTCAACTCCTGTCGCTAACCCTTTTCTCTATTCTTCGGGCTTTTCTCTCTCTCTCTTCTTTTTAAAGAGAGACATGTTCCAACAAGGCGTAAGTTTTATATAAATATGTCTCTGTCGCCCACGCTGATGGCTCGTGCGCTTATGAACTGTCTTGTAAGTCTCTATGATGTCGACGATGGCGGCGACAAGGAAGCAAGGTATGTTGCCGTCGTCACGTCAACCCTCGCACCCACTGAGAAGAAAAAGGCGAGGTTTCGTCGCAAGGTGAGTGTATAAGTAATTTATTTATTTTCTTATTCTGCGACATCAAGGTCAGGTTAGTCAACATGCTTCTCTGATATATAACAAAACAAAGGTTGCCGTTGACAACGCATCATGTACTTACTTGTAGACAAGAAAATCACACACACACACACACACACACACACACACACACACACACACACACACACACACACACACACACACACACACACACACATACACACGCGGGTTGGTTTTTGATTTGCTAGTAATTAGTTGACTGTTTTGTTAGTTTGTTAAGCTTAATGAGCAAACTCTAACCCTAACCCTAACCCTAACCCTAACCCTAACCATATCCACAATATCAGAAAATGAGCTTGGGAAAAAACAAAGAAAAAACAAACGCCACCACCACCACCACCACCACCACCACCACCACCACCACCACCACCACAACAAACAAACAAACAAACAAACAAACAAACAAGAAAAATTAAAATTAAAATAAATAATAATAAAAAAGAATAGGCTTATTGCCACTCAAATCTCCAGAGGAGAACAATGGTCGTTACCAGCGAGAAATCAATGGTAAGCGGCTGTTGCGATACGGCAAAGTCAATTGCAATGATTATCGAAAAGAGGTGGAGAGTACTGGAAAGCTGGGGAGGCTTGTTATTACTCAGACTCCAGGGAACATCACCGGTTATTATCAGTGATCAATCACTGACGATGATTTGTGTGAGAACTCCTAGCGAGTACAAATAATAATAATAATAATAATAATAATAATAATAATAATAATAATAATAATAATAATAATAATAATAATAATAATAATAATAATGGGAATTAGTTAGACTATGGAAATGTAAAGAAGTAAAAGTGATTCCCGTTGTAATTGGAACGCTTGGAACCATAACGAAAAGCCACCATAAATGGCTTAAACAGATTGACGGGACAATTTCTTTTCCAATTCTGCAAAAGTTTTGCCTGTTAGGAACGGCGAAAGTGTTACAGTACTGATTGAATGTCAAGGGAAATTGACTTGATGTTAAAAAAAAACTCCAACTGGAAACATCCAAAAGTTTAGACTATTATGAAATAATAATAATAATAATAATAATAATAATAATAATAATAATAATAATAATAATGATAATGATGATGATGATGATGATGATGATGAAAAAGAAGAAGAAGAAGAAGAAGAAGAAGAAGAAGAAGAAAAACGAAGTAAATACCACTCCAGGAAATACCACTGGTTGTTGTCGGTGAGCAATCACTGGCGATGATCTGTGTGAGAACTCCTAGTGAGTACAAAAAAAAAAATAATAATAATAAAAAATCAAATTTTGTTTCACAAAATAACACTGGCTGTCTTTGTTGTTTCCTATCTCTAATATATCCCCCCACACACACGTACACACAGAACAAGATCACCACTACGTATACAGATACTATATATGAAATGATAACGTTGCGTATACAACGGTTTTTGTTTTCCTCACTTCTTAGGAAAAGTCTGTCAGATATTCATCGACAATAACCCTAACCCTAACCCAACCCTAAAGTTAAATTAACATAATGTAACAATAGAGACGTAAACTTCAAAGTGCGTCAGATGTTTTGCGTGTCAGGCAGCAATTTTCTAGAGAGAAAAACTCGTGCTCATGATTGTGGATCTTTATAGTTGGAACTACGTTACATGCGTCGGCAACTGTATCTACTATATATACTATATCTACTATATATACTATATATACTATATATACTATACACCGGATAAAGCAAGTGAAGCTAGACATATTGAAAACCTTTGAAAAGTCTGGCATGAAGATCTTCTAAACAAAATTAATTCGTACGATATTACTGGACTAATAATAATAATATAATATAATATAATATAATATAATTCTATATTGTCTGCTGCGGTGCTGCGGTGTTTCAATGGTTTGACACCGGTTTTTCCCGTTTTTTTAACCCTCTCGGTCTTCTATTGTTGTCTTTTGAAAATGAAAGTTTTTCTTTCGAAAATTTAAGATTACCTTTTGCCGAACTTTTTATTCACCAGACAGTATTTACTATTCTGGTATTTAATCAGTTCTTCGTGAAAGTATTAATAAATCGTTTTGAGTTTCGTTTTCTCTCATCGTTCTGTTCACTTTTTCCATCTTCCGGCAACTACATCGCATTGCTACAGCCTCGGACTACTAATCTGCACTTATATTTACCAGCAATGCTTCAAGCAAACTACAATCTCCTTTCATAATTCTATATATTTAATAATACTATTTAATAATAATATTTAATATAATCATATTCTTCCCAACCAGAAGAAAGATCCAGGTTGCCCGCGATGGTCGTACATTTAAACAACATGACATTAATGTGAGTGTACCACAGGGGTCGATCCTTGGACCTTTATTGTTCATGATTTTCATAAACGACCTCTCTGATGCAATCCCATCCGAGATGGGTATATTTGCTGATGACATCATGCTCTATTCCCGACATAAGGGCAAATCAAACGCACACATATCCAAGGCAAAAGTCTGTAGTGGAATGGGGCCATAAATTGATAGTTACATTCAATGCTACCAAGACAAATCTCCTTTCTTTTGCAATCATAAGAAACCTTACCAACCACCGATTGGCATGGCTGATAGCACCTTCTCCGAAAGTCCAATATTAAAAACCCTCGGTTTAATATTCATAGATAACACAAATTGGAATAAATACATAGAAGATATTGCCAAGTCCGCTGCAAAGAAGGTGGGCTCCCTTTACCGGGCTAGAAAACGTCTCACACCTGCCAGTATCCTACATCTCTACAAAGCCACCATTCGCTGATGCATGGAGTATTGTTGCCTCATCTGGGCTGGTGCACCAACCACTAGTCTATCCCTCTTGGACAGGGTCGCAAAAAAGAGCCTCTAAACTAATAGGTTTCACACTGTCTACCAAGCTCCATCCCTGTCCCATCGGCACAATGTTGCACCCCTGTGCTTGTTTTAGAAGTATTTCAACGGAATGTGCTCTGTTGAACTTGCTGCACTTGTACCTCCTCAACGTAATTACTTTCAACTAACTCCGTTAGCAGCAAAATCCCACCCATTCACTGTAGAGGTTTCCAGCTCCCTCCTCACAAGTGACATTTTAAACTACATTTTTCCACTAAATCAATACGCAAGTATTGAATGGCTATCTCCCACAATAAATAATACTACCAGCTAACATAGTATTTAAGTTAAACTAGGAATTAATCATCACGGTGTTGATATCTCGTGAGACCACAGCTCTCAACTGCCATAATATCAGGCGATAGCTCTCCCGATAGGGGATAGGAGACTCCCTTGCGTCCGACTGCAATCCGCTTTCTGTCCAGTCGTCTATCCCCAAAACAGCAGCTGCCGTCCATATAATGCGATAAACCTGCCCTTTTTAGGGCAATACAAACTACTTAATGAGTATCAACTGTCCTTTTCAGGGCAAACTTCCATCAACTACTACTCACATTCCGGCCTTCACAGGATTTCTCGCTTATCCAGCTTTCAGGTGTCGTCTTCCTGCCGATTTAGTCCTTGGCGACACCTTCCTGACCGAACTTGATGAGCTGCCCCAGTGATGTCTACATCGACCGAACCCACCAATGTGTATTGTTTTTTATAACTTATCGGTGAAATACAAAAAATGAACATATCCGTTTTTTATTTCTTTTGTTCCAGCGCAAAATTATACATAAAAAAAACGACGTAAACAAATTTGTTAATTAATTTAAAAAAATAACTTTGGTATATTTACATTTTAAACTTATTGTTATTATTAAGAAAAAGTGTGCGATCAGAAAAAAACATTTGCTACCTTCTTTGTATGTATTTGAGAGAAGCAGTTTAGTCGGATTAAATGTAATAATGTATAAACGGGAGCGAAATGTAAGCATATTTTTGTTCAGAATCAGTTTCTAAATAATGACGTTATTATTTCAGCACTGCCCATGAACTGCATAGGTACAAATAACTTTTAAGGATAGTTTTCCTTTTCTAAAATCAAATACGACAATCGCATACGAAATCTTCCACTTCTTTCATTACATTGCGAATTCTTTATCAACAAAAACATAACAATAAACTATTTTTTTTATTATACAAAATTTTAAAAAAATTCTTAAAAAGATTATCTCTTAATAACTTTTAAAGACTTTTTATTAAACTAAAAGCAAACAGAAAAACGTTTAAGTCTTTTTACAAATTTTAAGTCATTTTTTACAAATTTGTTTTACTAAAACCACAGGAAAACGTTTAAGTCTTTTTTACAAATTTGTTTCACTAAAACCACAGAAAAACGTTTAAGTCTTTTTTACAAATTTGTTTCACTAAAACCACAGAAAAACGTTTAAGTCTTTTTTACAAATTTGTTTTACTAAAACCACAGAAAAACGTTTAAGTCTTTTTTACAAATTTGTTTTACTAAAACCACAGAAAAACGTTTAAGTTCTTTTTACAAGTTTGTTTTACTAAAACCACAGAAAAACGTTTAAGTCTTTATTACAAATTTGTTTTACTAAAACCACAGAAAAACGTTCAAATCTTTTTTACAAATTTGTTTTACTAAAACCACAGAAAAACGTTTAAGTTCTTTTTACAAGTTTGTTTTACTAAAACAACAGAAAAACTTTTAAGTCTTTTTTATAAATTTGTTTTACTAAAACCACAGAAAAACGTTTAAGTCGTTTTTACAAATTTGTTTTTCTAAAACCACAGAGAAACGTTTAAGTTTTTTTTACAAATTTGTTTTACTAAAACCACAGAAAAACGTTTAAGTCGTTTTTACAAATTTGTTTTACTAAAACCACAGAAAAAACGTTTAAGTTCTTTTTACAGGTTTGTTTTACTAAAACCACAGAAAAACGTTTAAGTCGTTTTTACAAATTTGTTTTACTAACACCACAGAAAAACGTTTAAGGTCTTTTTACAAGTTTGTTTGACTAAAACCACAGAAAAACGTTTAAGTCTTTTTTACAAATTTGTTTTACTAAAACCACAGAAAAACGTTTAAGTCTTTTTTACAAATTTGTTTTACTAAAACCACAGAAAAACGTTTAAGTCTTTTTTACAAATTTGTTTTACTAAAACCACAGAAAAACGTTTAAGTCTTTTTTACAAATTTGTTTTACTAAAACCACAGAAAAACGTTTAAGTCGTTTTTACAAATTTGTTTTACTAAAACCACAGAAAAAACGTTTAAGTTCTTTTTACAAATTTGTTTTACTAAAACCACAGAAAAACGTTTAAGTCTTTTTTACAAATTTGTTTTACTAACACCACAGAAAAACGTTTAAGTCTTTTTTACAAATTTGTTTTACTAAAACCACAGAAAAACGTTTATGTCCTTTTTACAAATTTGTTTTACTAAAACCACAGAAAAACGTTTAAGTCTTTTTTACAAATTTGTTTTACTAAAACCACAGAAAAACGTTTAAGTCTTTTTTACAAATTTGTTTTACTAAAACCACAGAAAAACGTTTAAGTTCTTTTTACAAGTTTGTTTTACTAAAACCACAGAAAAACGTTTAAGTCTTTATTACAAATTTGTTTTACTAAAACCACAGAAAAACGTTCAAATCTTTTTTACAAATTTGTTTTACTAAAACCACAGAAAAACGTTTAAGTTCTTTTTACAAGTTTGTTTTACTAAAACAACAGAAAAACTTTTAAGTCTTTTTTATAAATTTGTTTTACTAAAACCACAGAAAAACGTTTAAGTCGTTTTTACAAATTTGTTTTTCTAAAACCACAGAGAAACGTTTAAGTTTTTTTTACAAATTTGTTTTACTAAAACCACAGAAAAACGTTTAAGTCGTTTTTACAAATTTGTTTTACTAAAACCACAGAAAAAACGTTTAAGTTCTTTTTACAGGTTTGTTTTACTAAAACCACAGAAAAACGTTTAAGTCGTTTTTACAAATTTGTTTTACTAACACCACAGAAAAACGTTTAAGGTCTTTTTACAAGTTTGTTTGACTAAAACCACAGAAAAACGTTTAAGTCTTTTTTACAAATTTGTTTTACTAAAACCACAGAAAAACGTTTAAGTCTTTTTTACAAATTTGTTTTACTAAAACCACAGAAAAACGTTTAAGTCTTTTTTACAAATTTGTTTTACTAAAACCACAGAAAAACGTTTAAGTCTTTTTTACAAATTTGTTTTACTAAAACCACAGAAAAACGTTTAAGTCGTTTTTACAAATTTGTTTTACTAAAACCACAGAAAAAACGTTTAAGTTCTTTTTACAAATTTGTTTTACTAAAACCACAGAAAAACGTTTAAGTCTTTTTTACAAATTTGTTTTACTAACACCACAGAAAAACGTTTAAGTCTTTTTTACAAATTTGTTTTACTAAAACCACAGAAAAACGTTTATGTCCTTTTTACAAATTTGTTTTACTAAAACCACAGAAAAACGTTTAAGTCTTTTTTACAAATTTGTTTTACTAACACCACAGAAAAACGTTTAAGTGGTTTTTACAAGTTTGTTTTACTAAAACCACAGAAAAACGTTTAAATCCTTTTTACAAATTTGTTTTACTAAAACCACAGAAAAACGTTTAAGTCTTTTTTACAAATTTGTTTTACTAAAACCACAGAAAAACGTTTAAGTTCTTTTTACAAATTTGTTTTACTAAAACCACAGAAAAACGTTTAAGTCGTTTTTACAAATTTGTTTTACTAAAACCACAGAAAAACGTTTAATGCATAAAACCTAAAACAAAAAAGATTACTAATTACTGATTTTATATCTTTTGACTACTGACTATTCTTGCCAACACGGAACCGAATCAGTGCTCCCTACCAATAATTTGAGATTACCCAGTAGGCCCCACTTTCGAAAGTAATTGATGTTTGGTAACTCTGTCAGTAATGTCTCAAAAGAATGTCCCCTTCAGGAAAAGCACTATGAGATGCGTGACCATCAGAAGACATCGAAAGAAAGCAGGTATGATTTTTAATTATAAGATTTATACAATTGCGAAAATATTCATCCTCCATATAGAAATGTTGTATATGAAAAGATTTCAGTTATTTTCAATAATGCGTCTCTAATGCTGCATAGCAATGGGTTAGTCGACATCATGTTCTTATTCAAATCAGCTGTCGTTCTAAGACGACTGTGACGACGACGATGATGATGATGATGATGATGATGATGATGATGATGATGATGATGATGATGATGACGACGACGACGATGATGATGATGATGATGATGATGACGACGACGAGAATGATGATGATGATGATGATGATGATGATGATGATGATGATGATGACGACGATGATGATGATGATGATGACGACGACGACGACGACGATGATGACGAGAATGATGACGATGATGATGATGATGATGACGACGACGACGGTGATGATGATGATGATGACGACCAGAATGATGATGATGATGATGATGATGATGATGACGACGAGAATGATGATGATGATTGTTGTGAAGTTGTCCAACAGTAAATAATAAATAAAGGAAGTCAAGTCGAGGGTTGGTTTAACAAGTGTATCAACAAAGTAAGAAAGTGACTAGCACTTGGCTAGACAGTTACAAGACTGTGCTTTGTCTTCTCTGTGTCTCTGGTGACTCGCACTATTTATAGTGACAACCGGTGTAGTTTCTCCTGTGTAAGAACGGCCGGTGTAACACCCCCTTTTGAAAATATCTCCTCTGGGGATTAATAACGTTTTTTTTTTTACTTCAGCTTCTGCTGGAATGGCTGCTATTACCATATCCTCCAATGGTTCTGTCTGCTTAGGTATCAACCTTGATAACCCGTCTGCATGACCAAATTTCTTAGATGGTACATACTCCATTTGAAAATTGTAGTTTAGAAGAATCTTACCCCATGTTTTGAGTCTATTCGCAGTGTGTTGTGGTAGTCCCTTTTTCGGTCCGAAAATCGTTAATAAGGGGTTGTGGTCTGTTTGTAACAGAAATTGTCTACCGTGCAGGAAACGATGAAATTTCTTTACCGCGAATATAATGCTTAGAGCCTCTTTCTCAATTTGAGATTTTTTTTCGGCTGGTAGAAGTGTTCGGGATGCATGGGCTATGGGTTTTAATTTTCCATCATCCATTTTGTGCAATATGCATGTTCCTATACCATAGTTGCTGGCATCGCTTGCAACTACAATATCACGCTTGCGATTATAATGTGCCAGAAACAAGTCAGACGTTAAGATATCTTTAATTTTCTGAAACGCTTCGTCGTACTCTTGCGTCCAGACCCATTTTTGGTCCTTCTTTAACAGTTCATTTAAGGGTGATCTTAGTTTATGCATGTTTGGTACGAACACATTGTAGTAATTCGCCAACCCTAAGAAGCTTTGTAGGGATGCAGTATTTTCTGGAGCAGGCATGTTCCTTATCGCCATTGCCCTATCTGGGTCTGGCCTTCTTCCTTGCTCATCGATGATTTGTCCTAAGTATTTTATTTTTTTCATGAAAAAAGTACATTTCTCATCTTTGATTTTAAACCCATAATCCTGGATTTTTTTGAATACTTGGTTTACATGAGTCTTGTGTTGTTCTTTGCTAACGCTGTTTATTAACACATCGTCCAGGTACCCTACTGCGAAATCCATCCCATTTAACATCATGTCCATAATTTGTTGAAAAATCGCAGGGGCGACCTTGACCCCAAAAGGAAGTCGGTTAAATTTGTATAATCCCTTATGAGTATTGATGCATAGCAGTTTTGAACACTCCTCATCGACAAGTATTTGAAGATAAGCGTCGCTGAGGTCGATTTTAGAAAAATATTTTCCTCCACTCAGTTTCGCAAATATTTCTTCAGGGCTTGGAAGAGGGTAATGGTGATCTTTTAATGCCTTGTTCAAGCCTGTGGAAAAGTCGGCACACACCCGAATCTCCTTGTTCTTTTTCTTAACATAAACTGTAGGTGAAGCCCACTCACTGTGATCAATTTTTGAAATGACAGCCATGTTCTCGAGTCTTTCTAATTCACCGTCTATTTGCTCTATAGCGGCGTATGGAACATTTTTTTTCTTTCTGAACACAGATAGTTCATTTGTTTTAACTTCAAACTTTGCTACCGCTTTTGTACACCTTCCAAGACCGCCTGAAAATACGTCTGGAAAATTTTCTTTTAATTCCCTCTTGAGTTTTTCTGCCTCCACATTCGAATCCTCAACCTTTTGGCAAAAGGAGCTTAAAGGCAGATCCCATAGGCTAAACTTTTCAATCAGATCAGTTCCACAAAGGTTATTCGATTTTCGCATAATAAAAATTTTGGCTTTTACGGTCTTATTCTAGAAATAAATATTCGTCAATAATTCCCCTTCGAAGGTTATTTTTTCACCACTGACGCTTCTCGCCGTTTTTTGTGATTTGATCACAGTGGGTCTCCCAAGCTTCTTCCATGTCTGTACATTAATGATGGAAATGTCAGATCCACTATCAAGCTGTAGTCTTACTTTTTTTTAAAAGCATTTTGACCTGTACATATTGCCGGATATTTTGTTCTTCAGGTTCAATTTTTGTCAGTATAATGGCTGTCTTTCTACCAGATTTTTTCCTACAACGTGATGCCTTATGTCATTTCTGGTGGCAGTTGTCACATTGTTTGAATATGTAGGGACACTCATTGTACCAATGGTTTTCTCCACGCCTCCAACACGGTCCAGGTGGATCTTTAACATGTTTTTTTCTCTGGTTATTCATTGAAGTCAATTTTTTCTTCTGATGGATTTTTTTAATGTGCGACACTCCGTTTTCCTCTATGTCACGACTGTCCTGTTTCAACGCAACAAAACGTTCACAGTCTTCCGCTAAGTTTTGTACTGTTAGACATGGTTCATTTTCGAGTTTATTTAAAACACGACGTCTGATTTCAGAGTCTTTATTTAAGACCAGACCTTGCAAGAATATTAGACATTTAAAATTATCCGATGATAATTCCTCTAATTTAAAATCGTCGCAAAGTTTATTTACTATACTTGCATACGTAATGTAGTCGTCTTCCTCTCTTCTAGTGACATTCATGCACTTATATCTCCTGTGGAAAAGAGAAGTTTTTGTAGAAAACAGTTCTGTTAGTAAAGTAACTACCTCCTGGAAGTTCAACTCACTGGTCTTTTTTGGAAGGATAAAATTCACGAACTTTGTATGCTCGGCAGCTCCTAATTTTCTTAGCAAAAATCTAACTTTTTTAGAGTCTGTCCATGTACTGCAGTCCGATACAAAAATATCCTCATATCTTCTGTAGAAGTGAGCAAAAGTGACATCGTCTTCTGGATTATAATTGAAAATTTCGATAGCGCTCCACACAGCCGCCTGGGAGAATGCATTATGATTCTCGTTTGCTTTCGTTAACTGCGTTGCCTCCAGAAATTTTCTCTGTCCCTCCTGTGTTTTTATCAAGAGTTCTTCGAAGTGTTTCTGCTGTTGTAGCAGTTTTTCTTGGAATCTTTCTTCTCGTGTTGTCGCCAGCTCTTTTTGTTCAGCATGCATTTTTCTTTGGGCTTTTTGCTGTTCCAACAACTCTCTTTTAAATTTCTCCTCAATTTCAACTTGTTTTCTTTGAAGTTCCATTTGTTGTTCAACTTGCTGTCTTTGTAACGCAACATTTTGTTCCGTTTGGAATTTAACTAATTGAAAAAGAGAATCTATGAATTCAGTGTCCATCATTCACGAATTCAAATTATGCACCACCCAATTTACACTTGTAAAAATAAATCAGTTTTCCCCACAACGTGCTTAATATAATTAGTTTGCTCAACTAATACACAAAACAAGAAATATATTATTTCTTAGTAAAAAAAAAATTCAATCCCAGTTCTTTTGTTTGAAAAACAAAACTAAGAAAAATTTTTAAAAAAAAATATATATATGTACGTAGTTTTACAAAACCAAGTCCGTCGCTATAAGCCTAATAAGACTAGTTTTATGGGAAATCTTTTTAACCCCTTTTCATTTTGAAAAAATGCGACTTGCTTATTTAACAGTTCTTTGTTAGAAGCACAAATGACTTACGCGAATATATTTTTTCACTGTCCGTCCTTTGCTCTCGACAATTCTGTGGTAGACCGTTTTAATAAATAGTCAATCCGGATCTTGCTCAAATATCAGATGTTGTCCTAATAATAACGACAAACTTACACAATATCTGTAATAGTTGACGCGGATAACATTTATCTTAACGAGTCAGTGAAACTTGAAGAGAAAAAAAATAAAGGTATCAGTGTATTCAATTATTTCAATAATTGAAAATGTCTTTCGCGTTTTCTAGTTTTCGATTTTTGGTAGCAAGTTTTGAGTTTGTGTTTTTTTTTTTCGCTTAACTACTCAGTAGTTAATTTGCTGTTAATCCTTGCGAATCCAAATATCTGACGAAGATGGGTTTTTTTCCGTGAAGATCTTGCGAATCACTTTGGGTGATTTTTTTGCAGTGAAATCGTTTCGATTCCTCGTCGCCAATCTGTTGTGAAGTTGTCCAACAGTAAATAATAAATAAAGGAAGTCAAGTCGAGGGTTGGTTTAACAAGTGTATTAACAAAGTAAGAAAGTGACTAGCACTTGGCTAGACAGTTACAAGACTGTGCTTTGTCTTAATATTTATTTGCATAAACTTGTACACAAAATGTGGCACAAGGCCAAAAAAGGGGTGGGGAAAGGATCGGTCATCTCTAACTTAAAAAACTCAACTTAGCTAGTTTCAATCATGACCATCATTTACCATAATACAGCATTCATACTATACATCCATCGCTACTCACCATAAGAATTCATACCATGAAATCCTACTTAAAACCCATATAAGAAATATGCAACGGGGGGGGGGGGGACTAAAAATTAAAAATATGATATATACAATGTAAAAGAAATAAAGATTAGTAAAAGCCCCCCCCCCCCCGTTATTGAAATGTGGCAGAGATTCCGATTTGCCGGTCGAAATCGAAAACTCGAAAAAAGGTAGTTGATGCAGGCCCCAACGTTTTATTCTGACCACCTCCTTCGAAAATATCGAAGGGTGACCTGCATCTCCGGCAAATCAGGCACTCAGTCACCTAATTAGAGAGGGAAGGGGAGTGGGGCAGAAAATAAAAAGGGGAGTGGGATGAGGACAAAATAAAAGGGGGCATGTAATGGAATCAATCATACACTAGCTAAATTGTTGAACTAAAACATCAACAGAAAATTAAACAGAAACTAACTTAAAATAAGTCTAAATCTAACTTAAAATTAAAGCATAGTTCGTTTCCTGAACCCAATATTCTCTGCCTAAGGCACGTCCAGATGCCACTCTAATCTAGCGCCAGCCACTCTACACAGTCGTGCTCCAGTCACCCATCTTTCACCAAAATCTGCCGAAGAGAGTTTCACCCTCTCGGCCCTAATGCGAGCCTTCAGGTAATATTTGAAAATCGCAATAAGGTCGAGAGAAGTGAAGGTCTCAGCTCCGTAGACTGTCTTGCACCTAGTCTTCCAAATCGTAACTCTCATACTCGCTAGTAAGCTCAAAAACGTAAACCGTTTTTGCCTATCGGTTGTCGGAGCCCAGTTGCTGCATACATTAATGGGTTTCAGGTCAAAAGACGATACGTTAAGAATACGAACCATGTAGCCTGCAACAAGCTTAATCAGCGGCACCGCGATGCGGCAAAAAACAAAGACGTGACTTATAGTCTCATCCTCATCGCCGCATCTGACACAAGTCGGAGAATTACTCAAGTGTGCTGAATGAAGCCTCTTACCTACCCAGAGTGCATTCCTAATCGTCAGTGATGCCTCGTCATTGCCAAGGCACCTTGACCCAGGCGCCCAAGGCCAGATTGAGCGGAGCTCCCCCCTCGTCTAAGCAAGCCCCTCAGGCCTATCATTTCGGACAGTCCCCCTCACCATTACCCGATATAATGCCTTTCGAGACAACAGCAGGGTGTCAGAGAGGCTTTCTGTCACCCTTGAAAGGAACTTCAACGCATGTCTACATTCGCGATAGAAGGAGCACTCGTTTCGGGGTAACCTGTGTGCCTCCCCCTCATCCAAGTGCACACTTCTCAAAGCCGGAAAGGCTTTCTTGGTGTCTTCCTTCCAAAATACACCGTTATCCTCAGATTGTGTACTCATTCGGTCTAGATAAAACAGCCTAAGAGTGTGGCATCGAATTTCGATGCTAGGCATACCCAGACCGCCCTCAGAAGGATGAAGGTAACAAATCTCGCGACGGACCATAGGGGCCTTACCAAGCCACAAAAACTTGAACAGAGCCCGCTGCATCTCCAGCAGTGTATCTGACGGGAGTGGGAGCACTGAAAGACGATATAGGATGATCGGATAAATGTGAGAAGTACACACCTTCGCTCTCCCCTTTAACGAAAGATTTCTGCGGGACCACAGACCAGCTGCTGCCCTAATCGCTTTCAGGACTTCCGACCAATTTTTCTCCAGCTGGAGATCAGGACCAAACCAGACGCCGAGTAGCTTGCAAGGCCCATCTGTCCAGCCAAAGGGTCCCTGCAAGGAAACACCCTTCCAAGCACCAATGCGCAAGCCAATAGACTTATCGCAGTTGATTTTGGCCCCTGTCACCGTTTCATACATTCTGATTTCTCTATCGACGACACTAATCTCGGCATTGCTCGTTACAAGCACAGTCAAGTCGTCGGCATAGGCGGTGTACTTCAACATGGTGCAAGAACCTGCCAAAGTAATTTCACGCAGGACCGGATTCACTCTTAGCCTGTTAAGGAAAGGTTCCAAAACAAGCACATAAAGCATCAGTGAAAGAGGGCACCCCTGACGAAGAGATCTGGACAATCTGAAGGCACCAGACCTCATGCCATTCACTTCAACCCTAACACCGGGGTTCGCATACAAGAGGAGAATCCAGGAGCGGAATTGCGAGCCAAAACCGGCCGCAGACAAAACAGCCTCCAAGTACCGATGGTCCACCCTATTGAATGCTTTGGACTGATCTAAATTGATCAGCGCGGCTTCAGTGTCGATTTTATCTATGATCAAGCGTATCGAGTGCAAATTATCCTGAATGGTCCGGCCCTTCACAGAAAAAGTCTGTTCGGGGCTAATTAGACCAGGCAAAACAAGTTGCAGACGATTGGCTAAGATCTTGGCCAAAATCTTTAACTCCGCATTAAGCATCGTTAAGGGCCGAACATTATCTAACCCATCCCCACCATTTTTGCTTTTGCGTAACAATTTCACCAAACCCATGGTCAAGTACTGGGGAATAGACCAGTTCCTAAACCACGAGTTAAACAAAACTGTCAGCAAGGGTACAAAAATGTGCGACATCCTCAAATACACCTCGTAGGGCAAACCATCAATCCCCGGAGACCTGTTAAGGCCGACCCGCCCTAAGGCTTCCCGGACTTCTTCCTCTGTTATGCAACCTTCGCACTTAGCCACTTCGGTCGCCTCAAGACGAGAAAAGTCGGCTAAATAGGGGTCGAATTGTGCTAAAGACAAACCGGGTTCTCGAGTAAAAAGATCCTGGAAATGAGAACGAAAAGCCTCCAGAATACCTTCGTTTGTGGTCACGAGTCTCCCATCCGGCAATGAGACACGAGCGATATGTCGATCAAATGCATGTCGATGCTCCTCTGCACGCAGTTCAGCAGCCATGTTTGTCGCCTCGTTAGGCACTCTTTTTAACCTAGCCCTAATCACTAAAGCCTGGTGTTCTTGGATAGCCAAAGAAGCCAGCTTGGCCTTAATTATAGTAACACTAGAGCTATCCCCCACCTCCACCGCCCGATCTAATCTAGACTCTAGTGCCACTTTAGCTGCCCTAGTTGATAGATTGAGTCGTCTGCTAAAATCGGCAGTAAAGGACCTAATAACCTTCTTAAAATGAATCCACTTCCTATTCCCAATTACAGCCCCGTCAATTCCCGCTGTAAGGTTAGTAATAGCTGTTCCTGGTAGCCCTTTACATCGAACAACGAAGTATTGAGCTTCCAGTACCCAGCTAAACTAGGCTTAGGTCTATCTAAGTTTACCCGGACCCGAACAAGTCTATGGTCTGAGTAAACTATATTATGAAAACTTGGACATTCAACTAATCCTACATCGACTCTCCTAATTAAGAACCGATCGATATAACTCGAAAGTTGTACCGAATCAGAGCCGCGCCTATTTGTCCAAGTCCATACCCTATCATGGGGCCATTCATTCCGGTACTTATCGATAAGATCGAACTTATCGAGGAAGTCCCGAAATAACGTAGCATCCCGATCGGTGTTAGTACCCCTAGGTCGATTATGATCTAAATCAGGATCCAGGACTGCGTTCCAGTCTCCCGCTAGAATGAGCGTCCGAGAAGTAGAAATCAAGAACTGCTCGATTCGCCGAAAGAAAGAACCGAGCTCAGAATGGCTATTGGGCGTATAAACCCCGATGAGCCGAAATGCCTTCTCCTTTATGGTAATATCCAGAACGCAAAGTCTCCCTTCCGGATCCATGAAGCTAGGGTCACACAACGCATCTAAAGACTTGCTTACCAGCCAGGAAACCCCCCCTAGCAGAAGAATTAAAGTACGCTGAATAAGCGTGAAAACCCTTAGTCAGCGCACCAAATAGTCCCCAGAAATCAAGTGGGTTTCCTGAACACAACATATATCCACTCCGAGGCGCTGAAGGTCTGCAGCGACTCGAAATTTACAAGCGTCGGCCCTCAGGCCCCGGACATTCAAACTCGCTAGAAAGAGAGCCATGAGGGTGCCTTAGAGTTGGGTTCCAGAAACGAACATAGCAGTGGTCAGGATGCCGACGGCTCTCCCAAAAGATTGATTGCCCATCTGATCATTAATTTGACCATCATGGGAGATGCGCCAACATCCAAAGGATAGGTTAGTTTCGCTATCCTATACAGGGCGGGGTGTAACCTTATGGGAACCCTCCCAAAACAATCTTTCCTTAAAACGACTAGACCTTCATCTTTGAAGATGGCCATTGGAACGGTGAAATTGAAAGTGTTGTTCGCCTCTTCCAGCATCTGCCATAGAGCCTTCACTTCTGGTTTCTTCCTTACCACTGTAAGGACTCTAGGGGCGTTGGGGAAATTAGCAGGGTCTTCAATGGTTATACCACCAACTTCATTGAATTTAAGGAGCTCATTTATATTGGAGAGGTGGTAATGCTTTACTGTTTCTATTTGGGTGCATGTCACTTTGCAGATATCCTCCCCAGAAAGGAATGCGTTTTTTTTTAGTTTTCCTTTCCACAGAAGGGCTCCTCTGCCTCTTCTGTGTAATAGATGGAGGGGGAGGCATGTCATCCATTGGGGAGGGGGAAGGGGAGCTAGGCCCCATAGGAGATGCTGGAAAAGGCGAAGGGGAGGGTTTTTTGTGGGTGAAGCAGGTGGGGTATTTTTGGGGGTATTAAATGGGGAGACAAAGGGAGAAGGTTTAGGAGAAGTGATTTTTATAGACGATTTAATCGGACTTAGAGGGATAAGCTTGTACTGTTTGTCTAAAATTGGGCCAGTGATTGGGGGGAGGGCATTAATTTGGGAGAATTAGAATTTTTAGAAACTATTGGTTTTGTGATCGGCTGGGGACTTGGATTGGGGATAGAGATTTTATCTGAAGTGGCTGAATTTTTTCCTTCTTTTTTCTCTTTTTTTCCTACTTTCTTATCTAATTTAGATTTAAGTTCTTTTGCCTTAATATAACTGTCTTTTCCCGGGTCGTTTTTAAGCATTTCTTTTTCTCTCATTTCTTCGAAAGATACCCGACCCTGGTTTTTTTTCCCGGAACAATAATCCATCCCTCGTCTTTTTCTGCAGAAGGTAGATCAAGGAATTCGTCTTCGGAGTCATCAGATGTAGATGTAATAGGTAAACCAATTGTAGCTGGAGGATCGAGGTGGGGGCCAGCCTTGGATGGTCTGTTAATCGGGGGCGTCGTTTTCTGAGTGGATTTTTTCTGTGGGCAATCAAAAGTTAAATGACCTAGTTGCTCACAAAACCAACAAACAGGTCTTCGTCCGGCCAATATAATAGGTAGTTTTTCCTCCCCGACTTGTAAATAGTAGGGGATGATGTCATAAGCTTTCTTGTCGATAAGTATTTCGAAGTTCCATGTACCTGGAAATTCGTCAAAATTGACGTCTGTGATTTCGCCAAATCTTAGAAAAAAGGCACCAATTTGTTCGCCTTTTACATAAAAAGGCACATTGAAGATAGAAATTGAAGAACGTCTTCTACCCATGTACTCGGTTCGTAAAACATAGTCCTGCGTGATAATTTGATTAAGTGAGAGATTAGCACAGATTTCTTCGTTAGGAAACAAAGCATTCCAAGTGTTAAATCCCTTACACTTGATTAACCTTTGCGGTTTGAATCCTGCAGTTGCCAATAACTTGCATATTAATTCAGGAGAGGCCCTGATGGATTTAAAAAATTTTTTTTTTGACAACAAACATGGTTACTGTTCTTTTTTTTAATTTCTGCCAACATTGGTAAATCCACGGTAATTCCTTGTTCAGTAACCATATGTGTTCGTATTTTTTTGCTTCTTCCACGAAATCATTGACATTTATAGACATTTTTGGAGGTTTGCACCATTCCGAATTTTCAGTCGTTTTGGACGCCATCTAGTTAATAACTAGAGACACCAAACAAAACAAACAAAAAAAAGTTGGCAGAGAAAAAAAACAACAAAAAAAAAAACGTGGCAGAAAAAAAACGTCGTAAAAGGGAAACCAGTTCAACAATAACAGTCAACGTGAAAACAATAAAAACGATAACAATAATCATCAAGAGCAGGCAACAACAGATTTAAGAAAAATACTAACTTGACGCAATAAACTCACTCAACACGTAGAGCCTAAATGTGCCTGACTGTGCTTTGTCTTCTCCGTGTCTCTGGTGACTCGCACTATTTATAGTGACAACCGGTGTAGTTTCTCCTGTGTAAGAACGGCCGGTGTAACAATGATGATGATGATGATGATGATGACGACGATTATGACGAGAATGATGATGATGATGATGATGATGATGATGATGATGACGACGACGAGAATGATGATGATGCTGATGATGATGATGACGATGATGACGATGATGACGATAATGATGATGATGACGACGACGATGATGATGATGATGATGATGATGATGATGATGACGACGACGACGATGATGATGATGATGATGATGACGAGAATGATGACGAGAATGATGATGATGATGATGATGACGATGATGACGATGATGACGATGATGATGATGATGACGCTGATGATGATGATGATGACGATGATGATGACGATGACAATGATGGCTCAGCCAGCAACATGAGTATCAGAACTCTCCTTGAACAGTTACTATATATAACAATCTTAATCTTTCCTATTTTTTGGTAGCCCCCCCCCCCTTCATAAAACTTCTCTACTTTCTGATATAGTAGCTTTGTTTATTATTTTCAACACTCAGTTATGCCTTCTCATGTACGGATTTAGTGCTAAATTAGAATTGGACAAAATATGCCCGAGAGTTTGTCTTTCCTGCATGTCATCATTTCCTACTCTCTATCGAACAAGATTTTCTGCAGAAGACATTTTGAGATCTATTTTATCAGGAATAAAGTTCTTGCTCGTTCCCAAGACCAGATCTTTTTCCATCTACCAAAAACTCTTCTGAGCGAAAACAACAACTGCAGCAGGTCTAGATATCTTGTATCATGTTCGTCTTTCCTTGTCTAACTGATCACAGAATCTATTCTTTGTCTCAGGTTAGGGTTGAGGTTAGGGGTTAGGGTTAGGGTTAAGGTTAAGGTTAAGGTTAGGGTTAGGGTTAAGGTTAGGTTAGGGTTATGGGGTTAGGGTTAAAATTAGGGTTATGGGGTTAGGGTTAGAGTTAGGGTTAGGGTTAGGGTTGGGGTTAGGGTTAGGTTTATGCAGAAAAGATTATGCATACCTAGCCCTTCTTTAGTATCCTGTACAGCAGCAGCATACTCTAAGATGTTAATAGATGTCCTGATCGCTTCTTCTGCCTTCCACTTCTTCCCAGTCTTACTTCAGCTGAATCTTCTTTAATATCTTGGTTGTTAGAGAAATAGAGCATCATGACTTTTGACACCTTGTACTCCTCAACAATTGACACAATAGGTAGCTTTAGCTTTTTTCAACATTATTATGTATATACTCCACATCATGGTTCGATTCGTTCTACCCGCATCAATGACACTTCATACATATGCAATGGCCACATTTCAGACACTAACAATTTTACTTCCCAAGTAACTCGGTCTTATCGATAACCCTTCCTTTACTTTCTGATGTAGTAGCTTTTCTATTATGTTCAGGACTTGGTTATGCCCCCACAAATTTCGACTTAGTGCTAAATTACAGTTGGGCAGAATATGCCGATCTTCCGATTCACCACACAGTTTTCCCAGCGAACACGCTGACCTTGTTATCGACATTACACCAGGTGTAGATATCTTTTTCTCTGTTCTTCATTCTTTATCTCATTGACCATAGAATCTCTTTTCTGTCTTAGGTTACTCATGCAGAAAGGTCTAACATTCTGCATACCTAGTCTTTCTTGTGGTATCATGTATAGCACCAACAGTATTCACGTGCTCTAAGATGTTAATAGCTGTCTCGGTCGCGTCTTCTGCCTTCTACTTCTTTCTAGTTCTTACTTCAGGTGGATTGTCCTTAATCTCTTGGTCGAAATGGAGCATCATGATTGTCCTTACTTTTGACACCTTGCACTCCTCAACAATTGACACAATAGGTAGCTTTAGCTGTTCTTCTCTTCCAAATATTGCTGAGTTGCTCAAGGTTCTTGGTAGTCTCAACCACTTCCTTATGTACACTCAACACGATCTACTCGCGTCAATGGTTCTTCATACACCTGCAATGGCCACATTATCCGAAGATACAGACCAAACTGCAGATACCAACATTTATACTTTCCAGATAACTCACTCTTATCAATTACCTTTAATCTTTCATCTGTCTACCACTGTATTTCCACTGTATTTCCACTGTATTTCCGCTGTATTTCCACTGTATTTCCACTGTATTTCCGCTGTATTTCCGCTGTATTTCCACTGTATATCCACTGTATTTCCGTTGTAATTCCACTGTATTTCCACTGTATTTCCACTGTATTTCCACTGTATTTCCACTGTATTTCCGTTCCTTGGCTTCTGTCGATAAATGCATCTCTGTACCATCTATCCAAGCTTTTCACTAGTTTCTCTTTTACTGTTCCGATCACTTCTCTTTTGATCATACACTTTATTTCTTTTTGTTTACCTTTCTTATTGTTAAGCTTCTTGAATTTTAGCCTTAAACCTCATTGTTGACCACTCTATAAACTAGTTTAGTTAGTCCAATACTTCTTCTATTCCTTCTGCGCTCTTTGACTTTACAGCCACATCGTCCATCAATGCCTGCAATGGGATCTTAACAAGTGTACTCTCACAATTTATTGATCTCAACAACATTTCCATCACAAGTAAGAACAAGATCACTGATATCGTACATCCTGCTGCAATCCCAACCTCGGTTTGATCGATTACCTTTAATCCTTCCTTAGTCTGATGTTATAGCTCCGCTCCTTGACTTCTGTTGTTGGGATCACTTCCCCTCTGATCATATCACGTGATTTTGTTTTGCTTACCTTTCTTATAAGTTACACTTCTTCCTATTTTAGCCTTAAACTTAAAATTGTTGACCACTCAATAAACTTTTCTAGTTGGTCCAATACGTCATCCATTCATTCTGTGCTCTTCGTCTATTAATGCTGGCAATGTTCTAAGAACTCTATTCTCACCCTTTGTTAATCTCAACAACATTTTCATCACAAATACGAATAATATCACTGATATCGCAGGACCGGCGGGACAGTTATAAAAGTGGGGGGGAGGCTCTCCTAAAAAGTGGGGGGCCCGGTTAAACACATGCATATATAACTTCATTATTGATCACCGTAAAGTGGGGGGGGGCCAAGTCAAAAAGTGGGGGGGAGGCTGTTCTTTTTCTTTATTTAAAAAAAAAAAATTTTTTTTTTGCTGATCGCTGATTGACTAATCGCTCAGTATCTCTCCACCATTCGGCTCGTCGTCTCTCGGGCGTTTATGTAGCATGCCCGAACGCCTGCGGCGTGAAGCTCATGGAAATTGGGTCAGGATTGATAGAAGTACCGGGAATTCTTTCTCATTGTCGTCAAACCTTTTTTTTCCTTGTTCATAGATGATTTCCACTAATTTCTCCAGCTTTAGCTCGGGTCTTCTTTTACAGCACACTGCTTCCCATAAACGATAGAACCTCGTCTTCTGCAGACATTTTTATGCCAAATTCTTTGATTACTTGATACACGGTGCTAGTTACTGTGTCAAAAATGGTCCACCACATAATTTTTTAATCAACTCACAAGTCATTGTACATAAATGTCCTGATGTTTGAGGAGACATAAAGTAACCATTTACATTATAAAAGTTTAATATTTTAGAAAATTACACTCTTTAATCTGTTATTTTACAATAGAAGATCTTTGCCATTTTACGTCGAAAAATAGTCCAGAAAGAACTCCTCGTTAAGGAATTGAATATCGATTTAGTTAAATAAATAACATCTAGTTTAAAGTTAAAAAGTGTCGTCGTCTCCTTCTTCAAGAATATGCTAGTCTCTCGAAAGGATCAAAAACATCTTAATACCTGTCTCTCAAGATGAACAAATTTACCACAACTTCCTGATTACACATTTTTCATCTTACTATAAATGTCCTCCAATACCGATCTATATTCTTTTTCAGTACGATGTATCATTGTTGGGATGTAAATAATCCTCCTAGTGCTACCAGATCAGGCTGTCTGAGGATACTGACTTCATGACCAAAAATGCACCAAACATTGATGTTATTGTTTTGTTTCTTTCCCTTTGCAAAACTCAATCAAAGCCCCAAAAAAACAACCAAACACTATAAATAAATATTTGAAGATATAAAGAACTTAAAGCATAAAAATTGTTATTAAATTACCAGATTTAGCATCAAATAACCCGAAAAGGGTTGATATGCTGTAAAAAAAAACAACCAAACCAAACCAAACACTATAAATAAATATTTGAAGATATAAAGAACTTGAAGCATAAAAACTTTCACCAAAATGACCGAATTCGATATTAAATAACCCAAAAAGGGGTGATATGTTGTAAAACAAAACAACCAAACCAAACCTAAATAATCCTCCATAAATGCTCTTGTGATATATTTTTCAATGCTTAATTTTCGCGAATTTTTCTTTGGTTAAAGAAAATAAGTTAATGAGTAATAAAGACACATGGCGTTTGTCCGTCCCTAAAACATTGCAATTCTTGTTTCATTTTTTTTTCATTTTTTTTTTCACAGCAAATTGCAAACTCAGATAATCATGTGCGAACATCGACGTCCAAATCTTTCAGTTTGTCTTGATTATTACCGGCCTGCAAGGCCACAACAATATCTTATCCCCTCTCATCGTTACTTTCTTCAAGAATATGCTGGTTTCTCGAAACGATCAAGAACATCTTCATACCTGTTTCTCAAGATGAACAAATATACTACAACTTATCATCGAGTGGCTTTTGGCCTTGATAGGTGGTGACTCGTTAGTAAACATTACTGTTAGATCTATATTATTATTGAAAAAGCGTTGGATTAAATGCACTGACTAAGAAGGATACTACATGGGAAATAAATATTACTTGTTTAAGATTCCAGACAAAATAATGTCAATACGACATATGTGTTACATCAATTCGAGCGTAAAATGGGGTCAGGGTTCACGCAAATTTTGTTACTAACAACGTCATCACTAAACACACTCAAAAGTCGATCATGTAAAAACTTGTCCATTGTGTTTTTATACGTGTGTTCGTATTTGGAATTCATTTTGTGAAGAAAGGGATACAAATTATCAGTTTATTGATATACAGACAGTTCTAGGCCTTAGAGCTGGGATCAAGTTGCAGTATCTGTTCTGTCCTCGGTCAGTGAAAGAAAATATCCTTCTAGACTGAGACAATTTTTTTATTTTTCTCCTAATCCAAAGTGCCCCTTGTGTCTAACTCCGCATTCGTGGAGAGACAAGTAAATAGAAACTGATAGCCAGACAGACAGACAGACAGACAGACAGACAGACAGGTATAATTTGGGGTATGGTCAGTTTAACAACCACACAAACGCATAAATACACTGACTCCAGCATGTGAAAAATGTGAAGAAAAGTCCAGGTTCTTCATTGACTAAACCCCCTTCCCCATAATTTGCCTCTTTTCGACTGCTTCAAAGAACTTTGTAAGCATCACGTGTATGTGAGGTGTAGACATATACATCAACATTTTATGTTCAATATTAATATTCACACTCTTTTCACACCGGAAACTGCCGGCTAGTTTAGTTTTTGGTAGCACACCCTAACCCTAACCCTAACCCTAACAATAACCCCACCTGACCTCACCTACTACCAACATGGTTTTTCACTAAATGTCTTCTCTGCCTTCTCCTGATCCCCCATCTCCCCCAACTAGTACCAGGTTTTATTTACTCCTCCCCAGGAGTTAGGCACAAGGCCAGTTTTATCTTACTCCCACAAGTAAGATGTGACCCAAGATCGGGTCGAGAAAGTGGGGTTTGAAAAGCCAGCGCTCGAGAGGTGAGCACTCTGGCCATTTAAAAATTGCCTGGGCAGCCCCGTCGGCATTCCCCGGTAGGGGCGCCTCAGACAGTAAGCAATAAACTTACTCCTCCCCAAAGAGGGGAGGCAAAGCCTGGGAGGGTGGACCTCCTAGAACTGCACAGGACAGGCGTGCAGTATCCATCGGAACAGAGACTACACTTTGATCTTAGCCAAAAGGCCAACTAGTACCAGGTTTTATTTACCACTTCCCTAGGAGTTAGGCACAAGGCCAGTTTTATCTTACTCCCACAAGTAAGATGTGACCCAAGATCGGGTCGAGAAAGTGGGGTTTGAAAAGCCAGCGCTCGAGAGGTGAGCACTCTGGCCATTTAAAAAATTGC
>OY744518.1:9513710-9641210 GCA_963556195.1 Sepiola atlantica | reverse complement strand
AATCTACTATTGCAAATTTTCAAAACATTGAAAAAAAATCGGAATTCTGTGTGTTGATAAAACATTGCTTTCTGATGAGAAAAAATACTGTTCAGGCAAAGCAATGGTTTAATAAGTGTTATTTTGAGTCAACTCTGTCAGGAATAACAGTTAAGAGGTGATATGCTGACTTTAAATGTTGTTGTACAGACACAAATGGTGTTGAATGCTCAGGTCACCCAAATGTGGCAGTTGTCCGGGAAAACAGAAAAACTCCACAAACTCATTTCAGCCGATTGTAAATCGAACTTGCATGAGATTGCAGAAGACAGTGATGTATTCACCATTTTGTATGAACATTTGTCAATGAGAAAGCTGTGTTCAAAGTGGGTGCCGCGTTTGCTCATAGTTGATAAAAAATAATGTGTTGCCGATTAAGAGCATTTTTTTGCAACTCCACTCAACAAATTGGCAGTTAGCTGAGTGGACAGTAGCAAGTGAAAGCCGTCCAAAGCGACCAAAGATGAAAACATCAGCAGACAAGGTTTTGGCATCCGTATTTTTGAGGCGTACATGGTATTCAGCCCATCGATTATCTTGAGAAAGGAGGAACCATTAATAGCGAATACTATATAGCATTATTGATGCATTTGAAGGAAGAAATCGCAAAAAAACAACAACAAATAAAGAGGAAAAAGTCTTCTTTCACCAAGACAATGCACCGTGTCACAAGTCGATCGCAACGATCGCAAAACTACATGAATTGCACTTCGAATTGCTTCCACACTCACCCTATTCTTCAGATCTGGCTCCAGCGACTACTTGCTGTTTGCAGACCTAAAGTAAATGCTCCAATGAAGAAGTGATATCAAAAAATGAGGTTTATTTTTAGGACAAAGACACATCGTTTTACAAAAAATGCATCAAATTGTTGGAATCAATGTATCACCCTATAATGGGACTATGTTGATGAATAAGGTCGAATTTTGCCTAAAAGTTGTTATTTTATTAGTTAGGCCTGGGACTTATAAAGTAATGTGTCAGCTTCAAACATTCGTGTACATTTTGTAGAGGGAAAGACAATATCAAATGAAAGGCTGTCCCTACAAAATAATTAATTTTTATTGACAACTTTGTTAAGACAACGAAAGATAAAGAGTTTGTGAAGAATGAGAGTCCAGATTGTCCAAGGAACGTTCCTGAGTGAATGAGTTGTTTTTCATATAAGGAGTAAGTTGAGCAGACATGTTCATTTCGGCTGACGCCATGTGCGTTTATGTGTGTGGAAATAAGATAGGTATGAAGATGTGTGTGTGTGTATATTAGCATGCCTGTTTTGTTAGTGAGAAAGTGTATGTATTATTTTGAGAGTTCGGTTAGCAATGTATATATTGCTGATGTTTAATATTTCATGCAAGTTTATCATTGCGTCTGCCACTATGCCTTTTGTAAGGTGCGTTCTCAGATGGTCCGACTGTGGAAGAAAAATAAGAAAGACGAAAAACGCTGTGTTTGGGTTTTATAGTATGCACAAGATTTTGGGACTGAATATTTCTTGGGCTTGTGATTGGTTGAAAGAAACTGCCGATTTGAGATTTTGTTCAATTGTGATACGTAAAATAACATTAACTGCCGCTGATACTTCGGACAATTTAAACTGTTTTAGTATCTCATTTTGCGTATTTAGCTAATTTATGCGAGTCCAGAAGATTACAAGACTGCTTGTTGGAAAACTGCATGCTTATTGTAAATCGAATCGAGAAGCGTGTTTGTCTGTCGCAATTAAATCATTAAGAATGCATTTGTCATCTTCGCGTTGCAATAAAGGTGAGTCGCTGTATTATTATATCCATTATAAACTCACCATTTATCAACTCGTGTACACCTGCACGACATTTGAGCAGCTGGTTTGAAGCAGTTCCGCTTTGTTCCCTTATTTCTTTTTAGATTTATGCCTATTTTATTGTGCCGCCATTTTGACACCTGGCCTCGAACGCAAGTGCAAACCACTTGTCGCAATTGACTTGAGATTTTTTTATTTTTCAACATCTCAAGTGTTGGTTAGGAACAAACCTTTTCAACCACTTTATCGACATTTCTTTAAAATTTCAATGTAAGCTAATCACCTCCATTTGAATGAAGAACATGTGAAACGTGAGTTTAGAGACCACGTCATGGAGCGTTCGGCTACCAGATCCACGACAGGAAGTGAAGAAAAGCAGTGGAAGATGCAGAAGAATATACTGTTGAAGGTAATAGACGAGACTTGTGGGTGGACAGAAAGGCCTCGAAGGCATAGGGTGACATGGTGGTGAATCGAGGAAGTTGAGAAATGCATCAAATAAAAACGTAAGCGTAGGAGTCAGTGAATAAGGATGTGTCTGGTGGCAAAGAGGGAAGCAAGAAGAACATGATACAAAGCCAAGGAGGAGGCTGAGAAAGCCAGGTTTCCAGATACACTACGAAAGGATGACTAAGAGAATGAAGTATTCAGGATAGCTAAAAACAGACAAATATGGATATTGTTGGAGAGAAGTGCATTCGAAATGACTATGGAGTGTTAGCAACAAATGAACAGGGCAAGAGGGATGCTTGGAAATGCCACAATGAGAAATGGTTGAATACTGAATTTTCATGGAACTGAAGTAAATCTAGAAGGTCCTGTATATAGTTTTAAATAGTTGACCGGAGAGCAGCTAACAAAGGTCTTACTAAGTGAAGCCAAGGTACATACCCTCAGTCTTTTTGACAATATTAGAGATGTGATGCTGACAGTAATACCAAGATCACGTTCACAATAATACTTCTTGATATTAGCGTTGTGGAATATGGATATTGTTGGAAAGAAATGCATTTGAAATGATTGTCAGCAACAAATGAACAGGGCAAGAGGGATGCTTGGAAATGAGAAATTGTTGAATACTGAGTCTTAATGCAACTAAGAAAACCTAGAAGGTGCTGAAGCAGTATCTGGTCCAACTATAAGAATGGAGAAAGAAATGGTACAGGAAGCTGTGAGTAAGATGAAGAAGGGTAAAGCTAGAGGACCCTCAGGCGTTGTTGCAGAAATGCTGAAGGCTGCAGGTGAAATAGACTTGACAAATCAGATGATAAAAGAAGAGGTTATCTCGAAAGACTGGGAACTTAATACAATTGGGAATTCATACAAGCGTAAATAGAAACACTTGATAAAGGTAATTGCAGAGGCTTAAAATTAATGGATCAGGTCCTGAAAGTGATTGAGAGAATAATTGAGCGGAAAATCAAAAGTCAGATGAGCATAGATAAAATGCAATTTGGTTTGATGCCTGGGCAAAGTACCACTGATGCTATATTTATCCTGAGACAAATGCATAACCTTGGTAAGAAGAAGAGCCTTTATTATATATGGAGAAGCTTTTGACAGTGCCAAGAGATGTTGTCTAGTGGTTGTTTATTTTAACATATATTAACAAATTTTATCGTTACTGTTTGTTTTGTTAACTTAACGTTATTTTTACTTAACATTGTTTTATTTTTAGTTAATTAACTTGTTTTATTTTTCGACTGATTTATTTATTATCACTGTTAATTCCCAATTTAAAATTGCATACGTTTTCAGCGTCCTAAAATTTTTTAAAAATTTGATGCTTACTTTAATAGTCAAACCTAGTTATCCCCCCTGTAACAGCGACGACATTAGCGTCCAAATCCTTTCTAGTTTCCAAGTATTTGAGTATTTGTCAATTTGCTTTCTTTTACTTCATATGAATACAAATGATTTGTCATGAAAGCGAGAAAATGAAATGTTTTGTTTTCCTTTATTCTCAGCTGTCTTCCGTCCAGAAAGAAAATAAGACCATTGAGAACAGTTTAATTAGTCATGTGATGCCATATTTAGATTATCTTCCTTGAATAAGAACTCTCCAGTCTTAGATTATATCCATTTAGTAAGAACTCTCCAGTCTTAAATTATCTCCCTTGAATAAGAACTCTTCAGTCTTTTATTATTTTTGTTGTATAAGAACTCTCCAGTCTTAAATTATCTCCCTTGAATAAGTCAAGTTTGTTGACAGGCTACAAAAAGTCTGTTGGTCAAGACTGCGCTTTTTCTTACCTTTTATCTTTTTCTCATTATTCCTGTAAGTGGAACAAATTAAGGTCTCGTCTTGTCATGTGATTGTTGTGATGCACATTTCTGTTTGAGTTTAAAAATAGGAGTTACATTCACTAGATATCCTTCTTATTCTTATGGAGTTAAACCGAATTCATTTGTTTTATGGCCTCAAATAAGGTTCATGTAATGAAATCGTTAATGCCATGATTGATTGATTTGTACTGTGTTGGCAAGACACCCATTAAAATGTAAAAATTGCAAGTTTAATATTTCAATGTATTTTAGCAATGTGAAGAAGAAAAAGAATGGAGAATAAAAAGAAAAGAGTAAAAAAGGAATTACTACTACTACTACTACTACTACTACTACTACTACTATTACTAATACTACTACTACTACTGTCGTCCGAAAACACCAAAATGTCTCTCTTCTGAGGGCACCCAATCCGACCCAAAACAGTCACTAGTCCGCAAACACCAACTTGAACTCCAACTTCACTCTTTTGACAGCACCAAATCCGACCGCCACCTTCACTGGTCTCAATCCGGGATGAACCAAAGAAGAAGTGCGCTTTCTCATTTCCTGTCCTCTTTATGGGGACTCCCATCATGCAATGCAAAATAGGTCACATGATCATTTGGTACTTCCTTTCTATAAAACCAGCCATTTACTTTAACTCTGTTGTTCCACATGGTCTGGTCTGGTATTACAGGTAAGTCTTATGTTTTTATTTTCCACTACATGCCCCCGTGATCTTAAAATCACATCTCACCTCGCATAGTCAGCCATCCAGACCGGTTGTCTCCTCTCACGATTAGAGCGTCGCGGGGGTTCTTCCAATGGGGGTTCACCGGCTTCTTCCTCAGCATCTCCATTTGATGGCAGAGAGACACGACGTATGTCAAGCACGTGTCAACACTCACATTGTTTACAGACTGTACATGCGTTACCCTTCCTCGTCCCCAACGTGTAGTGCATAGAGCTCTAGGTGGCTTGACCCACACTTCTTCACCAACTGTGATGGATCCTTGTCCCTCTTCACTCATGTTCGTTCCAGCAAGAGGATGACGGCACTCATACCGAAAGATTGACTGATGCGGCACTGACTCTTCATCTTGACCACTCTTTGGAGACATGTTGTACCAAAATACCGCCTCTTCTGGTGAGATTCGGCATCTCTCTGCAACAGCCTTTATGGTTCGGTGATGCCTTTCGACAATCCCATTTCCTCCCGGTCGATATGCAGCCCGAAAAAATTGCCGGGTTCCCCACCTGGCACACAGCTCTGTAAAGTCTTCAGAGCGGAAGGCGGCACCATTATCCAGTAATATCTCCTCCACTGGCCCCCTCTCCAAAAACACCGCCTTCATGGCTCTGCAGATTTCACTCGCGGTTTCCGCTCTCAACTTACGCCAGATTGCCACTCTCCCAGGTTCACAGTCGACCATTGACAGGAATATATCGTTCCTATAATGCGTGACGTCAATGGCCAGCCGTTTCCAAGTTTCAGTCACCTGTAATTCCCCTCTCTCGTGCCTGGATAGGGCAGGGTCAATTGATTGACACTCTCTGCATTGTTCCACCACCTCTTTAACCACCTCCTTTGTCACACTCGGGTTCACCTTTCTTGCAAGAAAAAGTGTCCTCTCTTTCCCAAAGTGGTGCATTTCATGCAGCTCTCTCGCTTCCTCACTAACGGCGCACACAGCCGCTGCATCCTTCTCTTTAAGCCAGGCCTTCTTTACTCGGGTCAGGGCATCTGCTCTGTTCTTTTGAGTTGGGACAAGCGTAACTGACACTCAGTCCAAACTCGCAGAATCAAGTCTCCCAAAATCCCGAGCCTACGCTTGATCAGCATCTCAGCTGCTCCCTTGGTCCTTACTCTCCTGTCTCCTGAGACTTCTGACTGGATCCAGGAGGCCACTGTGGCCGAGTCCGTTTTCAACTCTGCATTTTTCAAGCCCCACTTTAGAGCCAGGTTCACTCCCTTTGCTGCAGCCTCGATCTCTGCAACATTTATTGCTAGCATCACACCAGATCACACCTTCTTTGCCCCGTTCGACACGCCATTTTCCTTTGACGGGGTCTTCCACCTTAACCTCCTCCACCACCTCGCATATCAACTGCACAACATCCTCGGTCACTGTGTCATCCTAGCGGCCGCCTTCGGTCCGCCTTTTTATATAGCTGCATGCTACTCTGAGCCACCCGCAAATGGGATAATGGCCAACCAGCCTCGATCTCTGCAACATTTATGTGGGCATGGTCATTCCTTTTGCGTAGCCAAGCAACATCCTCCACTGTTGCTCCTCCAATTTCAAGCAGCACACCGAGAGCCAGAGTGCTAGCATCACACCAGATCACACCTTCTTTGCCCCGTTCGACACGCCATTTTCCTTTGACGGGGTCTTCCACCTTAACCTCCTCCACCACCTCGCATATCAACTGCACAACATCCTCGGTCACTGTGTCATCCTAGCGGCCGCCTTCGGTCCGCCTTTTTATATAGCTGCATGCTACTCTGAGCCACCCGCAAATGGGATAATGGCCAACCAGCTTCCCACATATGGAGAACAGCTCTCTTAGTCAGTCCGTCTGAGATATCGGGCACCTCATTACCCTGTCCGAACATCAACGTCCCCTCCTTATTCCTTTGCAGCTTTAGTCCTAGGGCCGTGCCATTTTCTAGTGGCTCAGGTGGCTTCGCAATCAATCCATATCTTCCAACGTGATTGCTAACACTTTCCGCGGACAGATTTCCTTCCTCGACCAGGATGTCATCAATATATGAGCTTGTGGCCCTCTCCACCTCGTTATTTTTCCCCAGCACTGTTTTCAAAATTGCAGTCATAATTTTGGGTGCAGAACTGAGCCCAAAACCCAACCTTGTCAAGCAAAAGGTCTGACCCTTGAACTTAACCAGCTGGTACCGCCATAGCCTCTCGTCTATGTGTATCTGGAGGTAGGCTGATTTTAGGTCCACAATCTTGCTTGCCTGCTCCATCTTCCCCCACTCTCGCATTACTTCCTCGCAAACGTCGATACCATCCCCTGTGTGGCAAGCAATATGCTGGTTTAGCTCTCTGTAGTCCAATACTGGCCTAACCTTCCCTTTGGTGGGCTGGACTACCGCCATGAGTAGTAAGACTCTGTCTGCTTCCCCGGACCATGGTACAAGGATACCTTCCTCAATCCACCTCGCTATCTCTTTCTCAAATTCAGCCCTTGTGTCACCATTCAGAGTACTTTCGTAGCACCCAACTTGATTTTTTAGTATTGGCGGCTCTGAAACCCAACGCCATTCCACCGTCCACTTATCTCCCTCAAAACTGGCCTTAAAGTCTTTGTCTTTGATTTGGCACGGTTCCGCCTTCTTGGGTTTAACACTCTCCATTCCTGCCAATCCGACTGGGCGCTCGCATCCAAATGTGATCATGCCTATGCTAAACATAGCACCCCCTAGTCGATCGATGACATCCAGGTCCAACACAACATCAACACCTGCAACAAGCCACTCCATCATAATTGCCCTCACCTCAAGTTCGGTCTCTCTCACTATTATTCTCACAGTGCACATTCCTCGGCACATCATCTCACAGCCATCAACCGCCCTCACACTGGTCGTTCCATGCCAAGATTTAGCAACATCCGTTGTCACCAACGTGGTCGTGCAGCCGGTATCAACCAGGGCTTTGGCTCTCTTCCCGTTTGCGGTGACCTCCACCTGTGGTAATGCAGTCCTATGCGCTGTCACTTGATGGGGGGGGGTAGCCACTGGCGCTATGGCACCCCTCTAATCGTTTCCCTGTACCGTGCAGGTTCGCCTGATATGCCCAGTTTGTCCGCAACGGAAGCAGGTTATGCCAGGCTTAGGTTCTCGGCAGTCCCGTACAAAATGAGGCCCCTGGCATCGAAAACATTTCACTGGGGCTTTTCCAGGTGACCGCCCCCACGAGAGATTCTCCTTAACTGCAGACTTCCCTCCCATCAGGCTTACACTCGCGGTTGCCTCCAACTGGTGACTCTTCTTTGTCAGCACCATGGCATGGGTCAGCACTTCATCCATGTTCATGCTCTCGATCATTGTCAGTCTCTGCAGCTCTGTGGACACACTATCAGGAAGACCAGTCACAAACGTCATTTTCACCGTTTTTTCAAGGCTCATCCCTGCATAACCTGCCAGTCCCGCTAGCCTCCGGATCTCCATCACAAAGACATCTACTGGCTCCCCTGTCCATGTGATCCTGTGCATTTTGCTATAGGCGTCGAAAATGCTTTCTGCGAAAGCGGCCTTTAGTCTTGCCTCTATCAAACCTGCGTCGTCTTGTTCAGCGTCATTCATTTCCAGGTAGACCGAAAGTGCATTTCCTTCCAAATATAATGGAATCAAGGTTGCCACATTCTCAATTTTCTGCAATCTTGCGACCATCTTCAATTTAGACAGCCATCGCACTACGTCTCCATCACCAGCGTACGCCTTCAATACGTCACTGCTTAATTTGATTCTGTCACCAATCCTGTTATGTAGGTAGGCTGCCGAAATAGCTTGTCGTCCGAAAACACCAAAATGTCTCTCTTCTGAGGGCACCCAATCCGACCCAAAACAGTCACTAGTTCACAAACACCAACTTGAACTCCAACTTAACTCTTCTGACAGCACCAAATCCGACCTCCACCTTCACTGGTCTCAATCCGGGATGAACCAAAGAAGAAGTGCGCTTTCTCATTTCCTGTCCTCTTTATGGGGACTCCCATCATGCAATGCAAAATAGGTCACATGATCATTTGGTACTTCCTTTCTATAAAACCAGCCATTTGCTTTAACTCTGTTGTTCCACATGGCCTGGTCTGGTATTACAGGTAAGTCTTATGTTTTTAGGTTTTTTTTTTATTTTCCACTACAACTACTACTGGATATTCTGTATCTGAGTTGTTTAGTAATTTATTCGTTTTATTTTATTTATTTATTTTCTACATTTAATCCTTGACAATAAATCATGTAGGTTCAACCCAAATATATTGTTTATTTTTTAATTAAGGAAAGAAAAAGTTCTTTTTCATGAAAAAAACTTTATTGTGCTATTTACTAGTTTAAGGGCGTCAATTATTTAAAGTGAAAAGAGTTTCGGCATTACTTATATTTAGTTAAAATCATGTTTTAGTATAAAAAAATACCATTAACTAAGTTAGTTATAGCAAATTGACTAGTACACGGAATCTAGTGAATAAATACTTGCCATGTTGAAAAAAGGCAATATGGCTTCAGAGAATTTCGATAAGATGCCAATAGAGCAAATGTCTAAAATCAGAAACCTCCATTTTATTTGAAAAACAGAAACAAAATTAAATAAAGAAGAGAAACTAGGATTATTATGTTATGTGTTGCAGCAAAGCCATTCAAAATTATGTGTTGCAGCAAAGCCATTCAAAATTATGTGTTGCAGCAAAGCCATTCAAAATCATGTGTTGCAGCAAAGCCATTCAAAATCATGTGTTGCAGCAAAGCCATTCAAAATTATGTGTTGCAGCAAAGCCATTCAAAATTATGTGTTGCAGCAAAGCCATTCAAAATCATGTGTTGCAGCAAAGCCATTCAAAATTATGTGTTGCAGCAAAGCCATTCAAAATTATGTGTTGCAGCAAAGCCATTCAAAATTATGTGTTGCAGCAAAGCCATTCAAAATTATGTGTTGCAGCAAAGCCATTCAAAATCATGTGTTGCAGCAAAGCCATTCAAAATTATGTGTTGCAGCAAAGCCATTCAAAATTATGTGTTGCAGCAAAGCCATTCAAAATTATGTGTTGCAGCAAAGCCATTCAAAATCATGTGTTGCAGCAAAGCCATTCAAAATCATGTGTTGCAGCAAAGCCATTCAAAATTATGTGTTGCAGCAAAGCCATTCAAAATTATGTGTTGCAGCAAAGCCATTCAAAATCATGTGTTGCAGCAAAGCCATTCAAAATTATGTGTTGCAGCAAAGCCATTCAAAATTATGTGTTGCAGCAAAGCCATTCAAAATCATGTGTTGCAGCAAAGCCATTCAAAATTATGTGTTGCAGCAAAGCCATTCAAAATTATGTGTTGCAGCAAAGCCATTCAAAATTATGTGTTGCAGCAAAGCCATTCAAAATCATGTGTTGCAGCAAAGCCATTCAAAATCATGTGTTGCAGCAAAGCCATTCAAAATTATGTGTTGCAGCAAAGCCATTCAAAATTATGTGTTGCAGCAAAGCCATTCAAAATCATGTGTTGCAGCAAAGCCATTCAAAATTATGTGTTGCAGCAAAGCCATTCAAAATTATGTGTTGCAGCAAAGCCATTCAAAATTATGTGTTGCAGCAAAGCCATTCAAAATCATGTGTTGCAGCAAAGCCATTCAAAATTATGTGTTGCAGCAAAGCCATTCAAAATTATGTGTTGCAGCAAAGCCATTCAAAATCATGTGTTGCAGCAAAGCCATTCAAAATTATGTGTTGCAGCAAAGCCATTCAAAATTATGTGTTGCAGCAAAGCCATTCAAAATTATGTGTTGCAGCAAAGCCATTCAAAATCATGTGTTGCAGCAAAGCCATTCAAAATTATGTGTTGCAGCAAAGCCATTCAAAATTATGTGTTGCAGCAAAGCCATTCAAAATCATGTGTTGCAGCAAAGCCATTCAAAATTATGTGTTGCAGCAAAGCCATTCAAAATTATGTGTTGCAGCAAAGCCATTCAAAATCATGTGTTGCAGCAAAGCCATTCAAAATCATGTGTTGCAGCAAAGCCATTCAAAATTATGTGTTGCAGCAAAGCCATTCAAAATCATGTGTTGAAGCAAAGCCATTCAAAATCATGTGTTGCAGCAAAGCCATTCAAAATTATGTGTTGCAGCAAAGCCATTCAAAATTATGTGTTGCAGCAAAGCCATTCAAAATCATGTGTTGCAGCAAAGCCATTCAAAATTATGTGTTGCAGCAAAGCCATTCAAAATTACCATCAATCAAGTTTACGTGCCTACATCAGCGTATAGTGATGATAAAAATTGAGGAATCTTACAAACAACTGGAAGAAACGATCAAGAGGCGATTGGAATGCCACCATCGGCACTAACGTGTGCAGACACTGGAGTGGAATTGCTGGAAACTTCAGGCGTGGAACCACAAATCAGCGTGGTTTTAGATTATTGTTCGCAGACGTGTACGAGCTGACTATTGCCAACACTTGTTTTTTGCACAAACCTTCACGAAGATATACATGGCACTCACCACAGATTGGAATCCATAAGCAAATTGAAGAAATTCAAATCCAGTATCAACGGCGCTAGAACAAGATCATTCCCGGCGCTGATATTGGTAATGATCACGAGTTAGTAATGATCACGAGTTAGTAATGATCACGAGTTAGTAATGGCAACCCTAAAAATCAAGTTGAAAAAAGCTGATCACAAACCACAACACCAAATGAAATTTGATGTGGATAAATTGTTGGACCGTAACATAGGGGCTGATTTTCAGTCGAAAATCGGTGGTTCGTTTGCTGTCTTGAATCTCACCGATCGCGATTTTGGATGATGTTATAAACGATTTCAATTAGACGATAAAAAACGTAGCTAAAGAAACCATCGGCAAAAAACACGAAAAGCAAAAACCACGGATAACAGATAAAGTTCTTCATCTCTGTGATAAAAGAAAAGAAATGAAGAAAAAGAAAAACATGAATACTGAAAGCCGTACAAAGAATTTAGAGTTGGATCAGAAAGTAAACAAGAAGTTAAAAAGAAGCAAAATTTAAATGGTTGAATGAAGAGTCTAAAGCAGGGCGGGCAACCTTTTTAGAGTCAGGGTCAGATGAGACTTTTGGAAGGAGATCGCGGGCCGGAGTGAAAAACGAAATCTCAGAATTACTATATTTTGTTTACATGAATAAATTGTACAACAATTGCATTCTACAAATCTGATATTTTTTCTCAAGAGACTTCTGTATGTGATGTTATAAAAGGCGCCGACGAAGGCCCATTTTGGAATCATAAAAAATAATGACGGGGGAAGTAGCAAGTTGATCCAGCATTCGTTTTAACACACCTCACATAGGTTCTATGTTTCATGCCCTTTCCTCGTCTCTCGTTTCCTCTTTGCCTCTCTCTTTCTGATTTTCTATTTTTATCTCAGGCCAACGATTTGAAATTAATAGTTAAAGAAAAATGAAATATACATGCATCATCGCTCGCTGATATTCATACATTTTTATCCCACTGTAAATCTTAATTGAAACCTACTTTTACGTCTATGTCACAGAATGATATGAGTTTTACTGGGAGGTCCACGGGCCGGATTGCAATAATAAAGCATAGCAGGGTGGCAGACCGGACGCTAAGCCTTCGTGGGCCGGAGGTTTCCCGCCCCTGGTCTAAAGAGATAGAAAAAGATATGACAAGAAACAACACAAAACGAGCATATGGGACGCTGAAAACGCTGACCAAACGTGCGAGGTGAAGGCTGGACAGATCAATGATAGGAGTGGACGTTTGCTGATGGATGACAAGGACATAATTAAAAGATGGATGACAAGGACATAATTAAAAGATGGATGACAAGGACATAATTAAAAGATGGATGACAAGGACATAATTAAAAGATGGATGACAAGGACATAATTAAAAGATGGATGACAAGGACATAATTAAAAGATGGATGACAAGGACATAATAAAAAAAATGGACTGAATAGTGTGAAGGTCTATACAATTACAAAATTAAATGTGATGAAGATGTCCTGAAAACAAATGTCTCGAATGAAATTGTAGATGCTCTGATATTGAAAGACGAGGTTCATTGAAAGCAGGCAAGTCACCAAGCATGAACAACATACATGGGGAACTTATAAAGGCTGGTGGTGAAGATTTTGTTGTCACACTTCATAAGATCTGTGCACATATATGGTCTATGAAAACATGGCCTGAACGATGGACGACGTCTTTAGTTATACAACTCTCAAAGAAAAGTAATCTAAGAGTGTGTCGCACAATTAGTCTTATGTTTCATCCAAGTAAAATCCTGCTTCGTATATTATTGAACCGACCGAAGAGTAAATCTGAAGAAGTGTTGTCCAAAGAGAAAGTGGGGTTTAGACCAAGGAGAGGTACTACTGTTGCATGGTACTACTTCTGCTTGGACCGCGGCAGTACGCGTTTCGTATACTCGTCCCTAAAAGGGCCGTGGCAGTTCACATTTAATACTTGTCATTTTTAAAATATCATCAAAAGCTTCCTGACCGACTCACCAAACAACAATCCTTTTAACTTTCAATTCTTTTTATTACAAGTGTTAGTTATTTAATCAGCTGGGAGACATTCATTACGTCGAGAGAGAGAGAGAGAGAGAGAGAGAGAGAGCAAATGACTACTTTATCGTAGTTACTTAACAATTATTTCCTTAACCATTCATGGAGGGGGGAAAGGATATCTCTCGCCTGTATTTTCTTAGGGAAATATTTCCCTTATCTGTTGTAGTTTACATGGTAACAATCACGTCTAATCGGTTCGCCTCCAAAACCCAGACTGGCTAAAACTCGCTTCTCACGAAGAACGAGTGACGTCACGGATCCCTTTGTTTCCCACGCAAGGGCCTGTGACGTCACAGAGCCTCTCGCAGGTGCACACTGACCCTTGATCTGGAGTCTCGTCACGCGGTGAACTTGTCACGTCTGTGTTTTTTGATTGTGAGAACAGGCCCTATTCTGCACTCGACTGCCGGGTCCACCCCGCGTTAATTCATGCAAGTCAAACCAACGATTTCCAACAGATACGTCCATTCCCATAGGGCCATTATCCAACACTACTGAACAAATTTGTAAAATACGTATTCTGATTGAAAAACTCTGCAGTCAACAAAAAGAGCAACATCATAATTTCATAGACTTTAAGAAGGTCTTTGACCGAGTGTGGCACGACGGTTTATGGCATGTCCTGCATCGTTTCAATATAGAAGAAGGACTGGTATGGGTAATAGGTTCTTTATATGAGCAGACTACAAGCGCAGTATAATCAAATGGCAAAACTGATGAAATATTTAAAACAACTGTTATCGCCGGTGCTCTTCAACCTGTTCTTGGAAGCCATCATGCTTGATGACGTTGGTGATGATGAGTCGAATGTGACCATCAATGGTAGGAAGATTTGTGACCTTAGATATGCAGACGACATTGATCTGTTAAGCATTAATAAACAGGATCTGCAAGAACTGACCAGCAGATTGGAAGAATCGGCAAGCAGATACAGGATGGAGATAAGTGCAGAAAAGAGTAAAGAATTGGTAAACAGCAGAGAGAGACTACTGTCAGTGATATACGGTAAACAACGAAATTACGGTTATATAAATCACAGGTAATATCTATACTATTATACGGTTGTAAGAGCTGGTCCATCTTGAAAGATTAAGAAAGACGAATTCACGCATTCGAAATGAAGGTATTGAGAAAGATTCTAAACATACCGTGGTACGCTTATAAAACTAATGTCTACGTTAATAAATTAGTTGAACATTTAGCGAGACCCAGCAATTATTATCATCAAATGCTGCAAACTATGATGGTTCGACCATGTATTATGACATCAAACTCTAGCGAACACCATACTACAAGGTTGGGTATATGGTTCTTGCAGACCAGGATGCCTGAGAAAGCAGTGGTTGGACAACGTGTTAGAATGGACAGGGTTATCAGCAGAAGAAGGGGTGCGAATTGCTGATGATCATGTGAGGGAAGTCGTACGAATATCTGCTAAACTCCTCAACGTCGTCGTCATCGTCTTCGTCATCAAGTAGGATTTTAATTTGCATTAAATTCCTGAAAAGTCTGTGTTTCATTGATGTCGCATTGACCACTCCAGCCAAGCAATCTTTTATTAGAAAATTAATTTGTTTTATATTTTGTGTGAATCACTGCTTTATATGGTAATATTTTGTATGTCTCTACTTTGTATAGCATATACTGCATCATGGGCCAACTTGAAGAGGGCTTCGTTTTTGTAATCAACTCAGTCGCATGTCTGTTACTGTTGCTAGGCCAAAAAAAGGTTACAATTTAGACATAGCTTTGAATTTCCCTTGATGGATGCTCTCCCTTAAATAGGGGTTCCCGTTTTTTTTCTCTCGCCAGTTTGTTGTAGTTCACTGCAAACATCACATCTCAAGAACTGGCTTTATTTTTTCAGCACAAAATGTCAGAATTAGGTCTTTCATGTTAAAACTAAATATTTCCAAGGAAGATAACTCTGACACGACAAAAAAAAGAAGAAAAACTACAACTCATGAGCAGTCGGTTTTAGATGCGTCCTCATATCTCCATGAGGAGCTTTGTCTGTCAGTCGATTTGTCACGGTTTAAATAGCATTTACATTACCAATCATCATCGTCATAATTATGGAACCCCCTCATCGGTTGTGTTCTGGTTCAAGACCAGAAAAAAACAGACGTTTGCGCATATTTTTGTTTTTCAGGTCTATGCTATGTCGCACTCCAGAGCTTGCACCTTCCTTCACATGTGCATGTGCCATATGCATCGCAAGGATATCCCAGACGACTGGAGCAGATGGATAAGTTGCAGCCCTCGTTCGCCGATCTGACTGTTGATTTCTTTATGCTCTTCCACCCAGGACTTGGGGGTTGATTGATCCTCATCTGGCTCCTTGTTCGATACCTTACCACCTGGAGTAGCCCTATCAGATGCTTGCGCCTTTGACAGCATTTCTCTCAGGTGTTGACGAAGCATGCAAACTCCATCACCACATCACTAAACGTGCAGATGGAATTGACGCATCTTATTTGAAATGCATCCTACAAGAGGATTTGTCCATCGGTTGGTCCGTCACGCTTAAGTTTGAGATGTCATTTTTAGATGCGCTCACACATATGTCATGGCAAATAACACCCTACCTAAAAGTTCATCATTCAAACTCCTCGGCCTAACTTTCACAGATAACATGAATTGGAATAAATACATTGAAGACATTGCCAGGGCTGCTGCAAAGAAGGTGGGCTCCCTCTACCGTGCGAGTAAACTTCTCACACCTGACATTATCCTATATCTTTACAAAGCCACCATCCACCCATGCATCGAGTATTGTTGCCACATCTGGGCTGGGACATCATCCACTAGTCTCTCCCTCTTAGACAAGGTCCCAAAAAGAGTCGCCAACTTAATAGGTCCCTCACTATCCACCAAGGTCCAGCCCCTATCCCACCACCGCAATGTTGCTTCCTTGTGCTTGTTTTACAAGTACTTCAATGGATTGTGCTCTGATGAACTGGCTGCTCTGGTGTCCCCTCGACATAAATACCCTTAACCAACCCGACAATCAGCTAAATCCCATCCATTCACTGTGGAGGTACCCAGATGCCAGAGAGCCTACTACTCCAATAGCTTCTTTCCTTGTGCTGCCGGCCTCTGGAACTCCCTCCCTGCTCCCTGTTTCCCCGACTGTATCAACATGCAGAAATTTAAAATTAATGTAAACAGACATCTCGCTGCACAGCTCCCAACTTAGGATGACCCCCCAAAACCTACACCTTAATTCTCAGTAGTGTCTTATGTCTACAGTGGCGGCCTGCCTTGTTTGGGGTGAACTTTATCAAAAAAAAAAATTGGTTCATCAGTTTGTCACGTTTATGCTAGACATAGCATTTTCGTTGGTCGGTCACGCTTAAGTTTGCATTTTCATTGCTAAATGTCTAGATTTAATGGATGCATTTCAAGAATTGGCCATTCTTGTTTGAACAATCGCTTCCCCAGTATATTCAGAAAGACTTTAAGAATTTTACATTTTTACTGCAGTTTTAAACTGTATGCTGAAAAGAGATCAAGATGATGTTTGTGACTAAATCCAGTGGAATTTGGCAAGTTTTACTTAAACGTGATGTCCAGTATTGGATCAATATCAATCAAGTGCCATTTGTGATTTTAAGTTCTTTTTGGGGAGACAATAAAATACTTATTTGTCCTCCCGCGTTTTTAACGGCTTTTCTTTAGTGCCCTTCACTTATCTTCAATCAAGTGAATGGCATTCAAAAGTAAGCACTACCTGTTGTAGAAGTCATAAAGATTATTTATGGTGAAAAAACAAACACAAAACAAAAATAAAAACTGTTTTATCACCTATAAAATAATCCCCATTTACTTGCCCCTCCCCACGAGGGCAGAGTTAAATACAAAGTCAGTTTTAATGTGGGGAAAACCTAACTCCTCTGCAAGGGGCACTCTTGATTGGAAACAAAAATAATCTGTATAGTACCGTCGGCATTCTCTCAAATGGGGGTTATTACTTGTTGAGCTAAAGTGTCAGTGAATATCTCTCCCCCCCCCCCTTCCACATTTCATTTCATTACGAAATCAAATTCCACCATAATGCATTTCGCTTCATTCATACACAGGTTAGCCATTTTATTGTTTTGTTAAATTGTAAATTAAATACACGGCTCCCCATCACGACCAAACAAACAAGTCAGAAACTTTTGGAAGGAGGGAGGGAGGGAGGGAGGGAGGGAGGGAGGGGCTGTTACCTGCCGCTTGAGGCAGGTAATAAGACACAAGGTGGGGATATCCCTCAAAAGAGGCACTCTGGATTGAGAATTAAAATAATATATATATATATATATATATATATATATATATATATATATATATATTCTTGCAGAACCCATGTTCTGGTGTTGCCCGGGAATATTGAGGAAAACCCCAAAAGTAAATTGAACAGAAAGAATCGTAAAAGCTCTTTTACGCAAAATACTAAGCATTTATCCATGATAAAAAAAATGATATTTTTATAAAAAGTTACTGACTTGTTTGCTTGGCCGTGGTGTGTATGTGCTTGTGTGTTATTTTTTTGGGGGGAGGGGGGGGGCTATGTATTTAATTTACAATTTAACAAAACAATAAAATGGCTAACCTGTGCATAAATGAAATGAAATGCATTATGGTGGAATTTGATTTTGTAATGAAAAGAAATGTGGACGGGGGTTATTCACTGACATTTTAGCTTAACAAGTTATCTGTTGCGCAACATCATCATGTGGATAAAGTGCTGAGTAATAATCAGTTCTAAGTAACAGTCTTCTGGAGGTTGAAGGTTCAAACCTCACTATAGGTGATACTAACTAGGAATAGAATAAAAATACCTGAAGACTTCTACCTGGTCATGGCTGACAGAACGAGAACAATCTCCCCCCATGAATTAAATAAGGAGTTCCGTTCGAAATTCCGCATAATTTGGCATAAAGATTCTTGACTTAGGAAAGATGCACCTGAAGAAGGTCGGAGGTTATATCGGCCGAAACGTTGTGAGAATAAAATCCAAGATGAGAACAGTAGTCTGAATAATCCAAATAATGCAATCATCAATCCTCATCTAAAAAATTCCAAAACAAATAATTGTCTCTCACTGATCGAATTACAGACAACAGTAAATAAGATTTAAAAAATAATAAATAAATATGGATTATTCGGACTACTGTTCTCATCTAGGATGTTATTCTCACAACGTTTCGGCCGATGTAACCTCCGACCTTCTTCAGGTGCATCTTGTCGAATTCAGGAATCTTTATGTCAAACTCTGGGAATCTGTACGGGATTTTGAACGGAACCTTTTATTTAATGCACGAGGGTAACTTGCTCTCGTTCCATCAGCCATGACCGGGTAGAAGTCTTAAGTAAATCGTAATTGTATTCTTAGTATTGCCCGCACAGCATCACGGGTCATCACTCACGGCCACTGAACTGTACTAAGGATTGAACCTTCAACCTCTAGAAGACTTTCACTTAGAACTTATTATTACTTAGCGCTTTATATGTTACGCCATGGGTCCTTGCAGAAGATGCACATAAAGAAGGTTGGAGGTTACATCGGCCGAAACGTTGTGAGAATAACATCAAAGATGAGAACAGTAGTCCGAATGATCCACATAATACCTCATCTCAAAAATTCCAAAACATAACTAGATAACTTTGATAATCTGTTCCTGTTTTATCATCTTGTTTGATACCTATGGAACACTTCTGATGATCGGTGAAAACCATGAACATGCAGTAAAATGTTAAAGCTAAATGCATTTTATTATCATATATATATATATATATATATATATATATATGATGATTTTATTTACACAGACATGTACAAAATCTGCGACACTGGCATGTCGATGTTATCGATCAACAGTTACTATAAACTGAGATCTCATCAGGCAGAGTTAGAATCCGATCTTAACCTCAGATCATATTTGGAGAGAATGAAGTGGAGGGATAGAGAAAGAGAAGAAGAAGGAAAGAAATTTAACATTTCAAAAATTAAGGCCGTTAAAAAATTAAAAATTAAAAAATCTAAAAAAAAAAAAAATCTAAAAAAACTAAAAAACAAAAAAACAAAAACAGAAAACAAAAAATCTAAAATCTAGAATCTGAAACAAACAGGGCAAATAAATAAATAAATAAATAAATAAAAATATAAGGTGGAAAGAGGAACAAATAATGATGAGTGGAGAGGTGGTGGGAAGGTAGACACATAGAGGAAAAGAAGGAGAAAGAGAGGGCGTCTGTTGATTCAGATCGAGAGGGAAGGAGGGGGTAGACATGCACGAATTAAGTGTCAAAAAACAGTCGAGTTTATAAATGTATTTTTTCAAGTGAACTGTAATATTGTGTATATGTGTGTATGCGTGCGGGCAAACTGGTCAGATGTGTCTGGTTGTTGTGGTGGTGGGGCGGTGATCAAATGTGTCGCGATTCTAGGTTTAAATTGTCTTTATAATTTGTCTGGAGTTAATTTGCTTACTATGAATAAATAAATATATTCGTTAAATATAACAGGAATAATAATAATAATAATAATAATAATAATAATAATAATAATAATAATAATAATAGATAATAATTGAGGTAAAATAATTAAAATAATAAATGAATGATAATAAAAAAAATATGATAATAAAAATACTAAAAAAATATAACTAAAGAATAACTAGAAAATGCCGGCGTGATTAATTATTAATAATAATAATGATAATAATGATAATAATAATAATAATAATAATAATAATAATAATAGATACCCCTAATAATTGAGGTGAAATAATGAAAATAATAATAAATGAAGTATAATAAAAATATTAAAAAATATATAACTAAAGAATAACTAGAAAATGCCGGCGTTATTAATTATTATTATTATTAATAATAATAATAATAATAATAATAATAATAATAATAATAATAATAATAATAATAATAATAATGATGGTAATAATAATAATAATAATAATGATGGTAATAATAATAATAAAAAAATAATAAAAATAGTAATAATAATAACAAAGACAACGATAATAGTGGTCAATAATATTTAAGAATTTATAAAAATAATAGTTTAGGAAAGAAATAGAATAATTAAGAAATATTAGGAATCCTAGGAAGTAGTGATAATCATAATAATATTAAATAATGATAAGATAATGTTTGCCGATATTATGATATGGGTTAATGGTTGCAATAATGCTGATCATATAAAAATAGTGGTTTAACAGACAACAGTAATCAGAGTGGTAATCCCAGTAATCTTAACAATAGTAATGATGATAGTGAAAAAATGATAGTGAAAAATTAATAAATAATAATAGAAGTAGTCATAATGGTGGCAATAATAGTAAAATGAAAACCGTAATAATAATAATAATAATAATAATAATAATAATAATAATAATAATAATAATAATAATAATAATAATAATAATAATAATAAAAATGGCAGTGGAAGCAAAAGTAAGGTAACGGTAAAACATGGCAATATCAATATTATTAATAATAATAGTCATACTGTTAATTTCATTGCTGCAAATAACAATAACTATGATAGTAACATCAGACATGATGTCACCACTGATAACAATAATTATCTTGATAAAAGTACAGAAATGAAAAAATGAAAAATAAAAAATAAAAAATATTTCAATGTCAAATAATTAAGTTTAAGATATTAATAATAGTAGTAATAAATAATTGATAATGATAATCTAAAAATAATCTAAAAAATATTCTAAAAAATATAATCTAAAAAATAATCTAAGAAATATAGAAATATTAATCAATAAATGGATAAGCATAAAAGGGGGTATTTAAGAGTAAAGAAAAATACAGAAGATGACAATTAGTGTTAATCGTTGTGGGTATGATAATAATAATAATAATAATAATAATAATAATAATAATAATAATAATAATAATAATAATAATAATACCAACCAATACTACCGCTTACAGTACTACTACAAATAATACTACAAACAAAAATGCTACTACTAATAAAAATAAAAATAATTAATAAAAGGTATAAGATGATAGTTGTGTTGACAAAATTTTCAGTTGATGGGTAGGTGAAGTTTTTATTTATTTTTTTATTTTTTTTATTTTTTATATAGTAACAGCCTAAGGGCTTATGAGTGGATTACTAAGAAGGTGTAATCTATTATGCCTACAATTAATTGATGTTTCTTGTTTTTTGTTTAGAAGTTTGCCCCTATCACTAAATTTAATTATTTCAAGTTTTTCTGTTAGGCAAAGGTAGCAAGGTGAGTTTAGGGAACCACAGGTGCTAGTTTTTCTAATTGTGTTCCAGGTTACTGTTGGGGATAGGTTATTGTTGTATAGTTCCCAGTAATATATATATATATATATATAGAAAGTGAGGTTCTTTTTTGATATGTAGGGTTATTAAAAGAACACTTATGTCCAGTATATCTTTCTTTGAAGGTATTACCAGCCATACCTATGTAGAATTTTTTCAGGGTTGGGTTTTCTTTAGTAGAGATGGTTGCTTGATATACTGATTGGGTTATTTGGCAATTATGTTGTAATGGGCATTCTTTTTTGTTTGTGCAGTTACAGGCCTTGGTATTTGCTGTTTTCGTTGCGGTAGTTTTTTCATTTAGAATTTTGTTGTTATGTTTTTTTATTATTTTTTCTAAATTTTCACCACAGCTATAGCTTAATTTGAGGGTGTTTTTATTAAAGATTTTATGCAGTATATTGTTGGGAGGGAAGTGTAGATTAATTAAGTCTAAGAATCTTTTACCGAGTTTGGTTTTAACTATGTTGTTATATGGGGGTGTGAACCAGATAATTTTTCTACCCCTATTTTTGCGTCTGTTGTTGGGAGGTGTAGGTTTGGTGAATTTAATTTGGGTGTTTTTGTATCCACTTTGCTTTAACGCTTTATTGTAAAAGTCCTTGTGTTTGTTAAAAATTTCTTCATTAGAGGAGTTATCACTAATTCTTTTTTCGATTGATTTGGGGATGTGTTGAATAATAGTTTTTGGGTGGTTAGAGAGTGGGTGGACATAGATCGTGTTGGCATTGTCTTTAGTATTATGCTCTGATGAGTTTGCCCGCACGCATACACACATATACACAATATTACAGTTCACTTGAAAAAATACATTTATAAACTCGACTGTTTTTTTTACACTTAATTCGTGCATGTCTACCCCCCCCTCCCTCTCGATCTGAATCAACTCTTTCTCCTTCTTTTCCTCTATGTGTCTACCTTCCCACCACCTCTCCCCTCATCATTATTTGTTCCTCTTTCCACCTTATATTTTTATTTATTTATTTATTTATTTATTTGCCCTGTTTGTTTCAGATTCTAGATTTTAGATTTTTTGTTTTCTGTTTTTGTTTTTTAGTTTTTTTAGATTTTTTAATTTTTTAACTTTTTAATTTTTAATTTTTTAACGGCCTTAATTTTTGAAATGTTAAATTTCTTTCCTTCTTCTTCTCTTTCTCTATCCCTCCACTTCATTCTCTCCAAATATGATCTGAGGTTAAGATCGGATTCTAACTCTGCCTGATGAGATCTCAGTTTATAGTAACTGTTGATCGATAACATCGACATGCCAGTGTCGCAGATTTTGTACATGTCTGTGTAAATAAAATTATCATATATAAAGCTCTATTTTGATATTGAGCACTTTTTATAAACCCGGTTAAAATTCTCTGGATTACCACCCTGTGGATATTTTTCACCTGGATTATTACCATTATTATATATATATATATATATATATATATATATATATATATATATATATATATATATATATATATATATATATACACACACACATATATATATATATATATATGCATGGAGTATTGTTGCCACATCTGGGCTGGAGCATCAACCACTAGTCTCTCCCTCTTTGACAAGATCCAAAAAAGGGTCGCCAACTTAATAGGTCCCTCACTATCCACTAAGCTCCAGCCCCTGTCCCATAGTCGCAATGTTGCTTCCTTGTGCCTGTTTTACAAGTATTTCAATGGATTATGCTCTGATGAGCTTGCTGCTCTGGTACCCCCACAACGTAAATTCACTAGACAAACCCAACAATCTGCCAAATCCCATCCATTCACTGCAGAGGTCCCCAGATGCCGAAGAGCTTTCTACTCCAAAAGCTTCTTTCCTCGTGCTGCTGGACTCTGGAACTCCCTCCCTGCTCCCTGTTTTCCTGACGGTTATGACATGCAGAAATTTAAAACTAATGTAAACAGACATCTCGCTATGCAGCTCCCAAATTAGGTTGACCCCACCCCAAACTTTCACCCTTTTTCTCAATAGCCCCTAACTTCTACAGTGGCGGCCTGCCTAGTTTGGGATGAACTATGTTAAAAAAAGAATATATATATATATATATATACACTAAAACTCTGTGGAACTTGCTTGATTGTTATCTTGTCCTGTATACACTTGATGACGTCATTAAAATGATGACACCACAAAATAGATGACGTCATCTATTAAAACAGGGATAGGGATAACTAGACACAGTGGATGATGTCACAAAATGATGACGTCATTTATCAAATAAGAGAGAGGAGGAAGAAATCCTTTGAGTCAAAGGTCGTACTGGAGTTCAAGTATATATATATATATATATATATATATATATATATATATATATATATATATATAATTAATTATTAATATTCCAACGTCTTTGGCCTCCATGGCCATTGTCAACAACTCGGTAAATCAGCAAGAGATTAATCTTACTTAAAGGCAGCTGTCGTAGAGAGTTCGACTTTTGAAAAGAACATTGCGTGGTAGCCACAATGACGGCTGTGTTTATACTACTCGCTACAGAGCCCATCCTAGTTTGGGTCCGACAAATAATTAATTATAAATATTTGTTTTTTATCTACATACGTATACGTTTCATCCTTATGGGAATCATCAGTGAAGAGAAGAATTATTCACGCCGGACTCGAACCTATAACGAATATATATATATGATTAATTCCTATTTCAGTCACTCAAATTATTTCGAGTAAAATGAGTTGTAACAGTCATAAGGATTGGCATTTCTTTCCTCTTGCGAAGAGCAGCCCTAGTGAGGTTGTTTGGTCACACAATGACTAATCCGACCAGTATTAATCTAAAACAACCATGTTTTCCGAAAATAAATAAATTCATTAAAAAGATCATTGAACAGCGTAATTTATAGCGAGTGTTATTGTATAGGTGAAACGCCGAAATAAAAACTCGGCTAGAAAAAAGTAATCGCCATCTTTATAAACAAGTCGAGAACGAGGCTAAGAGCACCTAACTCAAGTTCATCGTTTTCTTGTTTGGCACAGGTAACCATTTTTTTTATGGGTGAATACAAAAGCAAAGAAAACATTATTTTACCATTTTGGAGGATTGAAACCCCCCCCCCTCCCCAATTATAAAATGCCGAAACCCATTTCAATCTCTCTCTCTCTCTCTCTCTCTCTCTCTCTCTCTCGCTCTCTCTCTCTCTCTCTCTCTCTCTAACCTTTGTTACGTAATTGTAAGTTGTAGCTTCCACTTTTCTAACATTAAGATTGTGGGTTCAAATGCAGACAGGACGAGTGAAAACACATGAAGCATTGATATGTACGGATGTAGGTAGCGAGTGCAGTCGTGACAATGAAGAAGAGATATCTCCACCGGCTTTCGTCAATGTTTCCGCTGCTGCTGATTTGTTGAAAGAGGAGAAGAAGGAGGAGGCGTTGCCAGGCGACAGAACGATAAACAGTTTTGGTGAGTTTAACATGGCGTATCTTGGTTATCTGCGAGCCGCCCGGAACCGATGGAAAGGTTTCGATCTAGACTTTCCGTGCGCCGCTTAATTCCCAAGAAACAACAATTCAACAACAAAACACAAACAAAATAATACAACGATGTTTATCGATATTTATTTATTAAAACGTCAATTTACTTTTGTTGTTGTTTAGAAATCGTTTTATGAGCGTTTAAAACTAACTTGAACTAAACAAAAATGTCAGATGACAACGACGAGGTAAGTATTTTTGTTTTCAAAACTGTTTTAGTGTTATTCGTACATTGTTTAATGTCGTTATTTATTTATATGCTACTAAAACTCTGACACGGCTGTTTGTTATCTGGCTTGCTTGTCACCGTGCACACCTCCCAGCTGTACATGAATGTTTTCGACGGCGGGAGGAGACGAATGACGTAAATAATTAACAAAGACGGACGGATGAGAGAGAGAGAGAGAGAGAGAGAGAGAGAGAGAGAGAGAGAGAGAGAGGGATAATGAAAGATAGGGTGGAAAGAAAGGATTATATATATATATATATATATATATATATATATATATATATATATATATATATACAGGGCCGGCGGGACAGTTATAAAAGTGGGGGGGGGGTTCTCCTAAAAAGTGTGTGGGGGGGACTGTTAAACACATGCATATCAATTTAATTATTGATGACCGTAAAGTGGGGGGGGGCCAAGTAAAAAAGTGAGGGGGCTTGAGCCCCCTTCCCCCCCCCCGGTGTCGCCGTCCATGATATATATATATATATATATATATTAAATTATGAAAATAAAAATTCGATAAATTATGATATTTATTAATTCATCAGATATTCAAGCTAGTACCTATATGAAAAAAGTTTGGGTATTTATAACGACAGCTAACAGAACGAAAAAGGGTTGAAAAAAACAAATATACAACAAATAAATGTTACGAAAGGCAAGATAAGTTACTCTTCTACCTACCTCATGGACGACGGCACCGGTGGGGGGGGGGCTTGAGCCCCCCCCCCACTTTTTGTCTCCCCCCCCCCACTTTACGGTCATCAATAATGAAGTTATATATGCATGTGTTTAACCGCCCCCCCTTTTTAGGAGAGCCCCCCCCCCCACACACACACTTTTATAACTGTGCCGCCGGTCCTGTACCTGGATAAGTTTATTTGTGTTTTAACATATTTTAAAGCAATTTTTAGTTCAATTAAAAAATAGTGTCGAGACGTCACGTTAGAATGGGGGGAAAATGGCCGCAAATACCACGTGACGTCTCGATACTACTTTTAAATCGAACTAAAAACTCTATAAAAACAAGTTAAAACAAATAAACTTATCCAGGTTAGTAGAAGAGTAACTTATCTTGCCTTTGATAACATTTATTTATTGCCTATTTGTTTTTTGTTTTTTCACCCCTTTTTCGTTCTGTTTGCTGTCGTTATAAATATCCAAAAGTTTTTTTCCTTAGTTCATATTTATATTCTTTGCTTGAATATCTGATGAATTAATAAATATTGTAATGTATCGAATTTTTATTTCCACCATTTCTTTTTCTTATATTAATGTTCTATCCATTATATCGAGCATTCTCTTATCACGATAGGATCTAAGATAAAGATTAAATATTTATTTTTTAATGGAAATCGCTCCAGACAAGGCATGAAGCCACTTGATGTAAGAAGCTAAAAAAAAGGTAGTTATATATATATATATATATATATATATATATATATGAGAAACTATATTTATGGCAATAAAGTTACAGAATATACTTTCATACTTTTGCCTGCCGATTCCTTGCGGGGATGAAACGTGGACGCCTCTGTGTAGCTTAATTGCTCTAAATATATTTTCACACTTTACTACTAAGCTCTTCCACTGTGGAAGTAAATACTGAAAATTTATAGACAACATATTATATCATCTTATAATATTATATGTGTATACAATAATAAATTATATATATAGTCTCGGAAGTTTCATAACCATTAAACTATATATAAAAAAAACCCCAAAAAACAACATTTTAGTCCCAAGTCATTCGGTGGAAGATCACTTTTATAAATCAATTTACTTTTAGCAGTTCCTATATTAGTTTGCTTCCAAGAATTTACGCTAGTCTTAACATTATTTAAGGGATATATATATATATATATATATATATATATATATATATATATATATATATATATATATATATGTATATATATATATATATATTATAGTAAGCAATGAAAATATATATGGCAATCAAGCTACACAGAGGCTCCCGTGTTTCATCATTTAGCCTGACGATTCCCCCCCGGGGATGAAACACGGGAGCCTCTGTGTAGCTTGATTGCCATATATATTTTCATTGCTTACTACCTAGCTCTACTTACGTATCGAGCACTGTTGAAGTAAATACTGAAAACTGACACATAAAAAATTATATCTCCTTATAATATTTTATGTGGATACATGAAGTACTAATATATATATTATATATATATGAAAATATTTATTTGCATAAAAATAATAAAATTTTATATACAAAATGTGGCACATGGCCAAAAAGAGAAGTGAGGAAAGGCTGGTTGGATTTAAAAAAAAATCGAATTCTATTTATTGTAAATACATAAAATCAGGCACAGGGTCATTAAATAGGGGCGTAGGGGTTCGTTGGGTTTTCACTGATTATATTAATCTTAACTAGATGCAATCTTGACCCATGCATATCGACAATACCATACAGCATGTTCAATAATTATCGATCGCCGTAGATATTTTTTTATAAATATTAGATAAACTTTATTATTTTGAAAAATTGCCAAAAGCTGAAAATAATCCATTATGACGTTCTTGTAAAAACTGTCAACGAATGTCAAAGTTAAGAACTGAAATATTTAATAATCAAACGAAATGAATACCCCCACCCCTTTTCATCATTTTATTTGGTTCTTTATTTTTCTTTCTTTTTGGGTGATTTTAATATTTTTCCCTACTCCCACGATAATTATCATTTACAACGTCGACTTTTTGGGATATGTTAAGTAGGGATCCATCCACAGAGTGAATGCGGTATTTTGGTGCAAGAATCTGGTTAAGAGTAAGCAAAAGTTTTATTTTCTGTTTTTGTTGTATTTTTTGATGAAAATAAAAAATGTTAAAAGCTTGTCTCACTTATCCCTGACCCCCCCTCCCCCTACAACCCGGGCGCTATGCCTAAGGTCTGGTGAGTTCCCAAGGTTTGTAAAATCTCCATCTGTAGATAAAGATGGAGGTTGTCCGAGGGAATTCACCGGCCTAAATAACTTCTTGGCCTTTTGGTCAAGATCAAAGTGTAGTATCTGTTCCGATGGATACTGCATGCCTGTCCTGTGCAGTTCTAGGAGGTCCACTCTCCCAGGCTTTGCCTCCCCTATTTGGGGAGGAGTAAGTTTATTGCTTACTGTCTGAGGCGCCCCTACCGGGGAATGCCGACGGGGCTGCCCAGGCAATTTTTAAATGGCCAGAGTGCTCACCTCTCGAGCGCTGGCTTTTCAAACCCCACTTTCTCGACCCGATCTTGGGTCACATCTTACTTGTGGGAGTAAGATAAAACTGGCCTTGTGCCTAACTCCTGGGGAGGAGTAAATAAAACCCAATGGGTCACATGTGGTCTTCTTTATTTTAAAAGTTAAATTATAAGATCAAATTTGACTGTGCATGTTTTTTAAGTCATTTTTCAAATCTCTATATTAATAAAATTGTGTGATTACATCTTGTGTGTGTGTGTGTGTGTGTGTGTGTTTCTCGTGTCAACGTAACTTTGATAATCACACATTGAAGTCTTCCTGTTTTTATTTATGATTAGTGTAAAATAAAACGAAAATATAAAAAAAATAATTTAATTACGAAATTAAATCGATCAGAATGCATTTCAGTTTCTTCATAAGTAAGTCAAACATGTTAATCTTGTGTTAATAGTTTAAAAAAAAAAAAGAATGAATTACTTTATGACCCTTCGAAATTTGAAAGAAATTTGGGAGCATTTAAACTGTCGAATAGAAAGTCATTTAAAGTCATTTAAACTGGCTTTAAAATTCTTAGCAAATCCTCATGTATTAAAAGATTTAAAGTTTGGGAAACTATTCACATCCAAGAATTTTATAAATAGACATTAAAACAACGTTACCTTAATCAAATTAGTTATAGTTTTATAACAATTTAGTTCAATTTATAATTTAATGACCAAACGATACAATAGTAATTAAATTAAACTTGCAAAATCCTATAAAAAAATAAAATTGAAAAACAAAACAAAACGAGAAACAAAAACGACATAGTTTAAAAAAAAACGAAACAAAAATGAAAATAAAAAAATTCCAGGGCCATCCTATGTTAGTACAATTAGTAAATATATGTATATAAAAAAATCAAAACTGCACGATTTAATTTCAAACTTATAAAAGCAACACTTGACGAAATAAAGCTTTGTTTTTTTTTTGTAAAGATACTGGGCCCATAACCTGTAATTTATCGAGGGTGTTTGAATAACTCGCAAATCCATTCTGTGATATGGAAGAAAATGAAATACGATCTTTAAATCAAATGAAGGAAGAATATAAAACACGTCTGGGGTTCATAAAAATACTTTTGTTCTCCCCAAACAAGGCATATTGCCACTAAAGCTTTAGGAGCTAATGTGATAGGGGCCAGATTTGTAGGGGCAATCTGGGTAGGGAGTTGAGCAGAAAGATGTTTGTTTACATTACATTTAAATTTCTGCGTGTTTGTACGGTCGAGGGAAACGGAGATCAGGCGGGGGGGGGGGGAATTCAAAAGACAAGAAACTATTAGTGTAGAAAATCTTCTGGAATCTAGGGACTTCTACAGTGAAGGGGTGGGATTTTGTTGCTAGTTGGATGTGTCAGGCGTATTTTCGTTGTAGGTGTATAGGTGCAATAAATTCAATGGAGCACATTCCATGGAAGTACTTGTAAAACAAGCACAGGGATGCAACACTGTGGCGATGCGACAGGGGCTGGAGCTTGGCAGACAGTGCGGGACCTATTAGGTTAGAAATTCTTTTTTACACCCTGTCCAAGATGGAGGAGGCTAATAGTTGGTGCACCAGCCCAGATGTGGCAACAATACTCCATGCATGGGTGAATGGTGGCTTTATAGAGATATAGGGTACTGGCAGGTGTGAGATGTTTTCTAGCCCAGTAAGTGGAGCCTATCTTTTTTGCAGCAGACTTGGCAGCATCTTCTATGTACTTGTTCCAATTCCAGTTGTCTGAGAATGTCAGGCCGAGGAATTAGAACATTGGATTCTTGCGAAGGGTGATATCAACCATGACAATCGATGGTTTGAAAGGATTTTATAGTTGTCTTGGTAGTATTAAATGTGACCATCCATATTTGGCCCCATTCTATTGCAGACTGCCAAAATATACATATTTTAAAGTTAGGAATATGTATATGTTTATAGAGATAGAAGAAAAAAGAGTGATAAATATGCAACGAATGTCCAGATTTATTTCAAATTTCAATTGTTCAATGCAAGGTGAATTCAGTAATAAACTAGTGTTTATTATTCTTTCCTTAAGCCAAGGCTTTTCAAAGATCGAGATCTTATCATCAGAGGAGAAATACAGATGGATAAGTTGGCTTTCGAAAAAAACCAAAGTTCAAATATTTGAAAAATATGAAAAAATGTTATTAAAAAAACGCAGTGAAAAAAGAAAAGTTTCGTAAAAAAGATATGCAGTTTGTCCGGGTGGTAAATGTTTATATATATATATTTCTATGCATAGGATTCACTCCTAAACTAATGAACCGATTAGTATGAATTATGGAATATATATTCTCAGCAACACGGTGAGTAACATGGGCACATTATTTTTTTGTAAACTTTACCATTTAGGGTGTGTGCCCTCCAAACTTAGGTATGTGTATATGTTTCTAAAGTAGTAGTACCTTTCCGAGATGGCCTATTCGTGGCATCCTCGACTCATTTCCATGCATCCTAGGACTATTTGACGTGCATGGCGAAAAGTAACATTCATCATGGACGGCGGCACCGGGGGGGGGGGGGGGTCTCAAGCACCCCCACTTTTTGACTTGGCCCACCCACTTTACGGTCATCAATAATGAAGTTATATATGCATGTGTTTAACCGGCCCCCCCCCCCCACACTTTTTAGGAGAGCCCCCCCCCTCTTTTATAACTGTCCCGCCGGTCCTGTTCATCACAAGGTTAACCTGTTAATATGCATAGGCATCGACAGAACACGACGGATCTAGAGGAGGAAACCATAAACAAAAATCTCTCTTTTCTTTACGGGTAGTTGTAGTTCTTGTGGTGACTATCGACAAACGGATACTTTGGCAGAGAGAACATTGTCTCTTTGCGGAAGATCATTTTTGACAATGGGAAGGTGCACTGCTTCAGTGAGTAGAAAACCGTAAAAATATACAAGTTTGGCGTGCTATATATTTATCGAATCCTGAATATGTCTTTAGGGTTAGTACTTCAGTATGATCTGCTAAACCATACATGTGATGACACAGCAAAGCAATCAACGCCTGGGCGGAGTTTTGTTCTCAAGCTTGTAGCGAAGCTCGCTGGAGTATGTGTAATACTGTTCCTCAACTGGAATTCCATCCCTGCTCCCTGTTTCCCCGACTGTACCGACATGGGGATAGCACAGTGGCTTAGTTGGCATCGACGCGGACTGAGAACCTGGGTGTGCCAGGTTCACATCCAAGTCATTCCACTGAAAACGCTTCCATCAAACCCACATGCCACTTGTGTCTAATCTCCTGGAGGGGGGATGAATAGAAATCACATTAACACTTGTCCACGGGTGGCCTTGATAAAGTGGTGGTTTCTGTTTAAATTAAAAAAAAAAAAGTTTAAAACTAATGTAAAAAGACATCTTGCTGCACAGCTCTGAACTTAGGATGTGACCTAAAACTTCCACCCTAATTCTCAGTACGTCTACAGTGGCGGCCAGCCTGTTTTGGGGTGAACTATTCTATTTATCTTCCTCCCACAAGGTAAGATGTGACACAAGGTCGGGAAAGTGGGATTTGAAAAGTCAGCGCCCAAGAAGGTGAGCACTCTGGCCTACAAAAAATGCCTGGGCAGCCCCGTCGGCATTCCTCAGTAGTGGCGCATCAAGCAGTAAGCAATAAACTTACTCCTCCCTAAAGAGGGGAGGCAAAGCCTGGGAGGGTGGACCTCCTAAAACTGCACAGCACAAACTCACAGACCGGCGTCATCAAGACCCGAAGGCCAAGACGACACCGGTCTATAGGGTGTAGTATCCATCGGAACAGATACTACACTTTGTTAGGGGTGAACTATGTTAAAAAAAAAAAAATACAAAGGGGTGTTCTTGGATCCCCACTGTTCGTTCTCCTTGATCCCCATGGTTCGTTCACTTTGTTGATGGAATTCGCTGGTCGAGTTTCGGTGGTGATGTGGTAGTCAAGGCTTCCATCTCCTCTTCTCTCCGTCATCGCCATCCTCTTCTGCTCAATAACCGTTTTTACAAACGTTATTAAAAAAAGAAAGAAACATCAACGAGCGCAATTGTGTTCTAAAAATCTCTTTGAGGTTTTATTCGTTCTCTTGAGTATACATGTACACACTTCAAACAACTCCACACCCCATGGAAGGGAGGGGAGGAAACAGATATCAAAAAGCCCAACTGCCCTCTCTGGTGGTTCAGACGAAAGTGACCCAATTCTCTCTACTAATTTGCCCCATCTGCTTACTGTGCCAGTGACGTCACAGCCAGGACGCGTAGCCTTATTCTTATATATATATATTTATATATATATATATATATATATATATATATTTTCTTTTTTTAACATATTTCACCCCAAACAAGGCAGGCCGCCACTGTAGACGTAAGGGGCTACTGAAGATTAGTGTGTAAGTTTTGGGGGTCATCCTAAGTTTGGAGCTGTGCAGTGAGAAGCTTGTTCACATTAGTTTTAAATTTCTGCATGTTGGTACAGTTAGGGAAACAGGGAGCAGGGAAGGAGTTCCAGAAGCCGGCAGCAGAAGGAAAGAAGCCATTGGAGTAGAAGGCTCTCCGGCATCTGGGGACCTTCACAGTGAATGGATGGGATTTAGCTGATTGTCGGGTTGGTCAAGTGTATTTACGTCGAGAGGGCACCAGAGCAGCAAGTTCATCGGAGCACATTCCATTGAAGTACTTGTAAAACAAACACAAGGATGCAACATTGCAAATAGAAAATTCCACTCTACCTAATTTTTTAACCCTACGTGGAAATTTACCATACTAATCCTATTCTTACACACCTGTCTCTAATATTGCTAGATATGCAGATCGATTGGAATGGAGGAATGGGATACATTTCAACCGGAATTCCTCAAAACAACAAAGTTCGATTTGATAAAAATCAATAATTTATATTTGAAATGAATTGAGAGTTTCTTGAAATGTTCTTTTTCGAATTTGATGTGTTTATTTGTTTTTCTATTTTTGTTGTTGTTTTCTTACAGTGTCCTACCCCGCCCAAGTTATGCAGGTTACTTCCATCACTGCCACCCATACCATCGACAGTCAAAGAACCATCCACATTGTACCAGGTGAGTCCATCTTATTGTACGGGTAGACACACCTTGGTTGGTATCGTAGATGACGCATTGATTGTTGTCATGAATCGTTAATTACTACAGCAACCGATAAAACACTTAGCACCCAGATTAATATGCATTGCTAGCAGTTTTCAGTCATTCAGGATTAAGTGTTTCATGGGAAAGGAAAAAGGGGATTAATTAAGAACTGATGTCCCGGAGGTGGGAGTGGGTGAAGAAACCCTTGTTGAATTTGAACTTGCTTTTTGATTTTTATACTAATGAGTCATCACTTACCAAAGCTAAAATGGTTAATGAAATTGTCAGTTGAATGATGAACAATACTATGAGAGGATTGAAAAAGATTTGATTACTTTAGAGGACGGCTCGAAAACAAAGATGTTTTAGCATGAGTTCACTTTTGATCCGAGTTTTAACAAATTAGGAACTGCCTGTCTGACATGAAGTCTTATCAAAATCATTTTTTCTGGGGATGATTGTTGAAGCTGAGTGATAATCTCAAAAGGTGCTTCAAAATGAGTAGGAAGCAAAAAAATGATGGAATAATTATATAGAAAATCCATTCAGTTGGAAGAATGGGTTAATACCTTGAAATTAACCTATAAAGAACTTTCAGGTGTTAATGACAAAGAAATCAAAAATATTTCTTTGATCTAAAATATCTTTGTACGTGAGAGTAGGTTTAGGTTTTATCTATAACAGCCATTTTTTGTGGTACTTGTAAATATTGGGTACACAAGAAGTGCAGTGGAATTACAGGAATGTTGAGAGAAGGTAACTAGTTAGAATGCAAGAAGTGTAAGACAATGGAGACGGATGAGAACTCAGATTTGGAGAAAGTATATTTGGATGGCGAGGCTTTTAATGTTGTTCAGATGTTTTGTTATCTTTGCGGCACCATTACAGCACAGGGAGTGTTGCATAGCTTTTAAATTCTCGTACCTTATCTTCCTCGTCGCATGGAGGGGTGTCGTCTAATGGTTGAAATTCTTTCTTCATTCCTCTACTGCCGTGAACCTCGCCATCCGCTGTGTCTGCAACAAAACCTTCATAATACGATTCACAAGACAAACAATCTTTTAATTTGATTTGTTTATTTCAGGCGTCAGTCTACCGTCGATCTGGGAGATGTTTCACCAACGTTAAGGGAGAAACCAAATTACTATTCTATCGTAGTTAATTCCAAGCTTAAGTCCTTAGCCATTCGAGGAGGGGGAAGAAGAGATCTCATGCCTGTATTCACTTAGGGAAATAAATTCCCATTTTTCATTTGAAGACTACATAGAGAAATCGTCCGTTCGACCCGTTTCCAAAACCCAGACTGGCAAAACTCTGTTTCCCACACAAAAGCCTGTGACATCACAGAACCCCTATGCACAGGTGCACCATGACCCTTGATCTGAGGTCTCGTCAACGTGGTGGCTCTGTCAACGTTTGTGAGCTCCGACTGTGAGAACCAGTTTATTTTGCACTTGACTGTACGGGTCCACCCGCACTAAATCGCGCAAGCCAAACCAAACGATCTCCCCACACATACGTCCACTTCAAGATGCGTCCGGTCCCACAGGGCCATTATCCAACAGGAGGAGTTGGTGCTAATGTGATTGCAATAATTAGGAGTGGATGGAGTAAGTTCAGGGAACTTCTGCTATTACTAACTAGCAGAGCGTTACCACTGTTGACCAAGGGAAGAGTCTATCAAACATGTGTATGCAGTGTGATGATGTATGGAAGTGAAGGTTGAGAACATGTGTTACATGGAGATAAATGATATAAGAATAATACGATCGATGTGTAATGTGAGTCTTAAAAACAGGCTTAGATCTGATGACCTCTGAGGAAAATTAAATCTGGGCAGTATAAAGAGATGCGTGAAGAAGAGTAGATTTCGATGGTATGGTCACATTAAAATAATTGAAGAGCCTTCTTGGGTTAGTAGATGTAGAACAGTTGAGGTAGAAGGGTCAGTTAGCAGGGGTAGGTGAAAGAAAACATGGGAGGATGTGATAAGGATGGAGAAAGGTGGATAAATAAATACCTGTCTAAAGATAGGTTAGTTTGGAAGTCAATTTATGAAAGCCGTCCAACACATACCAGCATGGAAACGGACCGTAAACCGATGATGATGATGATGATGATGATGATGATGATGATGATGATGATGATGATGATGATGATGATGGGAAGAAACTTTAGGAAAAAATTTAAATGGTCTTTCTCATGAAAACTCTGGAAAAGAATATTTATTTTATTGTGAGATGTTATTTGAAAACGATTCTTATCTTTGACAAAACCATTTTTGATTGAATTCTATTGAATTGTCGAGGAACATCAGTGAGAATTTGTTTTTAATCCAATTGAATCTATGCAAGACAATCGCTAACAAGATAAAAGCTAATTACAAGTCACATTTCAAGTGAGAGGTCATATACAAAATTTATTCAAGTTAATATGGCCAATCACATCTTTCTTTATTGATATGTCCATTTTTGTACAACTTGTGATGCTTCTCTGTAGACTCCCGCCATATATGTTTGTATATTTGGGAAATATAATGTTCATTATCATTTCAATTCCTAAAATGGTGGAAGTTAGATGTTTCAAAAGATTTTAATTAGAATTTAAAATATTCAAATTGGGTGTTAGAAGGAATGTGATACAATGTAACCTATGTCTACTGTGGGTCCACAAAAAGTGCAGTGATCTAAAGGGTTAGGGTTAAGGTTAAACCCAAACTTCAAGTGTAGGAGATGCATGAGACAGGTGCATGCTGTTGACAGTCGTCCCCACAAAGTGATGGTATTAGATGACAATACTCTGGAGGTAGTAGACTCTTTCTTCTACCGAGGAGATATGCTGAGTGCAGGTGGTGGATCTGAACTCAGTTACAAGAGTGAGGAAAGCTTGGGCGAACTTTTCTGGGGTAAGTTGTAGAGCAGCTGTGTCAGGAGAATCATGATATATGACAGTGAATGCTGAGCTCTAACCCAGTCCTCTCTCGCCCGTCTGCAATACATGATCAGATGAATCTGCAATCTGAAATCTGACCACATCCAACACATCAGATCAGAGGATTTGTTGAAAGCAGTACACTTGTCTAGCATGGAGGTTATCCTAAGGATGAATCTATTACTCTGGTATGGTAATGTGGAACGTTCATCCGCAGAAGCATGTATGTTCTAAATCGTAGAAAGGTTGACTCGTCAAGGAAAACAAAAGAGCACAGAGTGGAATTTGGATACAGCTGACCCACTGAATCGTGAGTACTGGAGTGAGCTTGCAAAATATCAGAAAACGTCTGACCCCTGAACAAGGGATGGTAACATTTAATGCTACTAAGACAAAGCTCCTTTCCTTTAATAACTATAAGAAACCTCTTCAACCACCGATTGCCATGGCTGATAGCACCCTACATGAGAGCTCATCATTCAAACTACTCAGGTAACATGAATTGGAACAAATACATTGAAGGAGAGTAGAGAGTTGACCTTGGATTTACTTTCGGCAACCTCGTAACTCTTGCTTCCCTTATTTTGTCCTTTAGTCCTCACATTCCGTATGCGATGTTTCTGACAAAGGGGCAAGAATTGCTGTTTTCTGCATCGGAATCTATCCATCTAAAACTTGGCTAGTTTTTGACTTTGAAGTAGTATTTTATTTTTAGCTCCTTACATCAAGTGGCTTCATGCCTTGCCTGGAGCGATTTCCACAAAAAAAAGAAGATATTGTCAAGGCTGCTGCCAGGAAGGTGGGCTCTCTCTACCGGGCTAGTATCCTGTATTTCTACAAAACCACCATTCGCCCACCTATGCATAGAGTATTGTTGTCACATCTGGGCATGTGCACCAACCACTAGCCTCTCTCTCTTAAGCAGGGTTCATAGAAGAGTCTCTAATCTAATAGGTCCACCAAGCTCCAGCCCCTGTCCCATCGCCACAATGTTGCATCCCTGTGCTTGTTTTACAAGTACAACCATGGAATGTGTTCCGATGAACTTTTTTTAGTTAAAATTTTTTTTTTTTTAACATGGTTCACCCCAAACAAGGCAGGCCACCACTGTAGACGTAAGGGGCTACTGAGAAAAAAGAAAAGGGGAGAAGGTTGTGGAGGTCAGCCTAAATTGGGATCTGCGTAGCGAGATGTCTGTTCACATTAGTTTAAAATTTTTGCATGTCAGTACTGTCGGGGAAACAGGGGGCAGGGAGGGAGTTCCAGAGGCCAGCAGCACGAGGAAAGAAGCTATTTGAGTAGAAGGCTCTCCGGCATCTGGGGACCTCCACAGTGAATGAATGAGATTTAGTTGATTATTGAGTTAGTCTAGTGAATTTACGTCGAGGGGCACCAGAGTAGCCAATTCATCAGAGCATAATCCATTGAAGTATTTGCAAAACAAACACAAGGATGCTACATTGCAGCGATGGGACAGGGACTGGAGCTTGGTTGACAGTGAGGGACCTATTAGGTTGGCGATTCTTTTTTGGACCTTGTCAAGGAGGGAGAGACTAGTAGATGATGCACCTTGCTGCGCTGGTGCCCCCTCGACGTAAATATGCTCGATCAATCAGACAATAGCTTTTTTATTCATACTGCTCGCCTTTGGAATTCCCTCCCTGCTCACCGTTTCCCAGACTGTACCAACGTGCAGAAATTTAAATATAATGTGAACAAACGTCTCGCTGCTCAACTCTCTACTTAGGATGGCCCTGTAGGTATGCCCCCCCCCCCCTATATCACAGTAGCCCCTTACGTTTCAGTGGCAATGTGCTGCCTTGTTTGGAGTTAATCAAAGTAAAAAAAAAAACAAGAAAACACAAAAAACATGCTCGCATGTAAAATGGACGTTAAACCGAATATGATGATGAATTAGCCGTATTTTGCAATTAACTCACCAAATGACCCATCTCTTACTAAGTTTCTGTCTATCACTCTCACCCTCTCCTACTATGTGTTGTTTGACCATCTACTCTTATTTTATATACTGTCTATCACTCTCGCTTCCGTCTCTCTCTCTCTCTGTTTATTAACAGTAAAAGATAATAAAACTAACAATAAAACTAAATATTGGAATAGTCTATTACAAAAAAAACGAAATATGACTACAAGTAGTAATACTATTTAAACCGTAGCTGGAGAGGGAATGAGAGGGAGAGATGGAGAGAGCGGGTGTGAGAGAGGAATATTTAGCTAGTAGAAAGAGACTGATTTTAGATTTTGTCTTTTATTTTTTAAAAATATTTAACTGGCTTTACAAACTCACTTTTTCCTGATTCAAACAATTTAACCCAACCTCAATGGGTGAATCAACGGATCAATTTTTTTCTAGTATATATATATTTATATATAAGTTATGTAGGTAGGGGATAATTCCTATTAAATTTCACGTTTCTAAATCGACAAGTAGTTATCACCCCTCAAAACACACAGAGGGGTGATAACTACTTGTCGATTTAGAAACGTGAAATTTAATAGGAATTATCCATGCTTTAAATTTATTTTGTCAAATATTTTGAATATGAAATGATCCATGCTTTAAATTTATTTTGTAAAATATTTTGAATATGAAATGATCCATGCTTTAAATTTATTTTGTGTCTTTATGCAATTAAAAAGAAATCTAATGATTCATTGATTATTTTTTTTGCTATTGTTGCAGATTGTAGTCAAGAATGGCACTCATCCGCCCATTATGGACGATGTGTCTTGGACATTGGCATCGCCATACAAAGAATTAAACAAGTCTGTAAAACCCAGTGATTCCATTGCGAACAACTTCACACCTTCAGCTCAACACCTGAAGCTGCCCACTTTGATTCGATCCAAATCAAAAAGTATGTACACTTATTGATTTCTTGTTTGTGTTTGAATAATGAGTCATCACTAATCAAGGATTTTTCTTGTTTTTTATACGATTCTTATTTGTAGATAAAAAAGTAACACAATTAAAACTATTAAAAAAAAAGTTTTCTTTGTTTTTATTTATGCTGTAGAAAGTATCTCATTCCTGACACCATCTTCTACTTGTATTAGAGTCAAATACGTCCTAAGTTGGAGTACTGTTGCCACATCTGGGGAGGTGCCGCTCAGAGTACCCTTTCCTGCCTACCGACTTCGAAATCAAGTGGGGGATGTCCTCTTTTCTTCAGAAGTGAGGTTGCTAGTCTTTCTCTACTCTATCGTTATTTTCATCGTAGGTGCTCGACTGAGCTCCAATCTATGATTCCCCCCCCCACCCTGTAAAACATTCACAACAAAAACTCGTCTAGCTACAACCACTGTCAATAATTTTCCTTTCTCTCTCTATGTACTTAAAACTAAACGGAACTTTAATGAGCAAAGTCTCTTTCCAAGAACTACCATCTGTTCAACACAATATCACAGGACTGCTTCCCAGCTGACTACAACATGGTCATTTTCAAGTCCAACGTTAACAAATTCTTGTCGAGCCGTCCTCTTAAATAATCAAATTCTGACCAATTTCAACCATTGCTACCAATCGTTACGGTGTTGTCCCACTGTCCACCTGATAAATTAATTAACCCTTATCCTCGAGTAGCCTTGGGCCTTGATAAGCAGTGACTCATTAGTACATTAAGTGATAACACCCCTCACAACTATAATAGACTAAGTCCGAAACGACTATAAATATGTTGTATTTTATTTCTTATTTGATGTTATGTGTAACATGAGAGCGAGAATAGAAAGATATATAGTTTATTTATGAAGCTTGTGTTTGAGACTAGAAAGATATATAGTTTATTTACTAAGCTTGTGTTCGAGAATAGAAAGATATATAGTTTATTTACTAAGCTTGTGTTCGAGGCTAGAAAGATATATAGTTTATTTACGAAGCTTGTGTTCGAGAATATTTAGTTTATTAACTGTTGGTGTACAATAAAACAATTTCTGTATCAATCGGCCAATCAAAAGAACAAGATAAAATGAAAAGAAAACTGTACCTGTTTTATGGACAGATCTTCTCCCAATAAATAATCTCGCTATCACATCGTTCAGAAAGCCTGAATTATTTTTTCCTAACATTCTTGCACCTTAAGATAACTTTGCGATCACACCTTTTATGAAAGGATCTCTTCTTTAATCCTTTAATTGTTGTAATCAAAATAGTTTTATATCGCAAAGTATATCCCATGCTTTCTATTGACAATGCGATCATGTGTCCGCATTCTTTGCTCATGGCTTTCTACAAGAATTTCCCATTCAATTCAATTAGTGGTCCCCCGATTTATAAAATCGGGAGACTTATGTTTTGAGGCATGTCCGTCCGTCCGTCCGTCCGTCCGGATTTTTCTCCGCAACCATCCATTGAATTTCTCTGAAATTTTGCATGAAGTTGTAACTTTGGTCAGGTTAGAAAGTGACATTCTCTGATTTTTGAAAAAAAATCTGGTTAGCCCCCCCAGGGGGTCAAAAGGCCCCGAAATGGCTAAAAATGACATTTTTTGCCTTTAAACTTGGCCAAAATATGGAGGCAATTGTTCCTAATAGAAAATAAGTATCGCTGACCTTGGAAAACATCTGGTTCGCGCCCCCAGGGGGTCAAAAGGCCCCAAAATGGCAAAAAATGACCCTTTTCTCCCATAACGTTTGGTCCATCCATTCAATGTTTCTGAAACTTGGCCAAAATGTAGAGGCAATTGTTCTTGATATAAAATGAGCATCCTTGACCTCAGAAAAATTCTGGTTCGCGCCCCCAGAGGGTCAAAGGAGGGTCAAAAATGCCCCAAATTGCCCAAATTTATTGCATTTTACACTCGCCACATCGAGTCACATACAGAGGGGGACCACGCACGCGCGGCTTGTTAACAACAGATTTTTTTCATCATTTAAAACATTGGGAATTGGATTAATCCTAACCCTAACCCTATCATGACCCAAACACCCGAAAATGTATTGGCCTACTTGTGTGCTATTACTTTGCTGGTACAATTTTTACATTCAGATCTTTCAGGGTGGCTACAAGCAATTTAACCTGTTAAGGTGACCAAAATAATGAATGCTTTTGATGAGGCTCAAGTGATATCTGGATGTTTTGCAATATTTCTGTTATGGTTTAATGTAGATCTACCCTATTTCGGGTGTAGATGGATTCTTCCAAAAACTATGAAAAGAGATACGACTATATGTCATAGCCGTCATTGGTGGCAGCCATAGTGACAGTATCAGACGCAGACTTTCTGTAACATACTATTTCTGGACTTCTGTAAATACACTCTTGCAAATATACCACCGTGTTGTCTTAATTATTATCGCCCCTTCAAGGTCACAACAATTTCATATATTCATGAACGGCATAAGAAAAAAAAAGAAGTTTTTATTAACTTTTTTGTTTTTATTTTATTTTTAAAATAACGATCTGACTCTTATTCCAGAATCTTTAACGGCTGATGGTTAGTATATTTCTTGATTTTTTTGTTTTTCATTCAAAACATAGTCACTTTATTCGGGCCTGTTTTGCTTTTTTATGCACCCCCACGCCAAACATTTGATCAAATTTATTTCTAAAGTTCGGGTTTTCTTGATAACACTAGAAAGTCGCATGATTATTTTGTTTGTCTGTTCGCACGAAAGCTCGTCTTTTATTGTTTGCAAACAAATGACGCTTTTTCTTTTCTTTGCTTTCTTCTTCTTCTTCTTCTTCTTCTTCTTGCATGCACTCATTTATCTAAATGAATAAATGTGAAAGTTGGGCTCATTTCTCGCACTAACAGTGAGATTAAAACACCTTATTTCAAGTTAATTCAACTTTACACAATAGCAGCACTTATCTGTTTTATACACTGCTTATCTATATGTGATCTCATGAGTAAAGTTAACTAATTTGCATATTGCTGTACAAAAAGACACTTTATTAATTAACTATAATCTGCTATTGTTTTTTTTAATTAAAAAATTGTTTTGATTTTTATATAAGAAATAGTTTTGTTTTCGAATATTGTTTTATTTCATCGACAAATGTTTAGCATGTCAATAGAATTAAAAAATGCCGATGACAATGGGTTCTTCTTCTTCTTCGGGATGATGGCAGAACACATGTGTATGCAGAACTATTGTGTTCTTTTCTGACTTATTCTTTGGCGGAACTGACTTGATTTTTAACATTGTTGAATTGCAAATTAAAAACAAAGCCCCCATATATTCACCATCGCCCAGACAAATTAATTTCTTCTGTCTTTTCTTTTCTTTACAGTCATATTTAAAAGATAAATAAATGTGTATCAAAATTACCAAAATGTTGATGTTTATCCATCTAGATGATGAATAAATGTGGAAGAGTCTGTTTAATGAAATGTTTATTATTGAAAAGTTTTGTTTCAGGTATTTTAAATAGCGAACCTTGTGAAGTGATTGCGAGCTGGCAAAGCCATCTCGTATCTTCTCTATTATATAAAAGGCAGTTGTCTGTGTGTCTGTGTGTGTGTCCAGCTAAAAGTCCAAAACTACAAAACAAACACCCACAAAGTTGGTATTTTCTTGATCGGCGTTGCTCCGGATGAATAATATCTACAATTTAGAAAATAATATTCATTGTTTGACCCTAAACTGGTGCTAATTTTGTCAGCCACGAACTAAAGGGAAGTAACTCTGGTTTATTTTACATGGAGTTAGTTCTCTTATACCGACTCAAATTGTATGTGTGTGTATCTCCAGAGAGAGGAATGGGCTGGGCGGAGAAGGAAGAAGGGGTGCTGAGAGGGAGGGGGAAAGAGAGAGGGAGAGAGAGGGAAGTTATGTTACACTTTTGCCCCGGACAACGCCAGGTAGCCCTGCTAGTATTATATAAAGGAAAGTCATATTTTCCATCCGTGTGTACGTCCGGCTGCACAAGATATACTTCCAAAACTTACATATTGCGTTACAACATGACCCCAATACCATTATAAAATTTATATGAGTGAAGATCTTTACAAATAAAAAATTATGCAATAATAACGTTAATCTATAAAGACGCCTTCTTTACAGTATTTCAAAAAATGGTGCTGGTGTATTTAATCGGTAACCATGCACTATTTGATAAATTTAAAAACAGACAAAAAAAACAAACAATATTTTATACTTTTTGTTTTAATTGGATATTTTATATTTTGGTAAATTTTGATTTTATTGATCTGAAAAGTCCCTGCACTTTTTTTTATTCGTGCGCTATTGGAAGAATCCACGGCCGTCGTAAAGGAGACCAGAGCACTGGAAAATGACATCATGCTCTAAAGTAACAAACAAGATGTGTCGAACAGTCAGACTATGAACATTTTGACCCCTCCCTTCACTTAAAAATTCATCAAAATTCAGGAAATCAACCAATTTTACTGAAATTATCAGTATTAATTAATTAACGATCACGTAATATAATTAACTCATTACCGTATTATAAATCTAAGTGCAAATGCATTATTTCGTGTAATTTGCGTAGGTTAGATAACAAATATTAAATTAATACTTAATAAACTAAATGGTGTTGTCATAAATTTTAAAATTTTTAAAACATGAACATTTTTCTTTAAAAGATAATTTGTCTGATTTAATATTCATTCTTTAAATAAGTTCATTCTTTCTGGATTATTTTTAATGTTTGAGTTGATTGTTATGACAACCTGGTCTACATCGAATGAAAAGACTAGTATCAGTTATGCTGCATGGAAATATCTCTTGGTTTGTAAACACAAGAAAAATCCCTATTCTTATGCAGTTTTATTCTTTATATGAACATTTCATTATCATTAGTTTTAGCTGAATAATTTGATAAGAGTTGCTCTCATTTTCGAAAAAAATAAATGATGTTTCTTGATTTTTTTTAAAACTCAAAAGTAAATCAAACATGAAAGATTACGAATTCAGTAAAGTAACACAAAATCAATAATTCAAAATAATAAATTAATAGAACATTTATTGAAATAAATTAACATGCGTGTGTTTTTTTGTTTTTTTTTGTTTTTTTTTGTAAAAAGAACAGTATATACAATATAGTAAAGATTTATAATAAATGAAAAAAAATCATGTTTTTTTTTTTTGGGGGGGGGGGGGGGGTAGGATTTTTTTCCAGACGGACAGTTTATTTACGATATATTATTATTTGAATATCTCGCTTTTTTTAATGGATTTTCGCACACATTTTTGATGAAACTTATTAATTAGTCTAAAATTGTATCATTTATCCAGAAATAAAATTCTAATTTATTTTTTTCAGACTTGAAAATCTAACTTTAATGCAATACTTTAATCGTTGGCAGCCATGTTGTAATTGTCTTATTTTCTTTCGCACTTGACATCAATAAAAAAGGAAATACGTTTGAAAAAAGGAACAAGTTAGCAATGATTTTCAAGTGAATGAATAATCTTTAGGAGGGTAGCCGTGTTCTTGGCAGGGGAATAAAATCAGAATAGCAGGAAAACGTTAACAATAATTTCCAAGGGAATGAATAATCCTATGGTCGTGAGTCTGCTTGTTCTGATTACTTGTTGACAACAGATGGACGCATCTGCGTTAGTGCCTTTGGGCATTTCTGGTCCTCATCGATAGTGGTTCTTACTCCCACTATCAATGACGTCACCTAAAAAAACTCGACTCACTTAACAGGCCTTATATTATGACGGCTGTGGTTTTCCTCCACAGACTAAAATAATGTCACGTGATCTAACGTTTTTCAGAGCAGGAATTTGGTACCGATCAAATACGCCAGCACGAAAAAGTTAACAAAACACCCAATGGTGTGACGTATGTTAGTTAATAAAAAGCATATTAAAAAACGGATTATTTTTAGCGGGAAGTATGTATGTTCTTACCAGCGCTGGTCAAAAAAAAAAAAGGCAGTAAATCGTCGGACTCTTCCGAAGGTTTTGACGTATTTTAGTAATGTGTCATCTATTTGTGCTAATAAGACAATATTTAATAGTTGACTTCCAGCAAAAAGGAATATATGTTTTTATTGTTGAAAAGTAGCAAAATGTAGTATGTTGTCTTGAAAAAGTATAAATTTGTAATAATTTACGTACGTGAATGACGCCAGCAAAAGTCGCCATGTTGAAAATCTGTTCGTTAATTGGTATATTGTGTTCTATTCTGGAGTGTGAAAATGTATACGGAATAGCAGAGTGAACAGTCGACGGAATTTAGTGTTTAAATCCAAATACATAGGAATATTTTTTGTTTCATATGAAGAATATGAGAAGAAAAATGTTATAGAAGAAATAAAAATAAGATGACATGAATAGTCGCAGGAAGGTCTTGCTAACTACGAATCAGGGTCCATGTATTTGACATCCAATCTGATATTCCTTTATTCCTTGAATACAGTCGGAAAGACTGGAAGAATGAAAGTGAAATTGAAGGAGACTTCGCTATTTATATTTAAAATATAGTGTAGTATGTAGGCAATAGTAAGACTTAAAAAATGAAACAATAACAGTGATTTAAGCGAAAGTAACAATATTAAAGAAATTCCCCGGTGAATGTGAGGGACGTAGGAGTAGATAATTGTAGGAGAGTGAAATTCTTTGCCACATTTTTTTGGAATACGTAGTTGGGAGAAGCAGCTAAGAAATTTTGAAAGAAGACAAAGTGTACTCATATTTTCTGGAAATACGCATAATGAAGTGCTCTAAGTGATTAATAGAATAGATTAGCATATGAAGCTTTTGGTTCAAAATCTATAATTGCCAAAGCGGCGAGGGAAAAATCGACATTACTTTATTATATAGATAATGATATTTAATGTTATACATGATTGAATCTCTTTATTTCATACACATTCCGGTTTGGATATACATGTGACTAAGGACCGCTTGTAATTTAATATTTCCTAGAAACTTCCTCTTTGAATGAGGAAGCCGACTCAAATTTCCCGAGTGAATGCTGTACCAAGATACACATGAAAATTCAGGATCAAAAGTAATAACAACTAATTAGAAGTGTCTCAAAGTTTTTTTTAAATCCTTAAAAGTGAATTCCATTTGTATCAGGAAACTAAGTGTGTAAAACTTTTGTATCACAAAACTAATAGAAATATTTGAACAGATTAACAAAATCATCTTTATTGACCCTCTTTTCTCCATCAGTAATTCAAATCAGCATTCTCTTTACCAGTTTCCAAGACAAGTCAAGTCAGGCATGAAGGAAGTCCGAAAAAGGTTTCTGCAAGAAGTAAATCTTCTCTTCAACTGGTGAGAAAACACTCAATCCATGAGTAAGTGTCATGATTTTCTTGTAAATGTTTTGTTGTTGGTTTAGACACATTCAGAGAAGGCAATGGCAGTGATACAAGGAAGGGAGACACCAGCATTTGTTTGTTTGTGGCTGACTATTGGTCTGAGGAAGGGCAGGGAGAGCGTTTGCCTGCCTTGTGCTGACTATTGATTTGAAAAAAAAAAAGAAAGAAAATGGTACAGACATTTGCCTGTCTGGGGCTGATCATTCAATCAATTAATTTTATTGGCAAAAAAAAGAAAAAGAAAATAGCAAAGTGCAGCAAGTCATGTAAAAAGACAGAAGGTATTTCATCTATATATCGTCCGGATGTTTGTCTATGGCGACTTTAAACATGGATATGGTAGGCATCATCACTACCTCCTCTGGCAGGTTTTTCCAGGGAGCAGAAACACGGACAGAGAATGCTGCCTTTCTTCTGTTGAGACGAAAACGACGATCAGCCTCTTCTGTGAGTCACCGTGGAGACCGCGACTAAGCGTTGAAGCGAAAAACTCCTTTCAAGGTAGATTAACATTCCCGTTGATGATGCTTTATGCCAGAATCAGGTCTCCTCGCATCCTTCTGAGAAAGAGTAGTGAGAGCATCTTACTGCCTTGGGCTAATAATTGGTATGAGGAAAGATATTATTTATTTGCATTAAAAATACAAAATGTGGCACAAGGCCAAAAAAGGGGTGGGGCGTGGGAAAGGCCGGTCTTATCTAACATTAACTAACTTAGCTAGTCGCCTTCATCCATCTCTATCACCAAAACAACAGTCATACACATTTATGTACCATTACAAAATCGCTCAATGAATAACCTACTTAGAATCTACGGCGAAAGAAGGAAATGGGTATATATATATATACCCATTTCCTTCTTTCGCCGTAAATTAACGCTACCCAAGAGTTAGAGCTCCTGTACTACCAGTCGGAAACAGCAGCCAGAAAATCTGTCAAATCTGTTCCCTGAACCTGTCAGAACAAGATCAGTCCAGACTAGTCCTGTGAAACTAAGTGACAAGCAGGTCTCAAGTTTCCAAAATAGAGAGAAAGAAGGGTGGTGGGACGGCATTCATTGTTCTAGTCAGGAAAGATGTTTAAATAAGTGAGAGAGAGAGAGAGAGAGAGAGACAGAGAGAGAGAGAGAGAGAGAGAGAGAGGAGGGGACGAGGGGGAATAGAAAGCAGGGTTAGCGAGTACAATTTTTTCCTCTTAAGCATGGTATTTAAAAAACAAAAGAAAATCGTTTATTTTCGACTTAAGTGTCTTTTTTGCCTTCTTGGTGCTGATACTTGGTCAGAGAGAAGGTGATGGGGCAGTTGCCTGCCCAAGACTAATCTTTTCTTCTTTTTTTTAAATGTGTATAATGGAACATAAATATTGGTATTTTCCTGTCTAAATTGTTTTTCTTTGTTGTTTTCTGTGTAGGATCGTTGCGCGTGAAGGCCCCCCTTTATCTCCCCATAAACAGTTCGTGATTATGAAACAAATTGAAGATGAGCAGAAGCGATTGGTTGGTGAACCATCACAACAAGATCTCAAAGTGAGTAGTTAGTCGAGTTTTAAGTGTTTTGCAATAGAAATTATTCGTGTGAACACTGACATAATGTTTTTAAAATATATTTATTAAAATGATTTCATTAGAGATTGACTCAAATAAACATGATTTCATTACAGATTGACTCAAATCAGAATCATTTCATTACAGATTGACTCAAATCAGAATCATTTCATTACAGAGTGATTCAAATAAAAATAATTTCATTACAGAGTGATTCAAATAAAAATAATTTCATTACAGAGTGATTCAAATAAAAATAATTTCATTAGAGATTGACTCAAATCAGAATCATTTCATTACATATTGACTCAAATAAACATGATTTCATTACATATTGACTCAAATAAACATGATTTCATTACATATTGACTCAAATAAAAATAATTTCATTACAGAGTGATTCAAATAAAAATAATTTCATTACAGAGTGATTCAAATAAAAATAATTTCATTAGAGATTGACTCAAATCAGAATCATTTCATTACATATTGACTCAAATAAACATGATTTCATTACATATTGACTCAAATAAACATGATTTCATTACATATTGACTCAAATAAAAATAATTTCATTACAGAGTGATTCAAATAAAAATAATTTCATTACATATTGATTCAAATAAAAATAATTTCATTACAGAGTGATTCAAATAAAAATAATTTCATTACATATTGATTCAAATAAAAATAATTTCATTACAGAGTGATTCAAATAAAAATAATTTCATTACAGAGTGATTCAAATAAAAATAATTTCATTACAGAGTGATTCAAATAAAAATAATTTCATTACATATTGACTCAAATAAAAATAATTTCATTACAGAGTGATTCAAATAAAAATAATTTCATTACATATTGATTCAAATAAAAATAATTTCATTACAGAGTGATTCAAATAAAAATAATTGCATTACAGAGTGATTCAAATAAAAATAATTTCATTACAAAGTGATTCAAATAAAAATAATTTCATTACAGAGTGACTCAAATCAGAATCATTTCATTACAGATTGACTCAAATAAACATGATTTCATTACAGATGGACTCAAATCAGAATCATTTAATTACAGAGTGATTCAAATAAAAATGATTTACTTACAGAGTGATTAAAAAAAATGATTTCATTAGAGATTAACTCAAATAATAATGATTTCATTACAGATTGACTCAAATAAAAATGATTTCATTAGAGATTGACTCAAATCAGAATCCTTGCATTACAGATGGACTAAAATCAGAATCCTTGCATTACAGATTGATTCAAATAAAAATGATTTCATTAGAGATTGACTCAAATAAAAATGATTTCATTTGAGATTGACTCAAATAAAAATGATTTCATTAGAGATTGACTCAAATAAAAATGATTTCATTACAGATTGACTCAAATAAAAATGATTTCATTAGAGATTGACTCAAATAAAAATGATTTAATTACAGATTGACTCAAATCAGAATCCTTGCATTGCAGATTGACTCAAATAAAAATGATTTCATTAGAGATTGACTCAAATAAAAATGATTTAATTAGAGATTGACTCAAATCAGAATCATTGCATTACAGATTGACTCAAATAAAAATGATTTTATTAGAGATTGACTCAAATAAAAATGATTAGTAAGGAATTGATGGAAAAAAATGAAAACAATTAAGAATGTCTTATTTGTCCTCACACAGGAAAGACTTGTCAACAATTCATTATGTTTCTTTTATCTATCCTCTAAATATTTATGACTAAAAACCTTCTATATTTGACAAATTCTAATGTATGTAATTGTTTAACATTTCAGAGATATTATTATTATATTGATCATGGCATCAAGTCTGGTATGTTGGCTGCTTCTCCAAAAGAATGGCAGAATAAAATCTATGAAATGATTCCAGACAAGTATTTAAACAATATATTCTTAAGCAATTTGAGGAAAGAACTACAAGTGGAAGTGAATGAGAATTATGAGTTCAGCCTACGGAAGGCAATCGGTAAGTCTGTACAATCTTGTTTGGGTGAGAAGCGGGCATTTCTATTGATGATTTGGATTATTTGGGTGAAGCAGATTACTGTTCTCATCTTGGAAGTTATTCTCACAACGTTTTGGCCGATGTATCCCCCGACTTTCTTCAGGTGTGTTGTGTCGAACTCGGATGAATAGACTTAAAACTCCCAAAATTCACACTAGAATTATCCACGTGGACCCGTGGCGCAATGGATAAAGTGCTAAGTAATAATCAGTTCTAATAATCAAATAATCAGTTTAAATAATCAGTTCTAATAAATCATTCTAATAAATAAATAGTTCTAATAAATAGTTCTATAAATAGTTAAATAAATAGTTAAGTAAAATAAATAGTAATAAAATAAATAGTAATAAAATAAATAGTTAAATAAATAGTTCTATAAATAGTTCTAATAAATCGTCTAAATAATCAGTTCTAAATCATAAGCGTTGAACTAGGGAGAATAGAGTTAAAACTCCCAAAATTCATGCTAGAATTATCCACGTGGACCCGTGGCGCAATGGATAAAGTGCTAAGTTATAATCAGTTCTAACTGACAGTCTTCTGGAGGTTGAAGGTTCAATCCTCAGTAGAATTTTTTTTTTTACCTGACGGAATGAGGGCAATATACCTCCGTGGGTTAAATATAAGGTTTAGTTCGAAATTCCATACAGATTCCCGAGTTCGACAACATGCACCTGAAGAAGGTCAGAGGTTACATCGGCTGAAACGTTTAGAAAATAATATCCAAGATGGATAGTTAAAACTTGTACCTCGTAAAACTTGTAACTTGGAAATGCTTGTTAATATAAACTCTTTACCATTTGAAAGAAAGACATCAGATTTTAAAAATATATTTTTACCTATTTGTTCGCAAATTAGAATTTAATTTGTATTTGTATTATTTTAGTTTTGTTGTCTTTTTGAAATTTGGTAATGATTTAGTCAAGATGTGAATTATAATAACTGTAAAAATATAAACGTGTTTTAAAATTTTATCTGGTTGTGCTGTGAAAATGACCATATCAAGACTCGATCAACTGAAAACGTCAGCCATTTTGTCAGCGACAAACCTGCATTCAAAATTTCATGCTTTGTTACTCTTTGAGTGCGATTCTTGAATGTAGGTTTTTCAGGACAGCTACGGGCTCGCCGACTGTCTGGAGCAGCTAAAATGCCTGGAGCCGCTTTTGGTTTTGGTAGATTTAATCACGGATGCCTCATGTTTATACATTTTATTCATTTATTTGCTAAAAGTTGGTAGAAACCAACAAAAGTGTCAGACATCAGAAAACAAACATACAAATATTGAACGAAGCCCAAAACAAACATTTATTGAACAGAGCCCAAAACAAACATTTATTGAACGAAGCCCAAAACAAACATTTATTGAACGAAGCCCAAAGCAAACATTTATTGAACGAAGCCCAAAACAAACATTTAATAAACGAAGCCCAAAGCAAACATTTAATGAACGAAGCCCAAAACAAACATTTAATGAACGAAGCCCAAAACAAACATTTATTGAACGAAGCCCAAAACAAATATTTATTGAACGAAGCCCAAAACAAATATTTAATGAACGAAGCCCAAAACAAACATTTATTGAACGAAGCCCCCCAAAAATATTTAATGAACGAAGCCCAAAACAAACATTTATTGAACGAAGCCCAAAACAAACATTTAATGAACGAAGCCCAAAGCAAACATTTAATGAAGGAAGCCCAAAACAAACATTTAATGAACGAAGCCCAAAACAAACATTTATTGAACGAAGCCCAAAACAAACATTTATTGAACGAAGCCCAAAACAAACATTTATTGAACGAAGCCCAAAACAAACATTTATTGAACGAAGCCCAAAACAAATATTTAATGAACGAAGCCCAAAAAAAACATTAAATGAACGAAGCCCAAAACAAATATTTAATGAACGAAGCCCAAAACAAACATTTATTGAACGAATCCCAAAGCAAACATTTAATGAACGAATCCCAAAACAAACATTTAATGAACGAAGCCCAAAACAAACATTTATTTCTAAACTAATTAAAGCAGAAAAAGATTTAAACGTGAAATATTTTTAGAAACGTTTTACCTTTATGCATTCTTCTCCATTCCTTCCTCCTTCTCATCCCCGTAATGATCATTGTTTTACTCCTCCTTCTACTCCCCTAACTTCTTCTCATCCCCTAACTCGCTCTCTTCCCCTCTCCCCTTCCCTTTCTTCGTCCTCATAATGATCATTATTTGTACTCCTCTACCCTCTCCCCCTTATAAGTGCTTTCTCATATCAAATCATTTAAGAATGCAAAAGAAAAATGTAAATGTCTAATTTCAATTGTTATTTTTTTAATTCGACCATTTTTGTTTTTATCATGACTTCCTGTGCTTGTGTGTTAAATATTGCTGATTTTCTTACAATATTCTTACAAAAAACTAATTAACATTTAAGACCAACAATTAAGATTACGACCTGTAAATGTTGTGTTTCTTATGATTGTCCTCTCTCATTTGCAGTGGATTACATCTTGAAGGACCCAAAAGAGAAAGCCCGACTCCATATTGATTGGATACCTCAATCTTTCCCTCAAAGGTTTGAGCATCGACACTTTTTAAAAAACAAAAACAACATTTCCCCATAATGAATAGAAACAAACATAATTATTCGTACTCTTATAGAGAACGCACCGCGTTTCCGTTACTTCGCGTCGTCAACGTTCGGGCAGGTCTCGGAAGCGCCCGAGAGTTGACGAGGCGAAAACTGCAAAACGATAAGTTGAAGGCTGGCAGACGATCAATTCAGACGAAGAAAATCAAAGTAAAATACATATATAAAAATAAAGAACGAACAAACCATAGCTAAACAAGTGTTATTAATTAGATGTTTATTTATTTATTTATTTTTTGTCAAAGGAACCATTGTTTATCAAATTTTTTTAAATAAAATGTTTTTTTTTGTGCAGCAAACAGTTTTGAAAGATGATTTTATTTTATATAACAAACTATGAAACCACTTTTTTTTCAATTTCTTGTTTGTTTCTTTTCATTTTTTTTCAATGTTTTTTTTCTTTTAAACATTTTCTAGGTTAGGGTTTAGGGTTAGAGTTAATCTTTTGCTAGAAGTGACCCTTGCTGACAGAACTCAATGAGTCTTTCAGGAGATTCAATGTGCTGACACAGATCTTAGAAATTAATTTTTTTTAACGTGTTGCAAATCGTAGAAATTAATTTCTTCCAAAAATTATCGTCTGCTTCCTTGCAACCTGATTGTCTAATGCATGCTGCAACCTGATTGGTTAATAGTTTCGTCAACTCTCGGGCGCTTCAGAGACCTGCCCGAACGTTGACGACGCAAAGTCACGGAAACGCGGTGCATTCTCTATAAGAGTACCAAATTATTTATTTAATGAATCATTTTAGACACCGTTTCCTTTCTTTTTCTTCTTCTTTAAATTAATTCATCAACAGTAAATGAGAAAAGGAGGATATCTAATGAGACCTTTATACATTTTCCTTTCCTTTTTTTTCTTTTTCAATTAAACAAAAATAGAGGTGTCTCTTTAGTTTTTCATTTTCCTTGTAATTGAAAGAGTACAGCAACACCATTTTTAAAATTTCTATTAAGGTTAACTAGCAATTGCATGTCAACATATATTCAATCCAGCTGCGATTAATTCTGTTTAGTTTTCAATTACTTTGCCTAATCATGAAGGCTATTTGTAAAGGCCGAGCCGCGCCATTGCCCATAAATCGTCATAAAAGTCTGCCATGGCTTCTTTCATTGTTGACACAAAATGACGTTTCTGTTGCCTTTTCTCTACTTATACAAGCAAATATATTCAATAAACCCTAACCCCAGTGTCCATAATTGACTGTTTAAAATTAACAAAAATATTTTCACTTTTTTGCTTTTCGAAAATATTCATTTTTTTTTTTAGTATTTACAGAAATTAGAAATGGCAACGAAATTTCAAGAATAAAAACTCTGTCCACGCTATTTCACTTTCAGCCTTTGAATATATGAATAGACGAATCAGTTGAATTGAAAGGGAACGATTTTATCTGTTATTTTAATTTTTTTAAAGGAAACAGACAAGATGGCGGGATTGAAAGCGTTTTTCTATTTCTTTGAATTATCAAAGCTTTCAATCAAGTCATGTTTTTTTTTATCTGTATGAAAAGAAAGAATTTGCACCAAACTTTTTCCTTTTGTAAATGGCTAAACAGATTAACAGAACTCTTGATGTTTGTTTACAATAAACCCATCATGAAAAATAAGAGCTAATTTTCTATCTGTATAGGAGTCAGATACGTCCTAAGATGGAGTACTGTTGCCACATCTGGGGAGGTGCTGCTCAGAGTACTCTTTTCCGGCCTTGACAGAGTACAAAATCGACTTTGAAATCTAGTGGGAGATGATCTATTCTCTTCCCTACAGCCCCTTTCTCTACTCTATCGTTATTTCCATGTAAGGTGCTCGATTGAGCTCCATCTATGGCTCCTCCTTGTAAGACATTCACCACAAGAACTCGTCTTCCTACCACAACGGAAAAAAACTTTAATTACTTTTTCCATGTGCCTAGTGTCAGGCGGAATTTACATGGATAGAGCTTCTTTGCAAGGGTTTCCTATTTGTGGAACACATTATCGCAGGACTGCTTTCCTGCAGATACGACATGGTCGTTTTCAAGTCCAGTGTACACAAATACTTGTCAAATCCGTTTCCATAAGTAGTCAAACTTAGTTCATTGTATTAATCAAATTTAGTACTCCCATAGTGTTCTTCGTCTTTCGGATAAACAGGGTTATCTTATTAATCCAGGATTATCTTGTTGTTATGGTGATCTACCCTATTGCGTCACTACATGGTCTCTGGCAACCCATTACTTCTGTACTTAAAAAAATACTCTTGTTGTCTTATTTTTTTTTTCAGCCCTTTAAGGCTACAAAACTTCTTTACACAATTGTTAAGTATACTAATTTAGTTTATACACTTGTTTAGTATACTAATTTAGTTTATACAATTGTTAAGTATACTAATTTAGTTTATACAATTGTTAAGTATACTAATTTAGTTTATACAATTGTTAAGTATACTAATTTAGATTCTAATCTTTGAAAAATATTTCCTTTTCAATATATTTTTGAAAGATGAATTCTTATTTTTATCTCTCCACAATGGTTAATTTTGTTGAATTTGTGTGATTTTCAGAGTGATACGCGCCCCTGTTCCATGGCATGACATTTACATTGAGATGAAAGAATTCAATAAACAATGTTTATTCAGCATCAACCCAATTATGTATGAACTTCAGAAGATTTGGTACAATCAGTAAGTAAAGATTCGTTTGTTCTTGTAATCTGCAGACTCGATTGATGCTGCATTCGTTCTTTTTGATAAGCACAAATCGGAGTGAAAGTTGTTGTTAGTCAGGGCTGTGTGTTGCATTACCTCCCCTCCAAGGGAGAGGTCTACAATCTGAATTTCACTATCAAATGTCTGTTATGAAATGCAAATCAACAAATTATAAAGAACGATTAAATCATACCTCGGGTCTTCGACGCTCAGTCGCAGCTGTTCTCTAGATGATTGAGGACACTGTATCCAAAATCGTCTGTGGAGTCATCTTTTACCATCCTCCGATGCCTCCATCTCTCTTGGAGAGGATGCGTTCCTATTTCAGAATCAAAAGCAGCACAACAACACACAGAAAAGAGCTCGAATTTGAAGAAGGACCATTTTATTAGGCAGTTGGCATCGCCTCCATCTTTGCTAGTGATGGGGAGAAGGAAGATTGGGAGCTGCAGATTTGGGGCCTTACCCCTTACTTCGTTATCTTCGATTCTTAAGTCATTTCTTATTACGTCTGATTGCGTCAGTGTCTCAAGTCAGACTCACTGCTTTTTCATGCCTATCCTATCTCATCTGACGTCATTTTTTATCCTATCTCATCTGACGTCAGTTTTTATCCTATCTCATCTGACGTCATTTTTTATCCTATCTCATCTGACGTCATTTTTTATCCTATCTCATCTGACGTCATTTTTTCGACCTAGTGTTCCCATGGAAAACAATGGCTCTCAAAGGCCAGCTACCTAACCTCTCTCACCTGACCTTATATCCTGTTTACACGCTAACATTATTTCTCCTGTGAATTTAATTCTCCAAATAAGTACTGGCTGACGTACCCTTAATGGTGGAGAACAGAATCATTCCTTAAAGAGTTGGTTAAATGTGCCGACCCCGACTAAAAAGAAAAAAAAATAGTTATAGGTGATGAAAAATGTACAAAACAACAAATGATACAAAGATTTTGCTATTGTGGTGCGGGGGGGGGGGTATTTTTCATTATGTATCATTTTCTTCATAAATTAAATTAAACACATGCAAAAAACGTTGAATTCACAAAGCCTTGAAAAACATGTCCACCATCTTTAAAATCAAAATGCTACAAATAACATATATAAACAAGCCGCGCATGTGTGGTCCCCCTCTGTATGTGACTCGATGTGGCGAGTGTAAAATGCAATAAATTTGGGCAATTTGGGGCATTTTTGACCCTCCTTTAACCCCCTGGGAGCGCGAACCAGAATTTTTCTGAGGTCAAGGGTGCTCATTTTATATCCAGAACAATTGCCTCTACATTTTGGCCAAGTTTAAAAAAAATTGAATGAATGGATCAAACGTTATGGGAGAAAAGGGTCATTTTTTGACATTTTGGGGGCTTTTTACACCCTGGGATCGCGAACCAGATTTTTTCCAAAGTCAGCGATACTTATTTTCTATTAGGAACAATTGCCTCCATATTTTGGCCAAGTTTCAGAGAAATTGAATGAATGGATGAAAAGTTATGGGGCAAAAACTGTCATTTTTAGCCATTTCGGGGCCTTTTGACCCCCTGGGGGGCTAACCAGATTTTTTTTCAAAAATCGGAGAATGTCACTTTCTAACCTGACCAAAGTTACAACTTCATGCAAAATTTCAGAGAAATTCAATGGATGGTTGCGGAGAAAAATCCGGACGGATGGACGAACCGACGGACATGCCTCAAAACATAAGTTCCCCGATTTTATAAATCGGGGGACCAATTAATGTCTTGTAGACAGTGACGCACAAAGTAAACACTGTGAATAGATTTTATGAAATGAAATGAAAAAAAAAACACATTTTAGAAAAACCTCCATTGATTTCCCCCTTAATCTGGCAAAAGATATGATGAAAAATTTACTTCAACCATGAAACATTCACCAAGCCATACAATTTTGGGTTCCATGTCCAAATCTGGATTACTAGAATTTATTTCATGTGATGCTTTTTCAGTATTTACCTACAACTTGTTTTGTCCTTTTTTACAGACCATTTTCTTCCCTTTTTTCTGTATACAATTACCGATCATGTTGCTGGAGAATTCCGTTTGTTTTTAAAAAAAATTATCAAATATTTTGCATTTTAGAGTGAGGGATCACTTTCCTATATAAATTTAATGTAAAATGATCACCCACTTTCTGGCCACCATCAATTTCTTTTTTTCTGTGTACACTTACCTATCATGTCGTTAGAGAATTCAGTTTTTTTTAAGCCAATGTTTTCGATTTTAGAATGGGGGATCACTTTCCTATATAAATTTAAGGTATGTGAGGGGGGTTTACTAATCTTGGTCAATTTTCTTTTTTGACATTTCTGTGCGCGAGGTGCAAGGGGGGGGGTGTGTGTGACTAATCTTGGCCAATTTGTTTTTTTTTTTCGAATTTTGTTTTTCGGTCTTTTGCTTTTATTTCGCTTTTTTTACGTAGTTATTTTAAATATTTTCGTATACACTTTTGAGGCTTTTAGTATTTTTTTCACATTTTTTCTTTAAAAAGTCAGATGAAGGGGGGGCGTTCAGTGTTCATTTGGCATCGTTTCTAACGATGCTCGCTAGTGGAGGGGCAACGGCATGGCCAGAGCACATAGATTCAGAGGACGAGTGTTTACAAATCACACGAAGAAAGAAACACAAATAGGAAAAAGTTTTAAGAGAAGTGGTGGGAGAAAGTTTTTGAGGTGAAGCGAATATCCGACAGGATAATATTTGTTCGTCTTGTTGTTGGAAAGTTAGTGTTTGCCATTGTTTGCATCTACGCTCAACAAGTTGGACTCAGCGAGGAAGCAAAGGACAACTTCCACGAGCAGCTGCAGAGCCTAGTGGCGACTGTACCTAGTACTGAGGAACTGTTTGTGTGTGGTGACTGGAATGGACATATTGGTTCCACTCCTTGCGGTTATGCAGAAGTACATGGTGGACATGCTATTGGTATGAGGAATGCTGGAGGAGAAAGACTACTCGAGTTTGCTGTTGCTAATAATCTAGTGATTGGCAACTCGGTGTTCGAAAAGAGGCCTAAACACCTAGTTACATACCAATCTGGAGGAATCATGACCCAGATAGACTACATACTATTCCGGCGCAGCTTCAGGAGACATGTCACAAATGTCAGAGTCAGCCTGGGTGAAGAATGTGTATCTCAACACAATCTGTTATTATGTGATCTCAAGGCAGAAGCTTCCCGCAAATGCAAACACAAGTTCACACCACGCATAAAACTGTGGAAGCTGAAGGATCCAATCATTCAGGCTAAATTTGCTGAGAGATTTGTTTCTTCACATCGGGATACACGGGCAGTGAGTGTTGAAGAGCACTGGAAGAGGCTCAAGGATGGATTGAATGATGCAGCGACAGAGGTGTGTGGAGTGTCATCCAAGTACAATTGGAGGAGACAAACCTGGTGGTGGAATGAGATTGTTGATCAAGCTGTTAGAGAGAAGAGGCGATGCTACAGAGCATGGAAAACAGGAGGTAGTAGGGAAGCATACAATGGAGCCAAGTGTGCTGCTAAAGCTGCTGTACACCACGCTAAGTCAGAGGCCGATAAAGAGATTTTTCTCAAAATAAATCCCAAGTCAAGTGACATTTACAAGCTCGCAAAACAGATGCGCCGTGACAATCAAGATGTGTTGGGTGAAAAACCTATAAGGAACGACTCTGGTGAACTCTCATTGGATGATGAAGCGAAAAAACAGTCATGGAAACAGCACTACGAACGCTTGCTGAACGTTGAATTTCCATGGAACCCCGATGAGCTGACTTATGAACCTCCTATAGAAGGTCCTAGTACCTCCATTACCCAGGAGATGATCACTGAAGCAATCCGTAAAATGAGAGCTGATAAAGCAGCTGGGCCATCTGGTATAGTTGCTGAGATGCTCAAACCAACCGGTGAACTAGGGGCCAGTTTGGTGCATGAACTGATTGAAGCCATCATCAGAGAAGGATGCATACATAAGGAATGCGAAAGACAACATTATAGTAAGTCTGTACAAAGGTAAAGGCGATGCATTAAACAGAGGTAACTACCGTGGACTCAAGCTCATTGATCAGGTCATGAAAGTCCTGGAAAGAATTGTTGAACAGCTGATCAGACAACAAATACAGATTGCTGATATGCAATTTGGTTTCATGCCCGGTAGGAACACCGCAGATGCAATTTTCATAATACGCCAAGTCATGGAGAAACATCTAGCAGTAAATAAACCACTGTACATGGCATTTATAGATTTGGAGAAAGCTTTTGACCGTGTCCCCAGAAGGGTCATCTGGCGGGCCCTGCAAAAGTTGGGTGTTACTGAGTGGTTGGTTCAGGTGATAACGTCTATGTACACCAATGTACATAGTCAGGTACGAGTTGGTAACAGCTACAGCGACGAATTTGAGGTTAGAGTAGGCGTCCATCAGGGATCTGTCTTAAGTCCCCTTCTATTCATCATTGTACTCGAGGCGCTATCATTGGAATTTCATACTGGCTGCCCGTGGGAGCTGCTATATGCCGATGACCTAGCGATCATTGATACTTCACTTCAGTCACTCAAGGAACGTCTGGATAGATGGAAGAGTAGCATGGAGGAGAAAGGTCTCAGAGTCAACATGAGTAAAACTAAGGTCATGATCGCAGGTCCAAACTTCAGCTTACTACAGAAAACAGGAAAATACCCGTGTGCTGTATGTCTGAAAGGAACTGGCAGCAACTCAATCATCTGCACTCACTGTTCAGGTTGGGTCCACAAAAGGTGCAATGGCATAAGCAGATCCTCACTTTATGTGCTTTCGTTGCACCGGCATGGCAAGACCAATAGATGGCAGACCATTGACGGAGATGGATACTGGTGACAACAAGCTGGAAGTAGTGACAGACTTTTGTTATCTTGGAGATGTGCTGTCATCAGGTGGAGGCGCTGAACTCGCGGCAGCTACACGTTGTAAGTGTGCCTGGAAAAAGTTTAGAGAGCTGTTACCAATCCTGACAAACAAACACCTGCCAACAACTACGAGATGGCATGTATACACCTCATGTGTCAGAAGTGTGCTGTTGTATGGCTCAGAAACTTGGGCTGTCTCTGCTGGCATACTAAGGAAGCTGCACTGTAATGACAGGGCAATGGTCAGATGGATCTGTTTGGTGAGGCCTGAACAGTACGTTTCTTTTGAATCCCTGCTCTCACAGGTCGACTTGAAAAGCCTTGCGACATCATGCGGAAGAACAGACTGCGTTGGTTGGGTCACATTGAGCGTAGCGATGGCTGGATTGCTAAAGTCCGACAGCTGACTGTGCCAGCAGAGAACATCACCACTGGCAGACCCAAGTTGACTTGGGAGGACGTAGTCAAACGTGATAGGAAGGCCATGGGTATGGATTCCATCAAGCCTTGCCAAAGACAGGAGTGGAGAGGAAGACTTAGATTTCGAGACTAGACAATCAGGCCCCACCCTCATCAGAGGATTAATTGTGGCTTGATTCAACAAATAAACCGGTTGATGATGATGATGATGATTAAGAGCAGACAGTAATAAATCTTTTTTGACGATTGTAACAACTTGATTCTTCTGAAAATGCTCCATCACATTTGTTGCATATCCGGACTGGGTGTACTGAAAAGGTCACCTGGCAGGAATAAACGTACTTGACACAGACACGCACCTGGCCGGAAGAAGCAAAGTGATTGATTGTCAAAAATAAAATAATTGTTGATTGAGCCGAAACCATCTTATTCATAGGTCAGCTGCAGGTGTGGATATATTGACAGTGATGGCGAAATCCCAGAATGATTGTTTGCAGGTGGATGCGTGGTGTCACAAATTGTTATATAATATCAACTTGAAATTGAGATAGTCAGTCGACTAGTGATCAGGTCTGAGAAAACCATCCTGTCAAATTCCTGTGCGTGCGTTCTCTTTCCTCATTAATCCCCACTCATTCACCAACACCGATAATAAAAATGAGGAAACCTGGGGTATAGTGAGCCACCTGGGTGAAATGGGCCACGAATGATCATCCCTATTTTCTCCCAACTTACTTTTTACTAGAATTATATTCTTTCATTATGGATTGCATCAGGTATTGTCTTTATGCTATGGCCATTGAAACTGTATAATTCTTTCTGCTCTGATCTCTGATGAAGAAGGAAGTGTGAATGCCAATGTATGCATCAAATAAAACATTTTGCTGATTTCTATTTAGATCTAATAAACATTTTGCTGATTTCTATTTAGATCTAATAAAACATTTTGCTGATTTCTATTTAGATCTAATAAAACATTTTGCTGATTTCTATTTAGATCTAATAACACATTTTGCTGATTTCTATTTAGATCTAATAAAACTTTTTGTTGCTTTCTATTTAGATCTAATAAAACTTTTTGCTGATTTCTATTTAGATCTAATAAAACATTTTGCTGATTTCTATTTAGATCTAATAAAACATTTTGCTGATATCTATTTAGATCTAATAAAACTTTTTGCTGATTTCTATTTAGATCTAATAAAACATTTTGCTGATTTCTATTTAGATCTAATAACACATTTTGCTGATTTCTATTTAGATCTAATAAAACTTTTTGCTGCTTTCTATTTAGATCTAATAAAACTTTTTGCTGATTTCTATTTAGATCTAATAAAACATTTTGCTGATTTCTATTTAGATCTAATAAAACATTTTGCTGATTTCTATTTAGATCTAATAAAACTTTTTGCTGATTTCTATTTAGATCTAATAAAACTTTTTGCTGATTTCTATTTAGATCTAATAACACTTTTTGTTGCTTTCTATTTAGATCTAATAAAACTTTTTGCTGATTTCTATTTAGATCTAATAACACTTTTTGCTGCTTTCTATTTAGATCTAATAAAACATTTTGCTGATTTCTATTTAGATCTAATAAAACTTTTGCTGATTTCTATTTAGATCTAATAAAACTTTTTGCTGATTTCTATTTAGATCTAATAAAACTTTTTGCTGATTTCTATTTAGATCTAATAAAACATTTTGCTGATTTTTATTTAGATCTAATAAAACATTTTGCTGATTTTTATTTAGATCTAATAACATTTTTTGCTGATTTCTATTTAGATCTAATAAAACATTTTGCTGATTTTTATTTAGATCTAATAAAACTTTTTGCTTATTTCTATTTAGATCTAATAACATTTTTTGCTGATTTCTATTTAGATCTAATAAAACATTTTGCTGATTTCTATTTAGATCTAATAAAACATTTTGCTGATTTCTATTTAGATCTAATAAAACTTTTTGTTGATTTCTGTTTAGATCTAATAAAACATTTTGCTGATTTTTATTTAGATCTAATAACATTTTTTGCTGATTTCTATTTAGATCTAATAAAACGTTTTGCTGATTTCTATGTATATCACTTTAGAACTCTAGTGTATGATATTCTTGAAGTGAGAAATCCATATAAGTATAATTGCAAAATACCTTTTTAGATTTCCTAATTTTTTGATGGGAAACAAAGTTTTTCTTCGAATTAAGTGACCGAGGTGAAATGGGCCACCCTGCATTTTTACATATTTGTCGAATCTAGCAGGAGAGTGGTCTACAACTTTAAAGCTGCATAATGATTCCCATTCCCAACCAAAACTCCACATTTGCAGAGTTTTGGTTGTTGTTTTGGAATATTCCAGCTGTGACTTTGTCTAAACATTGTATTAGTTCATTTTATGTTTGTTTCCCATTTGTGACCCGTTATGATATTAGTTGGTTGATATGTGACATCTGTGACGAGTATGTGTGCCCTGTGTGTGACCAAATGATACTCATCTCTAACAGGACTTTTATTTAAAATCAATGTATGCAAGAGTAAAGTAACTTCATCTAATTTACGTGATGTGTTGATGAACAAATGCTTCATCCTCTTCTTTACGTTGATGTTATAACTCTTAATATGAGTGGCCCAATTCACCCCGGTAATTTTTTTTTTCAACATACGTAAAGTACCTCATAAAATGTGGTACATTTTAGTACTATGTGGAACATTAGCATGTATTATATTTATTTGACTGAGTTCTGAGCTACCCTGAGCACATTTCCATCTTCATGCATGCAGTTTTGGGGAAGTTATCATATGTCACATAAAGAAAACGCCAAAAAGTGGCCAATTTCACAACGTGAATGGTTGTAAGATTTAATAATTATCGACAATTAATGCATACATTTTTGTTTTTGTTTTTACTAGAACATCGACACGTAAAGAAAAAGAAACAATATCTGTTTATTTCCCCCCAAAATAGACTGACCGTTTGCATTTGGGGATTTATTCTCCGGATTTTAATGAAAATCCTTTTTGTTCTTTCGAAAATTATTTATTCATTTTTTTTTTTGTTACTTGGACGAATGTAAATAAAATAAAATAAAATTGTGAAAGCAAATTTATAATCTATAAAATTATTTATCATATGTGTCTTATTGATTTTTTTCGTTTCATGCTTTGCGTATTAATTCATTGTTCAATATAATTTCAATAGTGACTTTTTAGTAAAAAAAAAAAACTACAAATTTTTATACATTAGTGTTTATCGTCATTCTGTTAAACACACCAGAAATAAAACATATTCCAAAAATGCAAAAGGCAGACATTTTGAATTAACTCATTCAATTGCATTAGAGCATAAAATGATTGAGAAAATTGTTTGTAAAATAAACTCATTTTGTCTTTGAGTTTTTGCTTCAGTTTTATTTTGAGCTCTCAGATCATAACGTTGCAGTCGGCCATCTTGAACGTTTTCAATGGCTGTGAATATTTTCAGCCATTACTTTTACCAAAGTTTGTAAATCATTGATGTTGTATTGATAACATAGATAAAAAAGAAGAAATTATTGTTTATAAGACGCATACAATAAAAAAGTAGTAAGTATATTTATTGATGATTTTTTTAATCATTATTTTGAATGTCTTTGATATCATAGTTTATGTCTTTAACTAAGTTAACTTCTTTGTTCTTTTTGTAAAATCAGGTTCTGTGATTTAAGATTTGTTGACTTTGAACATCTGATAAACGCCGAACTTCCATTGTTACCAAATGAATTCCGAGCCTTGGTTAAAACACAATGTGCTGCATCCCGAGATGTACTTAAAAAAAGGTAATTCAAAGAAATTCTGAAGTTCTTTTACTACTGTTTTCTTTTAGTACTGAAATTTGATGGTTTTTTTCTCAAGAGAATCTGTACGTGCTGTTATAAAAGGCCCAAACTGCAAAGGTGAAACTTATACGTATGTAGATACTATTTATTATTAAAATAATTATATATATATATATATATATATATATATATATATATATATATATATATATATATATATATATATATATATATAAGATATTGCCACTGTTTGAATGCATTTGAATTTGTAATTTTCAAAACGGTAAAGAGACCAATAAAATGCAGATATTTTTTTTAAACTAAAATATTATTTATTTAAAATTAAAATTTTCGATTCATAAAAAAATCTTCATCAGGAGGATACAGACAATATATATTTTCTTTCTTTCCCTTATAAGGGATCGTCAGTTGTTTACCATGAAAACTGTTTCGGGATTTTAAAAACAAAACAGTATTTCTTTATCATGGCATCCCAGCAGTGTTGATCAGACACCACCTCCCTATTTAATAATTATTTTTTAATTTAAAAAGTTTACAAATATTTGATTTTGTTTTGCCTCCAGATTTGTTTTTCTAAAGTATTAAAATATAGTTTCTCCTTACCAGATGTAAGATATAGTGTATAAATGTAACGTCATAGAATAAAACAGAATTAGAACATACATTGGGTCGACGGAATGTAGTTTCAAGGATAGGTTTAGAAACCATATACACTCTTTCAAAGAACCTAATACAAATTCAAAGAAGGTACCTAAAACTTTAGCTAAACATGTAAAAGCACTAAATAGTAAAAATATACAATGCAGCCTAAAATGGTCTATATTAGGTAGAGAAGGGAAATACAAACGTAACAAATCTAAGGGATGTAACCTCTGTATTCTGGAATCCTACAATGTAGTTATGTCCAAGGAAAACTTATTAAATAAAAGACAGGAAGTGGTTCAGAACTGTCTACATAGAACCACATATGTCCTATCTCGTTACAGACCCATATAGACACCCAATGACACTAATCTTTTCATCAACGTAAATATGAAAATATATAAGGTATAGGAATATTTTAAGATTGTGTAGTCAATAGAAACTGTAAACCTAATAGTAGATAACAGAACAGTAATACTCAACTATAAAGCATAACACATCACATACAACAAAAATAACTGAAGCGACATAGCCTAAACCTAGCCTATAGATAAGGAAATGGCCAGATCATGAGAACATCAGCAGACAATTGTTTTCAACTGTACTAATTAGTGAAGTAATGGTAACTAAAATACTAAGATAATTTAAAGAAGGAGGTAAGAACTAATAAAACAATTATCATTCTAAGTATAATGCCAAATAAATGCTAAATATAAAAGAAAAAATGCCCCCCCCCTCCACCAATAGCTTTAAACATTGCTGTGTTATTCAGTTGGAGATACCGGAAGGAATGTTATTTGAACTCGTGAATGTATACATTCATCCAGTAAAAATGTTCATAGTTAGTAGATACAGCGGCTTTGGTTCCTTTACTGAAGCATTTCTCATTCCAAAATGACACCTGTATCAGAAAAATAAAGTCTAAGATGATTTGGCTTCGGCTTATCACATTTTTAACCTTGACTACAACATTTTATAATTCAATTGAATATCTGTGAAAGAATAGAATAAATTTTATTGAAAAAATCATTAAAATATAATGGATTTTATTTAGTTTTCGTTTTATTCAGTAAAAAACATTTCAAAGTACAAATAGAACTTAATATTTTATTTCTTTTGGAACTTGGCAAATGTTAAGAAATCATTTAGAAATGATATTTATTGTAGGTTTTAGTCAACAATTTAATCAGTAATTTATTTTTTTAAGCATGTTCAATGAATTTATGTGTTTTAATTAATCATAATTTTTAAAGGATTTTCCAATCATAATTTAACATTATTTGATATTCATTTTCTTCTAAATTTGATTCTCTTTAGATAATCGATAGAAAATAGATTGATTTTAAACATTGAGATTGATTGATTTTCTTCAAACTGGTTCTTCTTTTTCTCATCGACAGCTGGATCCCTGCATGTGCTGAAGTGTTTTTGGAACGGAAGGATTTATGGTACCATTTGGTGCCACAGAATGATGTTGATTCATTGAATTTGGTGAAACAATTTTTTGCCTGTGTTAGTTCAATCATGTCAATCCAATTAAGGAGCATGGTCATTAATTCTCTCCAAGATGTTTTAAGATTCCTGGAAATTCATATCGTAGGTACCATTTTTCTTTCTTTGCTTCTATTTTGCTGCGTTAAATGGTAAATAGATGGCATTAATGATGCTTTAGAAAATGGAATTCCGAAACTAAAGCTACTGATGTGACATTATTGACATTAATGAAAAAACAAAAATGTCAATCATTAAACGATCATTTTGTCATGACAATTGGACAACAGCTGAAAATGTAACAAGTTGAACTTCTTCAGTTTCGCTTGCTGCTATATCCATTGTCATTGATGTTTTGGTACAGATTAGGACCCAGCTGATTTGGCATTGGTAGTTTCCGGATGCTTACGTAGGTGGTCGGAAAAAGCCGAATGAAAAGTAAGTTGCCTATGTAAAAATATCCAAAACGAGGCTGGATGTACAACTGGAAAAAATGTTTTTTTTTACACATGACATTTTTTAAAGAAAAATATCACTAAATAAGTGTTAAAACGGGGTTAGAGGTTAGGGTTCGTTAAAATGTTTTTTTTTACACATGACATTTTTTAAAGAAAAATATCACTAAACAAGTGTTAAAACGGGGTTAGAGGTTAGGGTTCGTTAAAATGTTTTTTTTTTTTCACTGAACAAGTGTTAAAACGGGGTTACGGTTAAAGTTAGGGTTCGTTAAAATTCATTATCGCTTTGATCATTTTTTATTTCCAATTAGTGAATTTCGGGCTTCAATCAATTAAAATGTTAACTTGTCGTCTACTTATTTTCTTGCATTCTGATTATACAAGCGATTCAGGATTTTCCGGACGTCTACGTAAACATCAGGAAACTACTGCCGTCAGGTCGATTTTAGTTTAGGTCCTAATCTGAACAAGTACCTATGTTTTTTTCTGATTTTAAAACGTTTGTAAATATACGGCCAGAATGTAACTTGTAAATCAGAATGTGTTTTACTGCAAAAGTAAATAACTTCCGAGGATCAGTTTTAGCCAACTGTTCAATCGACACATAGGTGGGTCAAAGGCAAAAGTCTTACAAGGGTTGAGAATATCTATTGCATGGAGAGAAATGATAGAAAAATGTCTTCTCTTTTGTTTTTGTTTTTGCTGGGATGGAGTGCCAGACATTCACCCCTTATTTCAGACACTTCAACCGAGAGATCTTGTTAAGATTCTCAAATTCTTTAAGCGCATTTGTTTGTATCTCTCTTGCACTTTGTTCACCGGGTATATTCACCAGGTAGTTTTTAAAATTCTTTTTCATGAGTCCGGTTGTTCCTATAATTACTGGAATTAATTTCCAGGAGAGTAAAAAGTGGACCTTAGGTTTACTTTCGGCAGCCTCTTAACTCTTGCTTCCCTTATTTTGTCCTTTAGTCCTCACATTCCATGAGTGATGTTTCTGACAAAAGGGGAAGAATTGCTGTTTTCTGGGTCGGAATTTATCCATCCAACACTCATTGTTGACTAGTTTTTAACTTTGAAGTAGTTTTTTTTTAGCTCCTTACATCAAGTGGCTTCATGCCTTGTCTGGAGCGATTTCCATTTAAAAAACCCAACCTTATAGTGTCTACTGTCTATAAAGTTTTACGCTCTTTTCTGGCTATTAAAAATAAGATCTTCCTAAGATTCCAGTTTCTTTTCATGTCGTACATAAGATCTTAGTATTTAGTTTTCTCCCTCTCAGCTCTGTTTAAGTCAGCATCGTTAGGGACACTGACCTCAACTAGGGTTGCTACATTCTCCCTTTTGTCCTATACCACAATGTCAGGTTAAACAGCTTCGTTTCTAGGTATGTAGCTCTAGGGATTGCATAGTCATAGTGGATGATACGATGGATGTGTAATGTGATTCTTAAAGACAGGCTTAGATCTGATGACCTTAGAGGAAGATTCAATCTGGACAGTATAGAGAGATGTGTGCAGAACAGGCGACTTCATTGGTTTGGTCACATCGAAAGAATGGATGAGAGTTCTTGGGTTAGTAGATGTAGAACAGTTTAAGTAGCAGGGTCAGTTGCCAAGGGAAGGTCAAGGAAAACATTGGAGGAAGTGATAAGGATGGATTTGAGAGAAAGAGGGATAAATAAATACCTGGTCAGAGATAGGTTAGTTTGGAAGTCAATTTTTAAAAACTGTCAAACACATGCCAGCATATAAAACAGACAGTAACCTGATGATGATGATGTGGTGTTTAGTTATGTTGCAAGTATTTTGTGTGTGTGTGTGTGTGCATATATGTATGTGTATGTGTGGGTGTGTGTATATGTGTGTGTTTATGTATGTGTGGGTGTGTATGTGTATATGTGTGTATGTGTGTGTGTGTCTCCTCCTGAAGAAGAACAAGTGAGGGAGATCATCATCATCATCATCATCATCATCATCATCATCATCATCATCATCATCATCATCCGGTCTATTTGTTGAATCAGGCCACAATTAATCCTCTGATGAGGGTGGAGCCTGATTGTCTAGTCATATTTTCACTAGACAGATTTTAGGGCAGTTTTATGGCTGGGTGCCTATCTTTCACCAACTTGAACACTTTTGGCAGTCCAACCCCTCCACCGTTTCCATCTGACTAGGGCTGATGTGGTTTCCACTTGAGAATGCACCAACGTCACATATTACTTGTGAGTTGCCGTATACACTACTGTCACGCAGGTTGTGACAGGCCATCCAAAGATAGCATTTGCCACATACCCTGTGGCCAGGGATTGGATTGGTGAGTGTCAGGACGTGTCCATATACCAGTGGGCCCTGCACACTGCACCTCTAGGGCTCCAATCTACTCTGAGATCCCTAGCCAATTAGCCTGGGGCTGCAAGAAGCCCAGTATCCATGGTGTACCACGGGGATGTTTGTCTAGAGTCTTGTCTGTGGAGAGGTTATATACCAGCAAGGAAGACATACGCACTCGGCTTCCTTTTCGTCCAAGGACTTGCTGGCAGATGAGGCTGAAAGCGGTAGGTGGGAAGCAACCACATCTACACACAGCAACACCACTTGACACATCACACAGACCTGTGGCATATACCACCACATCTACACACAGCAACACCACTTGACACATCACACAGACCTGTGGCATATACCACCACATCTACACACAGCAACACCACTTGACACATCACACAGACCTGTGGCATATACCACCACATCTACACACAGCAACACCACTTGACACATCACACAGACCTGTGGCATATACCACCACATCTACACACAGCAACACCACTTGACACATCACACAGACCTGTGGCATATACCACCACATCTACACACAGCAACACCACTTGACACATCACACAGACCTGTGGCATATACCACCACATCTACACACAGCAACACCACTTGACACATCACACAGACCTGTGGCATATACCACCACATCTACACACAGCAACACCACTTGACACATCACACAGACCTGTGGCATATACCACCACATCTACACACAGCAACACCACTTGACACATCACACAGACCTGTGGCATATACCACCACATCTACACACAGCAACACCACTTGACACATCACACAGACCTGTGGCATATACCACCACATCTACACACAGCAACACCACTTGACACATCACACAGACCTGTGGCATATACCACCACATCTACACACAGCAACACCACTTGACACATCACACAGACCTGTGGCATATACCACCACATCTACACACAGCAACACCACTTGACACATTACACAGACCTGTGGCATATACCACCACATCTACACACAGCAACACCACTTGACACATCACACAGACCTGTGGCATATACCACCACATCTACACACAGCAACACCACTTGACACATCACACAGACCTGTGGCATATACCACCACATCTACACACAGCAACACCACTTGACACATCACACAGACCTGTGGCATATACCACCACATCTACACACAGCAACACCACTTGACACATCACACAGACCTGTGGCATATACCACCACATCTACACACAGCAACACCACTTGACACATCACACAGACCTGTGGCATATACCACCACATCTACACACAGCAACACCACTTGACACATCACACAGACCTGTGGCATATACCACCACATCTACACACAGCAACACCACTTGACACATCACACAGACCTGTGGTATATACCACCACATCTACACACAGCAACACCACTTTACACATCACGCAGACCTGTGGCATATACCACCACATCTACACACAGCAACACCACTTGACACATCACGCAGACCTGTGGTATATACCACCACACCACTAACACAGTCCAGTGTTATTCGTCACCTTGACTGGATGTAATTACAGGATGATTGAAAAGTAACTCTTATAATTTTAAAACTCTTATAATTTTGGCAAGAAATGAATATGATAAGAATGCATAAAACATGGAGTCTTATTTAATATTCGATATGGTTACCAGCATTTACCACCAATTTCTCAAACTTCTTGGGAATCATAAAACTGGTTTTACCAGAAACGTTTAGGTATGGAAGTAATAATTTCTCGTTTTTTTCTTCCAAAATCGTAGAGTATACTTGCTTTTTTAACCAATCCCAAGAAAAAAGGCGAAAAAAAAATTAGATAAAAGTAACAGCACATGAATAAATTATTAGTGTTTGCAAGAATATGTGGCGCAACGAATAAAAGTGCTAAGTATCATCAGTTCTAAGTGACAATCTTTGAAGGTTCACTCCTCAGGGTGGGCGATACTAAGAATACAATTACGAATTACTTAAGACTTTTACATGGTAATGGCTGACTGAATGCAAGCGAACTACCTCCCGTAGATTAAATAAAAGGTTCCGTTTGAAATTCCATACAGATTTCGATATAAAGATTCCCGAGTTCAACAAGACACACTTAAAGAATGTTGGAGGTTACATTGGCCGAAACGTTGTGAGAATAACATCCAAGATGAGAACAGTAGTCCAGACAACCCCAATAATACAAATTATCAACTCTCATCTGAAAAAGTATGAAACAAAATTACAAGTAGTTTAAAATAAGAAATTACTTTTCAATCAACCTGTATAAGAATAAAGAAAATAAGTTACCAAAATATGGCACCGCTTTTGCTGTCCAAAGAGTAGATTAGATTTTCTAACAATGTCAGAATCATCTTTGTTATCTTGCTCTCTTGAACTGTTTCTGCATACTTTCAGAACGGCAACGATTTTGGCGACCATTATGATGAGTTGCAATACGTGATGCGCTCAATTATGGTGATCAACCTGGGAGTCACAGAAACCAAGATCACTTTCAATCCGCCCTTCGAGGATGTTTTGAATTTATTAATCGAATCTTTTTGTGAGATCATTTACAGTGCCACGGGAATATCTCGTGTAGAATGTGAACTCTTCACGGATATGCGTACTCAACAGCTTCACCTACGGTCCCCGGATGTTGATGAGTCACAGGTGACGGAAATTGTTGAGCAAGCGGTCAATATATTCAAAAAGAATACTATTGGACCTAACAAGTAAGTTTCCTTTTTATTTATGTCATTTATTTAGTGCGTGGAGGAACAAAAGAGTGTTTGAAAAAAAAAGAAAACATAAAAGAAAAAAGAAATCATCTGCTTTCAGAATATAGCTGATGATTAAAAAGAACATAGACTATGGATTCCAGTTCCGTAGTTCGTGTGAAACAAACTGACAGATCTATGATTGTAAGAATAAATTCGTGAATGGGACACTTGTGGGTTATCTGAAGTAGAAGATTCATTTGGTTCGGTCATGTGCATGTTTTCAGAAGATCCAAGGAAAGTAGTTTTAGTGGAGATAGGTGGTCCACAAAAGTGAGTATTGATTTACTCCTCTCCAGGAGTTAGGCACAAGGCCAGTTTTTATCTTACTCCCACAAGTAAGATGTGACCCAAGGTCGGGTCGGGAAAGTGGGGTTTAAAAATTTCCTGGGCAGCCCCCTCGCCATTCCCCGGTAGGGGCGCCTCAGACAGTAAGCAATAAACTTACTCCTGGTGGACCTCCTAGAACTGCACAGGACAGACCGGCGTAAGTCAAGCCCCGAAGGACAAGACAATACCAGTATGGGGTGCAGTATCCATCAGAACAGATACTACACTTTGATCTTAGCCAAAAGGTCCACAAAAGTGAGTAGACCTCGAAGTTGGTGGCTAAAGACATGTGACAGTTAGGATTGGTGAATAAAGGCACGAGTGATGGAAAATTGTGGAGACAACGAATGAAGAAATTTAACCCCGTCAAGGAAAAAAAGGATTTAAGAAGAAGAAGAAGAAGAAAGGTCATCGATTTAGAGATAAGGAGTTTAAACGCAGCAGATGTTCTTGTGTCCAAGAACTTGATTTGCTTTTGAGAATTTTCAATTATTTCTGGGAATATTTTAAATGCGAAAAACTTAAGAGTTATAAATTTCGAAATGATGATTGATAAGTAGATATTATAACATTTTTTAACCTAAATTTTAATAACATATAACTAGAGGTTATCCAGTGCTAAACCCGATGTCACTAAGTTTGAGTGACTGTCTCTGACCTGAGAGTTAGTCTTAGAAGAGTTTCGTTTTCATTGGACAGAATAAGTCAGATGGTCATAGATCTTTTTCAGATTTAAAACATCTGAAAATTTTGGATGAGTAGAATGTAGTCCTCCAACAATATCGTCAGATAGGGTTATCTCCTCTTGAGTTGTCTAACAGACTACCACAACGTCTGAATAAAGATTGGACATTGGATACATGATTGCCACTTGTAAGAACAAGCCCTGAGTGACAGACCACTTAGGTGTTCCAGCAGATCTCCCTAGCTATCATCCGAGGCAACACCATGTCCATTATGACGTAATTCCGCAACGTCTTAGTCTAGATGAAGAAAGCTTTGCCCTTGTGTGGCAGCAAGTAAAACATCTGAAAATCTTGGATGAGTAGAATGTAGTCCTCCAGCAATATTGTCAGTTTATCTCCTCTTGAGTTGCCTGACGAACTAGCACAGCGTCTGAATAAAGATGTACATCTAATATTAAATGTCTTGGTATTCTTGGACATTGGAGACATGTAGGAACGAACCCTGAGTGACAGACCACTTAGGTGTTCCAGCAGATCTCCCTAGCCATCATCCGAGGCAACACCATGTCCATTATGACGTAATTCTACAACATCTTAGTCTAGATGAAGAAAACAAAAAAAACTTTGCCCTTGTGTGGCAGCAAGTAAACTTATTGAAATAAAAAAAAAATTACCAAATTTCAACGGAAATAAACTGAAATTATTACCCTTCAAAAACAAGAAAAAGACTTTTAATATTGTTACCTTGTTTTCTCTAGAAATCAGCTAATAAATAACTCTTTTTCTTTCTATGCAGTTACCTAAATTATTACAAGAAATATGCCAATTTACTCAACAAGAAGGCGGATCACGAAGTGACACTTTTCCTCAAGGATGAACATTCAATTGAAACTTTTCAAGAGGTCAGTTTCTCTAAAGTTTCCAAAACATTTCTTGCAATCAAACACGTCATCAATAAATTTTAATAGAACACCTTGTTTAGTTTGTAGGAAGTGGTAGGTAATCTATTATATAAATCCCACCTGTCTGTATGTAAATAATGCCAAGTCACGATAAACCAGAAATGACGTCAGAGTAAGGGAGTGCCGGGAAGAAATTCACTCACACTACAACCCTTTTTTCCTTTCTTTCTTCTTTCCTTCTCACTCCCACACTTTCTACCTTTCTTTCTTAATTATTAATAGACGCTAATATTCCTTCCCCTTCCCTTCCTCACTATGGCCGTTCTGTTGTCATGATATAATCCTTCCAGGCATTACCTCCTCCTTTTAGGCAACATTGGGGGGGGGGGGGGGTTCGGTATTCGCCGGTGTGCGCTTCAGGCACCCTTTGGGGAGGGGGGAGTGTCGGCATATGCCTCCTTAATTTTCTAAGTACTCGGCATTGTCCGGGAGAAAAGTGCTCAATATCCTAGATAGAGCTGCTGTAGTGATAGATTTGTATAGGGCCCCGCACCGCGGGGTGCTTCTACAATATAGGAGCCGGAGGCTTCTGCAGAATAGGAACCATTGAAAATGATGAAGAATAACATAAGAGGATTGAAAATGATGAAGAATAACATGAGAGGATTGAAAATGATGAAGAATATCATAGGAGGATTGAAAATGATGAAGAATATCATAAGAGGATTGAAAATGATGAAGAATATCATGAGGGGATTAAAAATGATGAAGAATATCATGAGCGGATTGAAAATGATGAAGAATATCATAAGAGGATTGAAAATGATGAATAGCATGGGAGGATTGAAAATGATGAAGAATAGCATGATACATATCCATGATACCTGATACATATCTATGATACATATCCATGATACATGAAACATATCCAAAATACATGATACATATCCATAATACATATCCAAGATACATGATACATATCCATAATACATATCCATCATACATGATACATATCCATGATACATATCCATGATACATATACATGATACATGATACATATCCATGACACATATCCATGATACATGTACATATCCATGATACATGATATATATGCATGATACATATCCATGATACATGATACATATCCATGATACATATCCATGATACATGATACATTTCCATAGTACATATCCATGATACATAATACACATCCATGATACATATATATGGTACATATCCATGATACATGATACATATCCATGATACTTATTCATAATACATATCATCATACATGATACATATCCATGATATATATACATGATATATATCCATGATACATATCCATGATACATATCAATATCCATGATACATATACATGATACATATCCATGATACATGATACATAATACATATCCATGACACATATCCATGATACACATCCATGATACATGATACATATACATGATACATGATACATAACCATGATACATGATATATATCCAAGATACATATATATGATACATGATACATATCTATGATACATAGATAGAGCAGAGAAGTTACGTACTTCTCCTCCGGCAACCTTTCTTTCTTTCTTTTTTTCTTTCTTTCTTTTTTTTCATGATACATATCCATGATACATATCCATGATACATGATACATGATACATATCCATATACATGATACATATCCATGATACATGATACATGATACATATCCATGATACATATATATGATACATGATACATATCTATGATACATATACATGATTCATATCCATGATACATATCTATGATTCATATCTATGATACATATACATGATTCATATCCATGATACATATCCATCATACATATCCATCATACATATCCATGATACATGATACATAACTTTCGATGCATAATACATATCCATGATACATGATACATATACATGATACATGATATATATCCATGATACATAATACATATCCATGATACACGATACATAACCATGATACATGATACATATCTATGATACACATCAATGATACATGATACATATCCATGGTAATGATACATATCCATATGCATGATACATAATACATAGTACATATTTATGATACATGATACATGATACATATCCATGATACACGATACATGATACAACTTCCTGAAACATGATACATATCCATAGTACATATCCATGATCCATGATACATATCAATGATACATGCTACATAACTATGATACATAACACATATCTATGATACATGATACATAATACATGATACATAATAAATGATACATATCTATGATACATATCAATGATACATGATACATATCAATGATACATATCCATGATACATATCCATGATATATGATACATGATACATATTCATGATACATGATACATATCAATGATACATGATACATATCCATTATACTTATAAATGATAAATGATACATATCCATGATACATGATACATAACCATGATACGTGATACATATCCATGGTACATGATACCTGATACATATCCATGATACATATCCATATCCATGATACATAATACATGATACATATCTATGATACATGATACATATACATATACATGATACACGATACATGATACAAATCTCTGATACATGATACATATCAATGATACATATCCATGATCCATGATATATATCAATGATACATGCTACATATCTATGATACATGCTACATATCTATGATACATAACCCATATCTATGATACATGATACATGATACATAATAAATATCCATGATACATATCAATGATACATATCCATAGTACATATCAATGATATATGATACATGATACATATACATGATACATATCCATGATACATGATACATATCAATGATACATCATACATATCCATAATACTTATATATGATACATATATACATATACATGATACATATCCATAATACATATATATGATACATGATACATATCCATGATACATATACATGATACATGATTCATATCCATGATATATATCCATGATACATGATACATATCCATCATAAATATCCATGATACATGATACATATCCATGATAAATGATACATAATACATATCCATGATACATGATACATATCCATGATACATATACATATCCATGATACATATCCATGATACATGATACATATCCATGATACTTATACATCCTACATATCCATGATACATATACATGATACATATACATGATACATATACATGATACATATCTATGATACATATCCATGATACATGATACATATCCATGATGATATCCATGATACATATCCATCATAATGATACATATTCATGATACATTTCCATGATACATATACATTATACATATCCATGATACATATCCATATCCATGATACATGATACATATCCATGATACATGATACATATCTATGAGACATGATTTATATGCATATCCATGATACATATCCGTGATACATGATACATATCCATGATACATGATAGATATTCATGATACATATCAATTATACATGATACATGATACATATCCAAGATACATATCCGTGATACATATACATATCCATCATCGATATGTATCATGTATCCATGATACATGCTGATGATCCATGATACATGATACATATCAATGATACATGATACATATCCATGATACATATACATGATACATGTACATATCCATGATACATATACATATCATGACAATATCCATGACACATGATACATATCCAGAATACATATCCATGATACCTATTATACATATCCATGATACATGATACATATCCATGATACATATCCATGATACATATCCATGATACATATACATATCCATGATACATATCCATGATACATATACATATCCATGATACATATCCATGATACATATCAATGATACATATCAATGATACATGATACATGCTACATATCCATGATACATATTCATGATACATGTCTGTGATACATATCGATGATACATATACATATCCCTGATAAAGTATACATATCCATGATACATATCTATGATACATATCCATGATACATATCAATGATACATATACATGATACATATACATAGAAACATAGAAACATAGATGAATTCTGGTAGAAGGACATGAGTCGTCCTATGGCACCAGCTCCTTGTCTTCATCGTTGTATGCGTCCAGTGATGTCAGCAGCCTTATAATTGAATTTGATTTCTTGGTCAATCCAGAACTTATCCAACCGCTTCTCAAATATCCTTACAGTTTCGGCTTCAATTACACTTGATGGCAATCTGTTCCACAAATCAACACAGCGATGGCTGAATGAATATTTTTTCAGGTTTAAACGTGCCTGTTTCTTGTAAAGCATCTGACTGTGTCCCCTGTTGCCCACTCTTGTACTTTTTCTAGTCAATAATTTATCAGCATTGAAATCATATTTTCCAGAGAGCAATTTATAGCACTCAATCATGTCCCCACGTATTCTTCTATATGCCAAACTTGGCAATTTCAGAGCTTTCAACCTTTCTTCATAACTCTGATCGTACAGTCCTGGAACAAGTTTAGTAGCTCGCCTTTGTACATTTTCTATCATTTCAATGTGTTTCTTTTTATATGGTGCCCACACTTGATTAGCATATTCAATATGAGGCCTCACAAGCGCTTTAAACAATATAACCAATGAACTTCGATCGAGGTATTCAAAACATCTGCGGATTAAACCGAGAATTTTGTTGGCTTTGTTTACTTTCTCTTTCATGTGTTCTTCGAAATTTAGCCTATTGTCTATTACAACACCAATGTCTTTTTCCAAGTTCGTATAATCCATGGGTTGTATACAATCATTCAGAGTATATTGAAAGCAATTTTTAGTGTTCTGTTTCGTACCTATACACGTAATCTTGCATTTTTCTGGATGGAAATTTAACTGCCATTTTTCAGACCAATCATACATGCAATGGATATCTTCCTGTAGTTTCTGACAATCTTCATAGTCTCTGATTTCACGAAATAACTTGGTATCGTCAGCATATAAAAAAGTTTCACTGTCATTCTTCATAGACTCAGGGAGGTCGTTTATATATACAACAAACAAAAGAGGACCCAAAACGGATCCTTGAGGGATACCACTGGTCACATCTATGACCGCAGAGCTCTCGTTGTTCACTACCACTGTCTGTTTTCTGTCTGAGAGAAATGCCTTGATCCAATTGATGTATACTGGGCCAAATCCATACATTTTTAACTTATGTATTAACAGGCGGTGACTCACTTTGTCAAACGCCTTCATCAAATCACAATATGCAGTGTGTATGCAATATCCAGCATCTATAGAATCGGTCCACATATCAAGTACAGTCAGTAGCTGTAACACAGTTGATCTCCTTGGTATGAATCCAAATTGCTTATCTGTAAATAGTTCATTTACTGTCATATGTTTTATCATCTGGTCACGAATGATTGACTCCAATACCTTGCATATTATACATGTCAGACTCACCGACCTATAATTACTAGGATTTTTCTTGTCCCCTTTCTTATGTATAGCAGTGACTTTAGCAGATTTCCACTCAGTCGGAAGTTTAGCTTCAGACAGAGATTTGTTAAATATTATCGACAGAGGTATGCTTAGCACAGCACTCAGTTCTTTCAATATTCTTGGGCTAATGTTATCAGGTCCAGGTGACTTGTCTATTTTGAGCTTGTCTAATTTTTGTTTTACAGTATCTGGAGTTATTACTATACTGCTTACGTAATCTGTACTTTCAATCACTTTGTAATCCAGAGACGGCAATTCTTTATCTCCATCCACCGTGAATACGGAAGCGAATAACTCTGCTAGTATATCTGCTTTTTCACGATCGCCATCTGATACTTTAGATTTATCATTATCAGCATATAAGTCTGGAATTGATGTTTTAGTCTTAGATTTCGACTGAACATATGTCCAAAATTTCTTCGGATTTGACTGAATGCCCATAACAATGTCTTTTTCATATAATTTTATAGCTTTTCTAGTTAAATACCGTATTTTGTTTCGGATGCGATTATACTGTTCCTTATCTTTATTCTTTCCAGATTGTTTAAATTTGTGCCATAACCGTTCTTTTCTCTTCAAAACACTTTTCAATTTTACTGTAACTGTCAACGATCCTTTATTTCTTTTTTTTCCATTGCATTTTATTACTGCCCTTGGTACACAAGTTTCCACTGCTGCGTATATCTTTGTCTTCAAAATACTCCATTGTGTTTCAATGTCTTTTGTTGCTAACACATTTTCCCAGTCCATGCTTAGAATCTCCCTCATAGTATTGTAATCTCCCTTTTCATATTTGTATCTTGTTTTTTCATGATCATTTTCCACATACACATTAAAGTCAAATGTTATCACTGAATGATCACTTTTGCCCAGTGGAGCGCCTATTTGCATATTTGAAATCATTCCTTCTTCGTTTGTCAGCACTAGATCCAGCAATGATGGGTTATTAGATCCTCTGCCCCTAGTTGGTTCAAGCACATGTTGAAACCAGAAACAGTCCTTAATAGATTCAACAAATTCATATTGTGCGTCTCCCGGTCCTCCGTTAGTTGAGTAATTTTCCCAGCATATATTGCCATAATTGAAGTCACCGACCGTTAGATAATGAGAACAATGTCTTTCAGACAGCAAATTTAGCAGCTCGTTTAATTTAGCATTGTTCTCATCACTTGAGCTTGGGCTTCTATATATAGAAGTAAACAATAGTTTGTCATGTTTGTTTACTGGAATTTCAACACACAGGTACTCTGAAAAGCTTACATCGAGTGTCATTTGTGTAAATTTCAGATCATTGCTAATATAAGTCAGTATTCCTCTACCAGTTTCTTTGTTCTCTATATTCATTCCTACTAATTCGTATCCTTCTAGATTGTATTCAGACAAATTCCTCTCAAATCTGAAATTTTTTGGTTTAACTTCTTGTAAGGTGATCAACATTGGTTTTGTGTCCATTTCCTCAATGCGTATTTTTATCTCTGAAATTTTATTGTGTGTGAACGTATCTACATTTGAAACAAGAACTGTGAACTTATTTACATCATTATTTACATTATTATTCACAAAACAGTTATTTTCACTGTGCCCATTTTCTATGCTGCCTTCAGATTGGCGCTGGGACCCTCTTCCTCGGTAGTCTTCTGTATTTTCACTTTTATTATCTTCCTGCTCCCTATTGGTCCCCGTACTAGGAAACGAAAATTTCCATCCGATGATTTCTCTTGACGCTGCTTCGCTTCTTTTCTCAGTTCAGATTCTTTCATTCTATCACTCTTGTTCATATCGTGCTGTAAGCCAATTTTCTTCATGGTGTCTGATTCTGAGTATTGTAGTTTGAAAGCATTTCTCATCATATTGGCTTTGACAGTATCACTAAACGTTGCTAAGATTGGTCTTATAGTTTCCTTTATCCCCAGTCTTCGCACATTCAAAATATCCTCTTCCTGAAGATTTATTCCGATTTCTTGACCAACTGCTTTTATCATCTTAACATCGTGCTTAATGCCTTTATGTTTCCTTTGTATTCGTGAACATTTTGTAATATTATATTGTTTCTCCTCTTTATTCTGTCTTCTATAATCTCTATCTTCTCAGAATCGTTTTTTTCGCTATCATTTGCGGATTGGATAGACTGACAGACTTCTTTAATGATTTCATTTTTCATCGATTTTATATTACCTGCTTGACTTTCATCTGTTTGAGACAATGTGGCCTCCTTAATAATGTCCTGTTTCATAGCATCCATCTCAACTTTCATATCCTTTTCTAACTTATTAATACGGATGTTCGTTTTCTTTTCAAATTCTAACAAAAACTCCGAACAGCGATCCTCGATTGATTTGGTTTCTCGGATTGCAGTCAATGATTTTTGCACGCAAAGATGGCAGAACCAAGTTAGATCTACTCTTCCATTTATGGCCTTGTAAACGGCGATTGTCATATTCGAACATTTCAGGCAGCTGTGCTTCAAACAATATTCACATGTCAAAAATCTGCCTGACGCTTCAGAGAATGAAGTTTCGCACTGGTCACACACACAAGTTTTATCACCGGGTGGAGAGTTTGACTTACTTTTGTCTTTTTTTTTAATCACAGATGAGTCAACAAGTGATGATTTTGAACCATTTGAAAACACCATATCTTCTATCTCCAGACAACAGCAAATGCAATTTAGTATCACAATCACAGGATTTATAACGTGTTTTCGTTCGTTAGCTATGGAAAATAAAAATATTAAAAAAAAGGCGGCGATAGGTACGAATATAGGTATATACATAGTATGTGCACTGGTGTGGATATAGGTGGCGATAGGTACGTATTTAGCATTCGCACCGGTGCAGTGATAGGGACGTATTTAGCATTCACACCGGGGTGGCAATATATACATATTTAGTATTCGCACTGAGGCAGCGATATGTACATATGTAGTATGCACACTGGGTAGTTGATACCTACGTATATAGCATGTGCACATGGGCGGCAATAAGTACGTATTTAGCATGAGCTCCAGGCTTGTGATAGGTATGTATTTAGCATGTGTTCCGGAGCGGCGATCGGTACGTATATAGTACGCACATCGGTGCGGCGATAGGTACATATTCAGCATTCGCACCCGGTTGGCGATAAGTATGTATTTAGCATTCGCACCAGGGTGGCGATAGGTACATGATACATATCCAAGATACATATCTATGATATATATCCATGATACATATCCATGATACATGATACATATCCATGATACATATCCATATCCACGATACATGATACATATCTATGATACATGATATATGAGACGTATACGTATCCATGATACATATCCATGATACATGATACATATCTATGATACATATCCATGATACATATCCATGATACATGATACGTATCCATGATACATATCCATGATACATGATACATATCCATGATACATATCCATATCCATGATACATATCCATGATTCATGATACATATCCATGATACACGATACATGATACATATCCGTGATACATGATACATATCAATGATACATGATACATATCTATGATACATAACACATATCTATGATACATTATACATATCTATGATACTTGATACATAATACATGATAAATATCCATGATAGATATCCATGATACATCATACATATTAATGATACATGATACATATCCATGATACATTTACATGATACATCATACATATCCATGATCCATGATACATATCCATGATACATGATACGTATCCATGATACACATCAATGATACATGATACATATTAATGATACATGATACATATCCATTATACATGATACATATACATGATACATGATACATATACATGATACATATCTATGATCCATGATACATATCCATGATACATATCCGTGATACATATCCGTGATACATATACATATCCATCATGCATGATACATATCGATGATTCATGATACATGATACATATCCATGATACATATACATGATACATATCCATGATACATATGTATGTGAACCCTTGCAGAGATAGGTAAGTATATAGTATATGCACCAGGGCGGCGATAGGTACGAATATAGTATGCGCACCGGGTCGGCGATAGGGATATAGATAGTATGTGCACTGGGGTGGAAATAGGTACGTATATAGCATTTGCACCGGGGCGGCGATATATACATATTTAGTATTCGCACTGAGGCAGCGATATGTAGTATGCACACTGGGTCGTCGATAGGTACGTATATAGCATGTGCACATGGGCGGTAATAAGTACGTATTTAGTATGCGCTCCAGGCCGGTGATAGGTATGTATTTAGCATGCGCTCCGGGGCGGCAATCAGTACGTATATAGCACGCACACTGGGGCGGCGATAGGTACGTATATAGCACACCCACAGGGGTGGCGAAAGGTACATATTCAACATTCACACCGGGTCGGCGATAGGTACGTATTTAGCATTCGCACCGGGGCGGCGATAGGTATGTATTTCGCATTCGCACCGGGGCGGCGATAGGTACGTATATATAACGGGCACCGGGGCAGCGAAAGGTACGTATTTAGCATTCACACCATGGTGGTGATAGGTACGTATTTAGCAATCGCACCGGGGTGGCGATATGTACATATTTAGTATTTGCATTGGGACAGCGATAGGTACTTATGCAGTATGCACATTGGGGCGGCAATAGGTACATATTTAACATTCGCACCGGGGCGGCGATAGGTACGTATTTAGCATTCGCACCGGGGCGGCGATAGGTACGTATTTAGCATTTGCACCGGGGCGGCGATAGGTACGTATATAACATGTGCACATGGGCGGCAAAAAGTATGTATACAGCACGCGCACCGGGGCGGCGATAGGTACGTATATATAACGGGCACCGGGGCAGCTAAAGGTACGTATTTAGCATTCACACCGGGGTGGTGATAGGTACGTATTTAGCAATCGCACCGGGGTGGCGATATGTACATATTTAGTATTTGCATTGGGACAGCGATAGGTACTTATGCAGTATGCACATTGGGGCGGCAATAGGTACATATTTAACATTCGCACCGGGGCGGCGATAGGTACGTATTTAGCATTCGCACCGGGGCGGCGATAGGTACGTATTTAGCATTTGCACCGGGGCGGCGATAGGTATGTATATAACATGTGCACATGGGCGGCAAAAAGTATGTATACAGCACGCGCACCGGGGCGGCGATAGGTACGTATATATAACGGGCACCGGGGCAGCGAAAGGTACGTATTTAGCATTCACACCGGGGTGGTGATAGGTACGTATTTAGCAATCGCACCGGGGTGGCGATATGTACATATTTAGTATTTGCATTGGGACAGCGATAGGTACTTATGCAGTATGCACATTGGGGCGGCAATAGGTACATATTTAACATTCGCACCGGGGCGGCGATAGGTACGTATTTAGCATTCGCACCGGGGCGGCGATAGGTAGGTATTTAGCATTCGCACCGGGGCGGCGATAAGTACTTATATTGTATCTGCACCCAGGGCGGCGATAGTTACTTATATAGTATCTGCACCCAGGTTGCGACAAGTACTTATATATTATCTGCACCGGAGTTTCGATAGGTATGTATATATTATGTGTACTGGGGCGGCGATAGGTACGTATATAGTATGCGCACTGGGGTGGCGATAGATACGTATATAGTATGAACACTGGGGCGGAGATAAGTACCTATATAGAAGGCGCAGACAGAGGTGGTACTTTTTATAGAAATAAGTCATACTATTGCCCTGGGAAACGTAGGATGAAATGGTGGGGAAGAAACAGCTTTCGCAAAAGGTAAAATTAAAAAGTAGCGGTGAAATGGGGCGACCAGGGAAGAGAAAAGTCGAAAGGTAAAGGAACGGCTATAGAGAGAGGGAGAGAAATAGAAGTTTTAATATAATGATGTTACACACGCGATTTTTCTTCTATTATATGTTTTTATGACCCCGAGCAACGCCGGGTAGCCTCGCTAGTAACATATAATAAATAACATTCCAGGTTTTTGTGGAACATCAGTGTGCCACAGTTTGGGAAACCCTGGTCGAAGAATTCGAATCTTGTTAATTTCAATCAAGTTTATTTAAATTAAAACCAGTAAATTTATAAATGGATTTAGTTGCATGAATACAATTTTAACTGTTTAGATTTGTTTGCAATCATCTATAAAACATCTGGAAGCAAATGAAAGAAATATAAAGTCACTTATGTCAAAAAGAAAAATAATACAATAAACATGGTAATCATATAAAATAACTTTTTCAAAGAATTTATTATTATTATTATTATTATTATTATTATTATTATTATTATTATTATTATTATTATTATTATTATTTATTTGTACTCACTAAGAGTTCTCACACAGGTTATCAGTGATTGCTCACCAACAACCGGTGGTATTCCCTGGAGTCTGAGTGACAACAAGTCTCCCCAGATTTCCAGTATTCTCCACCTCTTTTCGATAGCCACCACAAATAAACTTGCAGTACCACAACAGCCGTTTACCATTGATTTCTCGCTGGTTTACGTTTTTGTAAAACTGACTTTCACTGTTTTTGCTGTTCTGTTTTGTATCTATATTGTGTCAGTCTTCCCTCTATTGCTGCTATCTTTTGTTTTAATTCTTCATGTTTCTTATTCAATCTTTCCTTGTGAACCGGATTGCTGCTCTTCTATCCTGTCCTATTCTCTTTCATCCTGTTTACAGTGTTAGCTTCTTGCCGGAGTTTGGTGGTGGTGGTGGTGGTTGTTGTTATTATTATTATTATTATTATTATTATTATTATTATTATTATTATTATTACTACTATTACTACTATTATTATTACTTCATAGTAGTCTAAACTTTTGGATGTTTTTACTTGGATTTTTCTTGTTTGTGAACATCAAGTCAATTCCCTTGACCTTAGACATTCAAGCTCTACCTTAACACTTTCGCTGTTCCTAACAAGTAAGCCTTTTGTAGAATTGGAAAAGAAATTGTCTTGTCAATGTATTTAATCCATTTATGGTGGCTTTTCGTTATGGTTCCAACAGTTAGAATTTACGAAATAGTAAATAATAATTGTTTTAGTTGTTCAAAAAGGGAAAAGGAAAGTGTACCGAAAGTAAAAGTAACAATAAAGAAATACAGTGAATAAGATTCTAAAAACAGTTATTTAAGGTAAAAGGTGTCCCCACCAAAGTATCGTCTGCTCGCATTTATTTACACCCAGTCGTTTTGTGCCTAATCCACGTAAGTAATATTTTATGTCTTTCAAAGTGGAAAGAAAGTGTACGTAAATTACAATCAACAATTAAAAAAACAGAATACTGACCCTAACCGTAATGACGAGGTCTAAGTTAGCGCGGGTCCTAAAGTGGAAAACTAAATTCGTTATAATGTGTGTGTGTGTGTGTTATAATGTGTGTGTGTGTTTTAATAGTAATTTTTTAATCAATTATTATTTTAATTAAACAATTTGATTCAGTGAATTTGTGTTTTAAAACATAATGGTTTATAACATTAAGAAAATAAACTAACTTTAAAAAATACTAAATAAGCATGGTGAATGCCAGCGTTAACGTTTGCTGTTTAATCAGTTGCGCCATATTTAATTACCGGAGGGAGAGAGGAAACGACTTATTAAACAGCCAGCATTGTTAACTACGTAACGCATTACGCGTATGTAAATAAAAGAAATCGATTAATAATGGAGTTTATGTATCTGTCTGTCTAAATTATAATTTATAAGTAAGATTATTAGTGTGCAAAATAGCGTAAATACCTGTTAGAATCTGAAGAAAAAAACCATGCATGTATATTTGCGAATAGTAATTTATTAGAAGTTGATAAGCAATTGATTATGTAAATTGCAAAACGTGCATAGTGTTACCGGCGGTTTTCTAGCAGTATATAAGGAAGCTGGCAGACTTAGTAAATAACAATGCTACTCCGATGGAGTTTCGGCTTCAGACAGACAGATAGACAGATACATAAACTCCATTATTAATAGATTATTATTATTATTATTAGTAGTAGTAGTAGTAGTAAGTATATTCTCCCTCCAGTCGTATATTTTTGCTATGTTTGGAGGATAATATTATAGTGAACAAACATATAATACACTGATCCCCTCAAAGGAGATGTTAATGCCTGGGAAGCAAATAATCTTGCGATATCGCAACAGCCTCTTACCATTGATTTCTCGCTGGTAAGGACCATTGGTCTTCTCGGGGATTTGGGTGGCAATAAACCTCCCCAAGGTTCTAGCATTCTACGCACTCTTCAAGTGGAGGTCTGGTTTGTGCTGTCCCCCCTCGGTCTTCTCATCCTCCTCGATCCTCTACAAATATTTTGTTTGGTGTCGGCCTAGGCCGGCACCATTTTAAAATTAAAAAAATATTTATATCATATTATATTATATTATATTTTTTTTTGGGGGGGGGGGGCGGATGGGTGGGAAAGGAAGGGGGAGAGCTTATGGTGTTTCTTGTAATTTCTGTCCATTGGTTCATTTTTGTATGGTGTTTGCTGAGGTCGGTGTGATTTATTAGGGGGGGGGATTATGAAGTGATGTTTCTTGTAATTTCTGTTCCATGGTTCATTATTATTATTATTATTATTATTATTATTATTATTATTATTATTATTATTATTATTACTACTAGCAAAAATATATGCCCTCCGCTTACATATTTTTGCTAGTATATATAATGTAAGTGTTGTGTTTGCTAATGAACAGCCGATTGGGGCAATCTCTTGTTTATGTATGCTACCATAAGGGAGAAGGTAATACCTAGGAGGATTGTATCATGACAACAGAACAGATACTACACTACCCCCTCCAAAAAAAAAAGAAAATAGTGTATGTGAGGATGGTATCATGACGAACGAACATATATTACACCAACTCCCTAGGAGCTGAAAGGTGGAAGTAATGCCTGGGAGTATAGCCTTATGACGACAGAACAGATACTACATAACTCCCTCCCTTGAATTGAGCATTGAAAGATAGTTCAATGTATAGAAATAATAGTATAGTTTCAGCTTCAGACACATCGATACCAAATCTCCATTAGTAATAGAAGTACAATAGTACAATTAATAGAAGTAACAGAATAGTTTTGTCTTCAGACAGACTGATACCAAATCTCTATTAGTAATAGATTTACTCACTAATTCTCACATGAACCATTACCAGTAATCGTTTCGCAACCTCCGTTAAAAATGACCAATTCTATTTCGAAAATATGATGATCAAAGTAACACAGATGAAGATCCCACTTCAAATAATTTTTGGAAAAATCAAAATACAATTTTTACTGCGTTCTTATTTCTTTGAAAATACCTGATTCCATTTTCTTTGAAAATACCTGATTTCATTTTCTGTGAAAACACCTGATTTCATTTTCTGTGAAAATACCTGATTCTTATTTCTTTGAAAATACCTGATTCTTATTTCTTTGAAAATACCTGATTCAATTTTCTTTAAAAATACCTAATTTCATTTTCTGTGAAAATACCTGATTCCATTTTCTGTGAAAATACCTGATTCCATTTTCTGTGAAAATACCTGATTCAATTTTCTTTGAAAATACCTGATTTCATTTTCTGTGAAAACACCTGATTTCATTTTCTGTGAAAATACCTGATTTCATTTTCTGTGAAAATACCTGATTCTTATTTCTTTGAAAATACCTGATTCAATTTTCTTTGCAAATACCTGATTTCATTTTCTGTGAAAATACCTGATTCTTATTTCTTTGAAAATACCTGATTCTTATTTCTGTGAAAATACCTGATTCCATTTTCTGTGAAAATACCTGATTCTTATTTCTTTCAAAATACCTGATTCTTATTTCTTTGAAAATACCTGATTCCATTTTCTGTGAAAATACCAGATTCTTATTTCTTTGAAAATACCTGATTCCATTTTCTGTGAAAATACCTGATTTTTATTTCTTTGAAAATACCTGATTCCATTTTCTGTGAAAATACCTGATTCTTATTTCTTTGAAAATACCTGATTCCATTTTCTGTGAAAATACCTGATTCTTATTTCTTTGAAAATACCTGATTCAATTTTCTTTGGTTTCAAGAGATCAATAGCCTTTTTTATTTGATAGAAATTCAGATTGTAATTTCATGTAATATTTCAATTCTTAGAAATATTCTTTATATATTTTTTCTTACTAAATCACAGAACATTGATAGTTACCAAAAGTTACAAGATGAAATTGCCTTGTTGTACGTGACGGTTCCGCTCAGTATGTTCTGTTTGGATTGCACAGAATTGAACGAGGATCTGTATAACCGAGGCAGCGATTTGAAACAACGTCTCATCACATTTGTGGTCGATGAAAACAGAAGAATAAACAAAAGGTAATCAAAAACAAAAAAAACAAAACATTCACTTCACTGCAAATGATTTATGATCCGCTTTTCAGGTTCACAGGGATTCCTTTGTCTTTCTAGTGTCGGCAATAAAATCTCTGAGTTTCTACAAATAGATTATAAATAGAAAATTAATTTCATAGCAGTTCAACTTGAGTAATTTTATAAGATTCAATCAAAGTTTTTTTTATTTATTTATCATCAAAAGAAACACAATCTGTCATTATCCCAAATAAAATATTCAAAGGCATTTTTAGAAACAACTATAGAAACACAATCTGTCATTATCCCAAATAAAATATTCGAAGGCATTTTTAGAAATAACTATAGAAACACAATCTGTCATTATCCCAAATAAAATATTCAAAGGCATTTTTAGAAATAACTATAGAAACACAATGTTTCATTATCCCGAATAAAATATTCAAAGGCTTTTTTAGAAATAACTATAGAAACACTATCTGTCATTATCCCAAATAAAATATTCAAAGGCATTTTTAGAAATAACTATAGAAACACAATGTTTCATTATCCCAAATAAAATATTCAAAGGCATTTTTAGAAATAACTATAGAAACACAATCTGTCATTATCCCAAATAAAATATTCAAAGGCATTTTTAGAAATAACTATAGAAACACAATCTGTCATTATCCCAAATAAAATATTCAAAGGCATTTTTAGAAATAACTATAGAAACACAATCTGTAATTATCCCAAATAAAATATTCAAAGGCATTTTTAGAAATAACTATAGAAACACAATCTTTTATTATCCCAAATAAAATATTCAAAGGCATTTTTAGAAATAACTATAGAAACACAATCTGTCATTATCCCAAATAAAATATTCAAAGGCATTTTTAGAAATAACTATAGAAACACAATCTTTCATTATCCCAAATAAAATATTCAAAGGCATTTTTAGAAATAACTATAGAAACACAATGTTTCATTATCCCAAATAAAATATTCAAAGGCATTTTTAGAAATAACTATAGAAACACTATCTGTCATTATCCCAAATAAAATATTCAAAGGCATTTTTAGAAATAACTATAGAAACACAATGTTTCATTATCCCAAATAAAATATTCAAAGGCATTTTTAGAAATAACTATAGAAACACAATCTGTCATTATCCCAAATAAAATATTCAAAGGCATTTTTAGAAATAACTATAGAAACACAATCTGTCATTATCCCAAATAAAATATTCAAAGGCATTTTTAGAAATAACCATAGAAACACAATCTGTCATTATCCCAAATAAAATATTCAAAGGCATTTTTAGAAATAACTATAGAAACACAATGTTTCATTATCCCAAATAAAATAGTCAAAGGCATTTTTAGAAATAACTATGGAAACACAATCTTTCATTATCCCAAATAAAATATTCAAAGGCATTTTTAGAAATAACTATAGAAACACAATCTGTCATTATCCCAAATAAAATATTCCAAGGCATTTTTAGAAATAACTATAGAAACACAATCTGTCATTATCCTAAATAAAATATTCAAAGGCATTTTTAGAAATAACTATAGAAACACAATGTTTCATTATCCCAAATAAAATATCCAAAGGCATTTTTAGAAATAACTATAGAAACACAACCTGTCATTATCCCAAATAAAATATTCAAAGGCATTTTTAGAAATAACTATAGAAACACAATGTTTCATTATCCCAAATAAAATATTCAAAGGCATTTTTAGAAATAACTATAGAAACACAATCTGTCATTATCCCAAATAAAATATTCAAAGGCATTTTTAGAAATAACTATAGAAACACAACCTGTCATTATCCCAAATAAAATATTCAAAGGCATTTTTAGAAATAACTATAGAAACACAATCTTTCATTATCCCAAATAAAATATTCAAAGGTATTTTTAGAAATAACTATAGAAACACAATGTTTCATTATCCCAAATAAAATATCCAAAGGCACTTTTAGAAATAACTATGAAAACACCATCTTTCATTATCTAAAATAAAATATTCAAAGGCATTTTTAGAAAGTACTATGGAAACACAATCTTTCATTATCTAAAATAAAATATCCAAAGGCATTTTTAGAAATAACTATGGAAACACAATCTTTCATTATCCCAAATAAAATATTCCAAGGCATTTTTAGAAATAACTATAGAAACACAATCTGTCATTATCCCAAATAAAATATTCAAAGGCATTATTAGAAATAACTATAGAAACACAATCTGTCATTATCTCAAATAAAATATTCAAAGGCATTTTTAGAAATAACTATAGAAACACAATCTGTCATTATCCCAAATAAAATATTCAAAGGCATTTTTAGAAATAACTATAGAAACACAATCTGTCATTATCCAAAATAAAATATTCAAAGGCATTTTTAGGAATAACTATAGAAACACAATGTTTCATTATCCCAAATAAAATATTCAAAGGCATTTTTAGAAATAACTATAGAAACACAATGTTTCATTATCCCAAATAAAATATTCAAAGGCATTTTTAGAAATAACTACAGAAACACAATGTTTCATTATCCCAAATAAAATATCCAAAGGCATTTTTAGAAATAACTATAGAAACACAACCTGTCATTATCCCAAATAAAATATTCAAAGGCATTTTTAGAAATAACTATAGAAACACAATGTTTCATTATCCTAAATAAAATATTCAAAGGCATTTTTAGAAATAACTATAGAAACACAATCTGTCATTATCCCGAATAAAATATTCAAAGGCTTTTTTAGAAATAACTATAGAAACACAATCTGTCATTATCCCAAATAAAATATTCAAAGGCATTTTTAGAAATAACTATAGAAACACAATGTTTCATTATCCCAAATAAAATATTCAAAGGCATTTTTAGAAATAACTACAGAAACACAATGTTTCATTATCCCAAATAAAATATCCAAAGGCATTTTTAGAAATAACTATAGAAACACAACCTGTCATTATCCCAAATAAAATATTCAAAGGCATTTTTAGAAATAACTATAGAAACACAATGTTTCATTATCCTAAATAAAATATTCAAAGGCATTTTTAGAAATAACTATAGAAACACAATCTGTCATTATCCCGAATAAAATATTCAAAGGCTTTTTTAGAAATAACTATAGAAACACAACCTGTCATTATCCCAAATAAAATATTCAAAGGCATTTTTAGAAATAACTATAGAAACACAATGTTTCATTATCCTAAATAAAATATTCAAAGGCATTTTTAGAAATAACTATAGAAACACAATCTGTCATTATCCCGAATAAAATATTCAAAGGCTTTTTTAGAAATAACTATAGAAACACAATGTTTCATTATCCCAAATAAAATATTCAAAGGCATTTTTAGAAATAACTATAGAAACACAATGTTTCATTATCCCAAATAAAATATTCAAAGGCATTTTTAGAAATCCCAAATAAAATATTCAAAGGCATTTTTAGAAATAACTATAGAAACACAATCTGTCATTATCCCGAATAAAATATTCAAAGGCATTTTTAGAAATAACTATAGAAACACAATCTGTCATTATCCCAAATAAAATATTCAAAGGCATTTTTAGAAATAACTATAGAAACACAATGTTTCATTATCCCAAATAAAATATTCAAAGGTATTTTTAGAAATAACTATAAAAACACAATGTTTCATTATCCCAAATAAAATATTCAAAGGCATTTTTAGAAATAACTATAGAAACACAATGTTTCATTATCCCAAATAAAATATTCAAAGGCATTTTTAGAAATAACTATAGAAACACAATGTTTCATTATCCCAAATAAAATATTCAAAGGAATTTTTAGAAATAACTATAGAAACACAACCTGTCATTATCCCAAATAAAATATCCAAAGGCATTTTTAGAAATAACTATAGAAACACAATGTTTCATTATCCCAAATAAAATATTCAAAGGCATTTTTAGAAATAACTATAGAAACACAATGTTTCATTATCCCAAATAAAATATTCAAAGGCATTTTTAGAAATAACTATAGAAACACAACCTGTCATTATCCCAAATAAAATATTCAAAGGCATTTTTAGAAATAACTATAGAAACACAATGTTTCATTATCCTAAATAAAATATTCAAAGGTATTTTTAGAAATAACTATAGAAACACAATCTTTCATTATCCCAAATAAAATATCCAAAGGCATTTTTAGAAATAACTATGAAAACACAATCTTTCATTATCCCAAATAAAATATTCAAAGGTATTTTTAGAAATAACTATAAAAACACAATGTTTCATTATCCCAAATAAAATATTCAAAGGCATTTTTAAAAATAACTATAGAAACACAATGTTTCATTATCCCAAATAAAATATTCAAAGGCATTTTTAGAAATAACTATAGAAACACAATGTTTCATTATCCCAAATAAAATATTCAAAGGAATTTTTAGAAATAACTATAGAAACACAATGTTTCATTATCCCAAATAAAATAGTCAAACGCATTTTTAGAAATAACTATGGAAACACAATCTTTCATTATCCCAAATAAAATATTCAAAGGCCTTTTTAGAAATAACTATAGAAACACAATCTGTCATTATCCCAAATAAAATATTCCAAGGCATTTTTAGAAATAACTATAGAAACACAATCTGTCATCATCCTAAATAAAATATTCAAAGGCATTTTTAGAAATAACTATAGAAACACAATGTTTCATTATCCCAAATAAAATATCCAAAGGCATTTTTAGAAATAACTATAGAAACACAACCTGTCATTATCCCAAATAAAATATTCAAAGGCATTTTTAGAAATAACTATAGAAACACAATGTTTCATTATCCCAAATAAAATATTCAAAGGCATTTTTAGAAATAACTATAGAAACACAATCTGTCATTATCCCAAATAAAATATTCAAAGGCATTTTTAGAAATAACTATAGAAACACAACCTGTCATTATCCCAAATAAAATATTCAAAGGCATTTTTAGAAATAACTACAGAAACACAATGTTTCATTATCCCAAATAAAATATCCAAAGGCATTTTTAGAAATAACTATAGAAACACAACCTGTCATTATCCCAAATAAAATATTCAAAGGCATTTTTAGAAATAACTATAGAAACACAATGTTTCATTATCCTAAATAAAATATTCAAAGGCATTTTTAGAAATAACTATAGAAACACAATCTGTCATTATCCCGAATAAAATATTCAAAGGCTTTTTTAGAAATAACTATAGAAACACAATCTGTCATTATCCCAAATAAAATATTCAAAGGCATTTTTAGAAATAACTATAGAAACATAATCTTTCATTATCCCAAATAAAATATTCAAAGGTATTTTTAGAAATAACTATAAAAACACAATGATTCATTATCCCAAATAAAATATTCAAAGGCATTTTTAGAAATAACTATAGAAACACAATGTTTCATTATCCCAAATAAAATATTCAAAGGCATTTTTAGAAATAACTATAGAAACACAATGTTTCATTATCCCAAATAAAATATTCAAAGGCATTTTTAGAAATCCCAAATAAAATATCCAAAGGCATTTTTAGAAATAACTATAGAAACACAACCTGTCATTATCCCAAATAAAATATTCAAAGGCATTTTTAGAAATAACTATAGAAACACAATGTTTCATTATCCTAAATAAAATATTCAAAGGCATTTTTAGAAATAACTATAGAAACACAATCTGTCATTATCCCGAATAAAATATTCAAAGGCATTTTTAGAAATAACTATAGAAACACAATCTGTCATTATCCCAAATAAAATATTCAAAGGCATTTTTAGAAATAACTATAGAAACACAATGTTTCATTATCCCAAATAAAATATTCAAAGGTATTTTTAGAAATAACTATAAAAACACAATGTTTCATTATCCCAAATAAAATATTCAAAGGCATTTTTAGAAATAACTATAGAAACACAATGTTTCATTATCCCAAATAAAATATTCAAAGGCATTTTTAGAAATAACTATAGAAACACAACCTGTAATTATCCCAAATAAAATATTCAAAGGCATTTTTAGAAATAACTATAGAAACACAATGTTTCATTATCCTTAATAAAATATTCAAAGGTATTTTTAGAAATAACTATAGAAACACAATCTTTCATTATCCCAAATAAAATATCCAAAGGCATTTTTAGAAATAACTATGAAAACACAATCTTTCATTATCCCAAATAAAATATTCAAAGGTATTTTTAGAAATAACTATAAAAACACAATGTTTCATTATCCCAAATAAAATATTCAAAGGCATTTTTAAAAATAACTATAGAAACACAATGTTTCATTATCCCAAATAAAATATTCAAAGGCATTTTTAGAAATAACTATAGAAACACAATGTTTCATTATCCCAAATAAAATATTCAAAGGAATTTTTAGAAATAACTATAGAAACACAATGTTTCATTATCCCAAATAAAATAGTCAAACGCATTTTTAGAAATAACTATGGAAACACAATCTTTCATTATCCCAAATAAAATATTCAAAGGCATTTTTAGAAATAACTATAGAAACCCAATCTGTCATTAACCCAAATAAAATATTCCAAGGCATTTTTAGAAATAACTATAGAAACACAATCTGTCATTATCCTAAATAAAATATTCAAAGGCATTTTTAGAAATAACTATAGAAACACAATGTTTCATTATCCCAAATAAAATATCCAAAGGCATTTTTAGAAATAACTATAGAAACACAACCTGTCATTATCCCAAATAAAATATTCAAAGGCATTTTTAGAAATAACTATAGAAACACAATGTTTCATTATCCTAAATAAAATATTCAAAGGCATTTTTAGAAATAACTATAGAAACACAATTTGTCATTATCCCGAATAAAATATTCAAAGGCTTTTTTAGAAATAACTATAGAAACACAATCTGTCATTATCCCAAATAAAATATTCAAAGGCATTTTTAGAAATAACTATAGAAACATAATCTTTCATTATCCCAAATAAAATATTCAAAGGTATTTTTAGAAATAACTATAAAAACACAATGATTCATTATCCCAAATAAAATATTCAAAGGCATTTTTAGAAATAACTATAGAAACACAATGTTTCATTATCCCAAATAAAATATTCAAAGGCATTTTTAGAAATAACTATAGAAACACAATGTTTCATTATCCCAAATAAAATATTCAAAGGCATTTTTAGAAATCCCAAATAAAATATCCAAAGGCATTTTTAGAAATAACTATAGAAACACAACCTGTCATTATCCCAAATAAAATATTCAAAGGCATTTTTAGAAATAACTATAGAAACACAATGTTTCATTATCCTAAATAAAATATTCAAAGGCATTTTTAGAAATAACTATAGAAACACAATCTGTCATTATCCCGAATAAAATATTCAAAGGCATTTTTAGAAATAACTATAGAAACACAATCTGTCATTATCCCAAATAAAATATTCAAAGGCATTTTTAGAAATAACTATAGAAACACAATGTTTCATTATCCCAAATAAAATATTCAAAGGTATTTTTAGAAATAACTATAAAAACACAATTTGTCATTATCCCGAATAAAATATTCAAAGGCTTTTTTAGAAATAACTATAGAAACACAATCTGTCATTATCCCAAATAAAATATTCAAAGGCATTTTTAGAAATAACTATAGAAACATAATCTTTCATTATCCCAAATAAAATATTCAAAGGTATTTTTAGAAATAACTATAAAAACACAATGATTCATTATCCCAAATAAAATATTCAAAGGCATTTTTAGAAATAACTATAGAAACACAATGTTTCATTATCCCAAATAAAATATTCAAAGGCATTTTTAGAAATAACTATAGAAACACAATGTTTCATTATCCCAAATAAAATATTCAAAGGCATTTTTAGAAATCCCAAATAAAATATCCAAAGGCATTTTTAGAAATAACTATAGAAACACAACCTGTCATTATCCCAAATAAAATATTCAAAGGCATTTTTAGAAATAACTATAGAAACACAATGTTTCATTATCCTAAATAAAATATTCAAAGGCATTTTTAGAAATAACTATAGAAACACAATCTGTCATTATCCCGAATAAAATATTCAAAGGCATTTTTAGAAATAACTATAGAAACACAATCTGTCATTATCCCAAATAAAATATTCAAAGGCATTTTTAGAAATAACTATAGAAACACAATGTTTCATTATCCCAAATAAAATATTCAAAGGTATTTTTAGAAATAACTATAAAAACACAATGTTTCATTATCCCAAATAAAATATTCAAAGGCATTTTTAGAAATAACTATAGAAACACAATGTTTCATTATCCCAAATAAAATATTCAAAGGCATTTTTAGAAATAACTATAGAAACACAATGTTTCATTATCCCAAATAAAATATTCAAAGGAATTTTTAGAAATAACTATAGAAACACAACCTGTCATTATCCCAAATAAAATATCCAAAGGCATTTTTAGAAATAACTATAGAAACACAATGTTTCATTATCCCAAATAAAATATTCAAAGGCATTTTTAGAAATAACTATAGAAACACAATGTTTCATTATCCCAAATAAAATATTCAAAGGTATTTTTAGAAATAACTATAAAAACACAATGTTTCATTATCCCAAATAAAATATTCAAAGGCATTTTTAGAAATAACTATAGAAACACAATGTTTCATTATCCCAAATAAAATATTCAAAGGCATTTTTAGAAATAACTATAGAAACACAATGTTTCATTATCCCAAATAAAATATTCAAAGGAATTTTTAGAAATAACTATAGAAACACAACCTGTCATTATCCCAAATAAAATATCCAAAGGCATTTTTAGAAATAACTATAGAAACACAATGTTTCATTATCCCAAATAAAATATTCAAAGGCATTTTTAGAAATAACTATAGAAACACAATGTTTCATTATCCCAAATAAAATATTCAAAGGCATTTTTAGAAATAACTATAGAAACACAACCTGTCATTATCCCAAATAAAATATTCAAAGGCATTTTTAGAAATAACTATAGAAACACAATGTTTCATTATCCTAAATAAAATATTCAAAGGTATTTTTAGAAATAACTATAGAAACACAATCTTTCATTATCCCAAATAAAATATCCAAAGGCATTTTTAGAAATAACTGTGAAAACACAATCTTTCATTATCCCAAATAAAATATTCAAAGGTATTTTTAGAAATAACTATAAAAACACAATGTTTCATTATCCCAAATAAAATATTCAAAGGCATTTTTAAAAATAACTATAGAAACACAATGTTTCATTATCCCAAATAAAATATTCAAAGGCATTTTTAGAAATAACTATAGAAACACAATGTTTCATTATCCCAAATAAAATATTCAAAGGAATTTTTAGAAATAACTATAGAAACACAATGTTTCATTATCCCAAATAAAATAGTCAAACGCATTTTTAGAAATAACTATGGAAACACAATCTTTCATTATCCCAAATAAAATATTCAAAGGCATTTTTAGAAATAACTATAGAAACACAATCTGTCATTATCCCAAATAAAATATTCCAAGGCATTTTTAGAAATAACTATAGAAACACAATCTGTCATTATCCTAAATAAAATATTCAAAGGCATTTTTAGAAATAACTATAGAAACACAATGTTTCATTATCCCAAATAAAATATCCAAAGGCATTTTTAGAAATAACTATAGAAACACAACCTGTCATTATCCCAAATAAAATATTCAAAGGCATTTTTAGAAATAACTATAGAAACACAATGTTTCATTATCCCAAATAAAATATTCAAAGGCATTTTTAGAAATAACTATAGAAACACAATCTGTCATTATCCCAAATAAAATATTCAAAGGCATTTTTAGAAATAACTATAGAAACACAACCTGTCATTATCCCAAATAAAATATTCAAAGGCATTTTTAGAAATAACTATAGAAACACAATGTTTCATTATCCCAAATAAAATATTCAAAGGTATTTTTAGAAATAACTATAGAAACACAATCTGTCATTATCCCAAATAAAATATTCAAAGGCATTTTTAGAAATAACTATAGAAACACAATCTTTCATTATCCCAAATAAAATATCCAAAGGCATTTTTAGAAATAACTATAGAAACACAACCTGTCATTATCCCAAATAAAATATCCAAAAACATTTTTAGAAATAACTATAGAAACACAACCTGTCATTATCCTAAATAAAATATCCAAAGGCATTTTTAGAAATAACTATAGAAACACAATCTGTCATTATCCCAAATAAAATATTCAAAGGCATTTTTAGAAATAACTATAGAAACACAATAATCTTTCATTATCCCAAATAAAATATCCAAAGACACTTTTAGAAATAACTATGAAAACACAATCTTTCATTATCTAAAATAAAATATTCAAAGGCATTTTTAGAAATAACTATAGAAACACAACCTGTCATTATCCAAAATAAAATATTCAAAGGCATTTTTAGAAATAACTATGGAAACACAATCTTTCATTATCCCAAATAAAATATTCAAAGGCATTTTTAGAAATAACTATAGAAACACAATCTGTCATTATTCTAAACAAAATATCCAAAGGCATTTTTAGAAATAACTATAGAAACACACCATGTCATTATCCAAAATAAAATATCCAAAGGCATTTTTAGAAATAACTATAGAAACACAACCTGTCATTATTCCAAATAAAATATCCAAAGGCATTTTTAGAAATAACAATAGAAACACAATCTTTCATTATCCCAAATAAAATATCCAAAAGCATTTTTAGAAATAACTATGGAAACACAATCTTTCATTATCCCAAATAAAATATTCAAAGGCATTTTTAGAAATAACTATGGAAACACAATGTTTCATTATCCTAAATAAAATATTCAAAGGCATTTTAGAAATAACTATAGAAACACAATCTGTCATTATCCCAAATAAAATATTCAAAGGCATTTTTAGAAATAACTATAGAAACACAATGTTTCATTATCCTAAATAAAATATTCAAAGACATTTTTAGAAATAACTATAGAAACACAATGTTTCATTATCCCAAATAAAATATTCAAAGGCATTTTTAGAAATAACTATAGAAACACAATGTTTCATTATCCCAAATAAAATATCCAAAGGCATTTTTAGAAATAACTATAGAAACACAACCTGTCATTATCCCAAATAAAATATTCAAAGGCATTTTTAGAAATAACTATAGAAACACAATGTTTCATTATCCCAAATAAAATATTCAAAGGCATTTTTAGAAATAACTATAGAAACACAATCTGTCATTATCCCAAATAAAATATTCAAAGGCATTTTTAGAAATAACTATAGAAACACAACCTGTCATTATCCCAAATAAAATATTCAAAGGCATTTTTAGAAATAACTATAGAAACACAATGTTTCATTATCCCAAATAAAATATTCAAAGGTATTTTTAGAAATAACTATAGAAACACAATCTGTCATTATCCCAAATAAAATATTCAAAGGCATTTTTAGAAATAACTATAGAAACACAATCTTTCATTATCCCAAATAAAATATCCAAAGGCATTTTTAGAAATAACTATAGAAACACAACCTGTCATTATCCCAAATAAAATATCCAAAAACATTTTTAGAAATAACTATAGAAACACAACCTGTCATTATCCTAAATAAAATATCCAAAGGCATTTTTAGAAATAACTATAGAAACACAATCTGTCATTATCCCAAATAAAATATTCAAAGGCATTTTTAGAAATAACTATAGAAACACAATAATCTTTCATTATCCCAAATAAAATATCCAAAGACACTTTTAGAAATAACTATGAAAACACAATCTTTCATTATCTAAAATAAAATATTCAAAGGCATTTTTAGAAATAACTATAGAAACACAACCTGTCATTATCCAAAATAAAATATTCAAAGGCATTTTTAGAAATAACTATGGAAACACAATCTTTCATTATCCCAAATAAAATATTCAAAGGCATTTTTAGAAATAACTATAGAAACACAATCTGTCATTATTCTAAACAAAATATCCAAAGGCATTTTTAGAAATAACTATAGAAACACACCATGTCATTATCCAAAATAAAATATCCAAAGGCATTTTTAGAAATAACTATAGAAACACAACCTGTCATTATTCCAAATAAAATATCCAAAGGCATTTTTAGAAATAACAATAGAAACACAATCTTTCATTATCCCAAATAAAATATCCAAAAGCATTTTTAGAAATAACTATGGAAACACAATCTTTCATTATCCCAAATAAAATATTCAAAGGCATTTTTAGAAATAACTATGGAAACACAATGTTTCATTATCCTAAATAAAATATTCAAAGGCATTTTAGAAATAACTATAGAAACACAATCTGTCATTATCCCAAATAAAATATTCAAAGGCATTTTTAGAAATAACTATAGAAACACAATGTTTCATTATCCTAAATAAAATATTCAAAGACATTTTTAGAAATAACTATAGAAACACAATGTTTCATTATCCCAAATAAAATATTCAAAGGCATTTTTAGAAATAACTATAGAAACACAATGTTTCATTATCTTAAATAAAATATTCAAAGGCATTTTTAGAAATAACTATAGAAACACAATGTTTCATTATCCCAAATAAAATATTCAAAGGCATTTTTAGAAATAACTATAAAAAAACAATCTGTCATTATTCCAAATAAAATATTCAAAGGCATTTTTAGAAATAACTATAGAAACACAATGTTTCATTATCCCAAATAAAATATTCAAAGGCATTTTCAGAAATAACTATAGAAACACAATGTTTCATTATCCCAAATAAAATATTCAAAGACATTTTTAGAAATAACTATAGAAACACAATGTTTCATTATCCCAAATAAAATATTCAAAGGCATTTTTAGAAATAACTATAGAAACACAATGTTTCATTATCCTAAATAAAATATTCAAAGGCATTTTTAGAAATAACTATAGAAACACAATGTTTCATTATCCCAAATAAAATATTCAAAGGCATTTTTAGAAATAACAATAGAAACACAATCTGTCATTATCCCAAATAAAATATTCAAAGGCATTTTTAGAAATAACTATAGAAACACAATCTGTCATTATCCCAAATAAAATATTCAAAGGCATTTTTAGAAATAACTATAGAAACACAATGTTTCATTATCCCAAATAAAATATTCAAAGGTATTTTTAGAAATAACTATAAAAACACAATGTTTCATTATCCCAAATAAAATATTCAAAGGCATTTTTAGAAATAACTATAGAAACACAACCAGTCATTATCCCAAGTAAAATATGCAAAGGCATTTTTAGAAATAACTATAGAAACACAATCTTTTATTATCCAAAATAAAATATCCAAAGGCATTTTTAGAAATAACTATAGAAACACAATGTTTCATTATCCCAAATAAAATATCCAAAGGCATTTTTAGAAATAACTATAGAAACACAATCTGTCATTATCCCAAATAAAATATCCAAAGGCATTTTTAGAAATAACTATAGAAACACAATCTGTCATTATCCCAAATAAAATATCCAAAGGCATTTTTAGAAATAACTATAGAAACACAATCTGTCATTATCCCAAATAAAATATCCAAAGGCATTTTTAGAAATAACTATAGAAACACAATGTTTCATTATCCCAAATAAAATATCCAAAGGCATTTTTAGAAATAACTATAGAAACACAATCTGTCATTATTCCAAATAAAATATCCAAAGGCATTTTTAGAAATAACTATAGAAACACAATCTTTTATTATCCCAAATAAAATATCCAAAGGCATTTTTAGAAATAACTATAGAAACACAACCTTTCATTATCCCAAATAAAATATCCAAAGGCATTTTTAGAAATAACTATAGAAACACAATCTGTCATTATCCCAAATAAAATATTCAAAGGCATTTTTAGAAATAACTATAGAAACACAATCTGTCATTATCCCAAATAAAATATTCAAAGGCATTTTTAGAAATAACTATAGAAACACAATGTTTCATTATCCCAAATAAAATAGTCAAAGGCATTTTTAGAAATAACTATGGAAACACAATCTTTCATTATCCCAAATAAAATATTCAAAGGCATTTTTAGAAATAACTATAGAAACACAATCTGTCATTATCCCAAATAAAATATTCAAAAGCATTTTTAGAAATAACTATAGAAACACAATCTGTCATTATCCTAAATAAAATATTCAAAGGCATTTTTAGAAAAAACTATAGAAACACAATGTTTCATTATCCCAAATAAAATATCCAAAGGCATTTTTAGAAATAACTATAGAAACACAACCTGTCATTATCCCAAATAAAATATTCAAAGGCATTTTTAGAAATAACTATAGAAACACAATGTTTCATTATCCCAAATAAAATATTCAAAGGCATTTTTAGAAATAACTATAGAACCACAATCTGTCATTATCCCAAATAAAATATTCAAAGGCATTTTTAGAAATAACTATAGAAACACAACCTGTCATTATCCCAAATAAAATATTCAAAGGCATTTTTAGAAATAACTATAGAAACACAATCTTTCATTATCCCAAATAAAATATTCAAAGGTATTTTTAGAAATAACTATAGAAACACAATGTTTCATTATCCCAAATAAAATATCCAAAGGCACTTTTAGAAATAACTATGAAAACACCATCTTTCATTATCTAAAATAAAATATTCAAAGGCATTTTTAGAAAGTACTATGGAAACACAATCTTTCATTATCCCAAATAAAATATTCCAAGGCATTTTTAGAAATAACTATAGAAACACAATCTGTCATTATCCTAAATAAAATATTCAAAGGCATTTTTAGAAATAACTATAGAAACACAATGTTTTATTATCCCAAATAAAATATCCAAAGGCATTTTTAGAAATAACTATAGAAACACAACCTGTCATTATCCCAAATAAAATATTCAAAGGCATTTTTAGAAATAACTATAGAAACACAATGTTTCATTATCCCAAATAAAATATTCAAAGGCATTTTTAGAAATAACTATAGAAACACAATCTGTCATTATCCCAAATAAAATATTCAAAGGCATTTTTAGAAATAACTATAGAAACACAACCTGTCATTATCCCAAATAAAATATTCAAAGGCATTTTTAGAAATAACTACAGAAACACAATGTTTCATTATCCCAAATAAAATATCCAAAGGCATTTTTAGAAATAACTATAGAAACACAACCTGTCATTATCCCAAATAAAATATTCAAAGGCATTTTTAGAAATAACTATAGAAACACAATGTTTCATTATCCTAAATAAAATATTCAAAGGCATTTTTAGAAATAACTATAGAAACACAATCTGTCATTATCCCGAATAAAATATTCAAAGGCTTTTTTAGAAATAACTATAGAAACACAATCTGTCATTATCCCAAATAAAATATTCAAAGGCATTTTTAGAAATAACTATAGAAACATAATCTTTCATTATCCCAAATAAAATATTCAAAGGTATTTTTAGAAATAACTATAAAAACACAATGATTCATTATCCCAAATAAAATATTCAAAGGCATTTTTAGAAATAACTATAGAAACACAATGTTTCATTATCCCAAATAAAATATTCAAAGGCATTTTTAGAAATAACTATAGAAACACAATGTTTCATTATCCCAAATAAAATATTCAAAGGCATTTTTAGAAATCCCAAATAAAATATCCAAAGGCATTTTTAGAAATAACTATAGAAACACAACCTGTCATTATCCCAAATAAAATATTCAAAGGCATTTTTAGAAATAACTATAGAAACACAATGTTTCATTATCCTAAATAAAATATTCAAAGGCATTTTTAGAAATAACTATAGAAACACAATCTGTCATTATCCCGAATAAAATATTCAAAGGCATTTTTAGAAATAACTATAGAAACACAATCTGTCATTATCCCAAATAAAATATTCAAAGGCATTTTTAGAAATAACTATAGAAACACAATGTTTCATTATCCCAAATAAAATATTCAAAGGCATTTTCAGAAATAACTATAGAAACACAATGTTTCATTATCCCAAATAAAATATTCAAAGACATTTTTAGAAATAACTATAGAAACACAATGTTTCATTATCCCAAATAAAATATTCAAAGGCATTTTTAGAAATAACTATAGAAACACAATGTTTCATTATCCTAAATAAAATATTCAAAGGCATTTTTAGAAATAACTATAGAAACACAATGTTTCATTATCCCAAATAAAATATTCAAAGGCATTTTTAGAAATAACAATAGAAACACAATCTGTCATTATCCCAAATAAAATATTCAAAGGCATTTTTAGAAATAACTATAGAAACACAATCTGTCATTATCCCAAATAAAATATTCAAAGGCATTTTTAGAAATAACTATAGAAACACAATGTTTCATTATCCCAAATAAAATATTCAAAGGTATTTTTAGAAATAACTATAAAAACACAATGTTTCATTATCCCAAATAAAATATTCAAAGGCATTTTTAGAAATAACTATAGAAACACAACCAGTCATTATCCCAAGTAAAATATGCAAAGGCATTTTTAGAAATAACTATAGAAACACAATCTTTTATTATCCAAAATAAAATATCCAAAGGCATTTTTAGAAATAACTATAGAAACACAATGTTTCATTTTCCCAAATAAAATATCCAAAGGCATTTTTAGAAATAACTATAGAAACACAATCTGTCATTATCCCAAATAAAATATCCAAAGGCATTTTTAGAAATAACTATAGAAACACAATCTGTCATTATCCCAAATAAAATATCCAAAGGCATTTTTAGAAATAACTATAGAAACACAATCTGTCATTATCCCAAATAAAATATCCAAAGGCATTTTTAGAAATAACTATAGAAACACAATGTTTCATTATCCCAAATAAAATATCCAAAGGCATTTTTAGAAATAACTATAGAAACACAATCTGTCATTATTCCAAATAAAATATCCAAAGGCATTTTTAGAAATAACTATAGAAACACAATCTTTTATTATCCCAAATAAAATATCCAAAGGCATTTTTAGAAATAACTATAGAAACACAACCTTTCATTATCCCAAATAAAATATCCAAAGGCATTTTTAGAAATAACTATAGAAACACAATCTGTCATTATCCCAAATAAAATATTCAAAGGCATTTTTAGAAATAACTATAGAAACACAATCTGTCATTATCCCAAATAAAATATTCAAAGGCATTTTTAGAAATAACTATAGAAACACAATGTTTCATTATCCCAAATAAAATAGTCAAAGGCATTTTTAGAAATAACTATGGAAACACAATCTTTCATTATCCCAAATAAAATATTCAAAGGCATTTTTAGAAATAACTATAGAAACACAATCTGTCATTATCCCAAATAAAATATTCAAAAGCATTTTTAGAAATAACTATAGAAACACAATCTGTCATTATCCTAAATAAAATATTCAAAGGCATTTTTAGAAAAAACTATAGAAACACAATGTTTCATTATCCCAAATAAAATATCCAAAGGCATTTTTAGAAATAACTATAGAAACACAACCTGTCATTATCCCAAATAAAATATTCAAAGGCATTTTTAGAAATAACTATAGAAACACAATGTTTCATTATCCCAAATAAAATATTCAAAGGCATTTTTAGAAATAACTATAGAACCACAATCTGTCATTATCCCAAATAAAATATTCAAAGGCATTTTTAGAAATAACTATAGAAACACAACCTGTCATTATCCCAAATAAAATATTCAAAGGCATTTTTAGAAATAACTATAGAAACACAATCTTTCATTATCCCAAATAAAATATTCAAAGGTATTTTTAGAAATAACTATAGAAACACAATGTTTCATTATCCCAAATAAAATATCCAAAGGCACTTTTAGAAATAACTATGAAAACACCATCTTTCATTATCTAAAATAAAATATTCAAAGGCATTTTTAGAAAGTACTATGGAAACACAATCTTTCATTATCCCAAATAAAATATTCCAAGGCATTTTTAGAAATAACTATAGAAACACAATCTGTCATTATCCTAAATAAAATATTCAAAGGCATTTTTAGAAATAACTATAGAAACACAATGTTTTATTATCCCAAATAAAATATCCAAAGGCATTTTTAGAAATAACTATAGAAACACAACCTGTCATTATCCCAAATAAAATATTCAAAGGCATTTTTAGAAATAACTATAGAAACACAATGTTTCATTATCCCAAATAAAATATTCAAAGGCATTTTTAGAAATAACTATAGAAACACAATCTGTCATTATCCCAAATAAAATATTCAAAGGCATTTTTAGAAATAACTATAGAAACACAACCTGTCATTATCCCAAATAAAATATTCAAAGGCATTTTTAGAAATAACTACAGAAACACAATGTTTCATTATCCCAAATAAAATATCCAAAGGCATTTTTAGAAATAACTATAGAAACACAACCTGTCATTATCCCAAATAAAATATTCAAAGGCATTTTTAGAAATAACTATAGAAACACAATGTTTCATTATCCTAAATAAAATATTCAAAGGCATTTTTAGAAATAACTATAGAAACACAATCTGTCATTATCCCGAATAAAATATTCAAAGGCTTTTTTAGAAATAACTATAGAAACACAATCTGTCATTATCCCAAATAAAATATTCAAAGGCATTTTTAGAAATAACTATAGAAACATAATCTTTCATTATCCCAAATAAAATATTCAAAGGTATTTTTAGAAATAACTATAAAAACACAATGATTCATTATCCCAAATAAAATATTCAAAGGCATTTTTAGAAATAACTATAGAAACACAATGTTTCATTATCCCAAATAAAATATTCAAAGGCATTTTTAGAAATAACTATAGAAACACAATGTTTCATTATCCCAAATAAAATATTCAAAGGCATTTTTAGAAATCCCAAATAAAATATCCAAAGGCATTTTTAGAAATAACTATAGAAACACAACCTGTCATTATCCCAAATAAAATATTCAAAGGCATTTTTAGAAATAACTATAGAAACACAATGTTTCATTATCCTAAATAAAATATTCAAAGGCATTTTTAGAAATAACTATAGAAACACAATCTGTCATTATCCCGAATAAAATATTCAAAGGCATTTTTAGAAATAACTATAGAAACACAATCTGTCATTATCCCAAATAAAATATTCAAAGGCATTTTCAGAAATAACTATAGAAACACAATGTTTCATTATCCCAAATAAAATATTCAAAGGTATTTTTAGAAATAACTATAAAAACACAATGTTTCATTATCCCAAATAAAATATTCAAAGGCATTTTTATAAATAACTATAGAAACACAATGTTTCATTATCCCAAATAAAATATTCAAAGGCATTTTTAGAAATAACTATAGAAACACAATGTTTCATTATCCCAAATAAAATATTCAAAGGAATTTTTAGAAATAACTATAGAAACACAACCTGTCATTATCCCAAATAAAATATCCAAAGGCATTTTTAGAAATTACTATAGAAACACAATGTTTCATTATCCCAAATAAAATATTCAAAGGCATTTTTAGAAATAACTATAGAAACACAATGTTTCATTATCCCAAATAAAATATTCAAAGGCATTTTTAGAAATAACTATAGAAACACAACCTGTCATTATCCCAAATAAAATATTCAAAGGCATTTTTAGAAATAACTATAGAAACACAATGTTTCATTATCCTTAATAAAATATTCAAAGGTATTTTTAGAAATAACTATAGAAACACAATCTTTCATTATCCCAAATAAAATATCCAAAGGCATTTTTAGAAATAACTATGAAAACACAATCTTTCATTATCCCAAATAAAATATTAAAAGGTATTTTTAGAAATAACTATAAAAACACAATGTTTCATTATCCCAAATAAAATATTCAAAGGCATTTTTAAAAATAACTATAGAAACACAATGTTTCATTATCCCAAATAAAATATTCAAAGGCATTTTTAGAAATAACTATAGAAACACAATGTTTCATTATCCCAAATAAAATATTCAAAGGAATTTTTAGAAATAACTATAGAAACACAATGTTTCATTATCCCAAATAAAATAGTCAAACGCATTTTTAGAAATAACTATGGAAACACAATCTTTCATTATCCCAAATAAAATATTCAAAGGCATTTTTAGAAATAACTATAGAAACACAATCTGTCATTATCCCAAATAAAATATTCCAAGGCATTTTTAGAAATAACTATAGAAACACAATCTGTCATTATCCTAAATAAAATATTCAAAGGCATTTTTAGAAATAACTATAGAAACACAATGTTTCATTATCCCAAATAAAATATCCAAAGGCATTTTTAGAAATAACTATAGAAACACAACCTGTCATTATCCCAAATAAAATATTCAAAGGCATTTTTAGAAATAACTATAGAAACACAATGTTTCATTATCCTAAATAAAATATTCAAAGGCATTTTTAGAAATAACTATAGAAACACAATCTGTCATTATCCCGAATAAAATATTCAAAGGCTTTTTTAGAAATAACTATAGAAACACAATCTGTCATTATCCCAAATAAAATATTCAAAGGCATTTTTAGAAATAACTATAGAAACATAATCTTTCATTATCCCAAATAAAATATTCAAAGGTATTTTTAGAAATAACTATAAAAACACAATGATTCATTATCCCAAATAAAATATTCAAAGGCATTTTTAGAAATAACTATAGAAACACAATGTTTCATTATCCCAAATAAAATATTCAAAGGCATTTTTAGAAATAACTATAGAAACACAATGTTTCATTATCCCAAATAAAATATTCAAAGGCATTTTTAGAAATCCCAAATAAAATATCCAAAGGCATTTTTAGAAATAACTATAGAAACACAACCTGTCATTATCCCAAATAAAATATTCAAAGGCATTTTTAGAAATAACTATAGAAACACAATGTTTCATTATCCTAAATAAAATATTCAAAGGCATTTTTAGAAATAACTATAGAAACACAATCTGTCATTATCCCGAATAAAATATTCAAAGGCATTTTTAGAAATAACTATAGAAACACAATCTGTCATTATCCCAAATAAAATATTCAAAGGCATTTTTAGAAATAACTATAGAAACACAATGTTTCATTATCCCACATAAAATATTCAAAGGCATTTTTAGAAATAACTATAGAAACACAATGTTTCATTATCCCAAATAAAATATTCAAAGGCATTTTTAGAAATAACTATAGAAACACAATGTTTCATTATCCCAAATAAAATATTCAAAGGAATTTTTAGAAATAACTATAGAAACACAACCTGTCATTATCCCAAATAAAATATTCAAAGGCATTTTTAGAAATAACTATAGAAACACAATCTTTCATTATCCCAAATAAAATATTCAAAGGCATTTTTAGAAATAACTATAGAAACACAATGTTTCATTATCCCAAATAAAATATTCAAAGGCATTTTTAGAAATAACTATAGAAACACAACCTGTCATTATCCCAAATAAAATATTCAAAGGCATTTTTAGAAATAACTATAGAAACACAATGTTTCATTATCCTAAATAAAATATTCAAAGGTATTTTTAGAAATAACTATAGAAACACAATCTTTCATTATCCCAAATAAAATATCCAAAGGCATTTTTAGAAATAACTGTGAAAACACAATCTTTCATTATCCCAAATAAAATATTCAAAGGTATTTTTAGAAATAACTATAAAAACACAATGTTTCATTATCCCAAATAAAATATTCAAAGGCATTTTTAAAAATAACTATAGAAACACAATGTTTCATTATCCCAAATAAAATATTCAAAGGCATTTTTAGAAATAACTATAGAAACACAATGTTTCATTATCCCAAATAAAATATTCAAAGGAATTTTTAGAAATAACTATAGAAACACAATGTTTCATTATCCCAAATAAAATAGTCAAACGCATTTTTAGAAATAACTATGGAAACACAATCTTTCATTATCCCAAATAAAATATTCAAAGGCATTTTTAGAAATAACTATAGAAACACAATCTGTCATTATCCCAAATAAAATATTCCAAGGCATTTTTAGAAATAACTATAGAAACACAATCTGTCATTATCCTAAATAAAATATTCAAAGGCATTTTTAGAAATAACTATAGAAACACAATGTTTCATTATCCCAAATAAAATATCTAAAGGCATTTTTAGAAATAACTATAGAAACACAACCTGTCATTATCCCAAATAAAATATTCAAAGGCATTTTTAGAAATAACTATAGAAACACAATGTTTCATTATCCCAAATAAAATATTCAAAGGCATTTTTAGAAATAACTATAGAAACACAATCTGTCATTATCCCAAATAAAATATTCAAAGGCATTTTTAGAAATAACTATAGAAACACAACCTGTCATTATCCCAAATAAAATATTCAAAGGCATTTTTAGAAATAACTATAGAAACACAATGTTTCATTATCCCAAATAAAATATTCAAAGGTATTTTTAGAAATAACTATAGAAACACAATCTGTCATTATCCCAAATAAAATATTCAAAGGCATTTTTAGAAATAACTATAGAAACACAATCTTTCATTATCCCAAATAAAATATCCAAAGGCATTTTTAGAAATAACTATAGAAACACAACCTGTCATTATCCCAAATAAAATATCCAAAAACATTTTTAGAAATAACTATAGAAACACAACCTGTCATTATCCTAAATAAAATATCCAAAGGCATTTTTAGAAATAACTATAGAAACACAATCTGTCATTATCCCAAATAAAATATTCAAAGGCATTTTTAGAAATAACTATAGAAACACAATAATCTTTCATTATCCCAAATAAAATATCCAAAGACACTTTTAGAAATAACTATGAAAACACAATCTTTCATTATCTAAAATAAAATATTCAAAGGCATTTTTAGAAATAACTATAGAAACACAACCTGTCATTATCCAAAATAAAATATTCAAAGGCATTTTTAGAAATAACTATGGAAACACAATCTTTCATTATCCCAAATAAAATATTCAAAGGCATTTTTAGAAATAACTATAGAAACACAATCTGTCATTATTCTAAATAAAATATCCAAAGGCATTTTTAGAAATAACTATAGAAACACACCATGTCATTATCCAAAATAAAATATCCAAAGGCATTTTTAGAAATAACTATAGAAACACAACCTGTCATTATTCCAAATAAAATATCCAAAGGCATTTTTAGAAATAACAATAGAAACACAATCTTTCATTATCCCAAATAAAATATCCAAAAGCATTTTTAGAAATAACTATGGAAACACAATCTTTCATTATCCCAAATAAAATATTCAAAGGCATTTTTAGAAATAACTATGGAAACACAATGTTTCATTATCCTAAATAAAATATTCAAAGGCATTTTAGAAATAACTATAGAAACACAATCTGTCATTATCCCAAATAAAATATTCAAAGGCATTTTTAGAAATAACTATAGAAACACAATGTTTCATTATCCTAAATAAAATATTCAAAGACATTTTTAGAAATAACTATAGAAACACAATGTTTCATTATCCCAAATAAAATATTCAAAGGCATTTTTAGAAATAACTATAGAAACACAATGTTTCAATATCTTAAATAAAATATTCAAAGGCATTTTTAGAAATAACTATAGAAACACAATGTTTCATTATCCCAAATAAAATATTCAAAGGCATTTTTAGAAATAACTATAAAAAAACAATCTGTCATTATTCCAAATAAAATATTCAAAGGCATTTTTAGAAATAACTATAGAAACACAATGTTTCATTATCCCAAATAAAATATTCAAAGGCATTTTCAGAAATAACTATAGAAACACAATGTTTCATTATCCCAAATAAAATATTCAAAGACATTTTTAGAAATAACTATAGAAACACAATGTTTCATTATCCCAAATAAAATATTCAAAGGCATTTTTAGAAATAACTATAGAAACACAATGTTTCATTATCCTAAATAAAATATTCAAAGGCATTTTTAGAAATAACTATAGAAACACAATGTTTCATTATCCCAAATAAAATATTCAAAGGCATTTTTAGAAATAACTATAGAAACACAATGTTTCATTATCCCAAATAAAATATTCAAAGGCATTTTTAGAAATAACTATAGAAACACAATCTGTCATTATCCCAAATAAAATATTCAAAGGCATTTTTAGAAATAACTATAGAAACACAATGTTTCATTATCCCAAATAAAATATTCAAAGGTATTTTTAGAAATAACTATAAAAACACAATGTTTCATTATCCCAAATAAAATATTCAAAGGCATTTTTAGAAATAACTATAGAAACACAACCAGTCATTATCCCAAATAAAATATGCAAAGGCATTTTTAGAAATAACTATAGAAACACAATCTTTTATTATCCAAAATAAAATATCCAAAGGCATTTTTAGAAATAACTATAGAAACACAATGTTTCATTATCCCAAATAAAATATCCAAAGGCATTTTTAGAAATAACTATAGAAACACAATCTGTCATTATCCCAAATAAAATATCCAAAGGCATTTTTAGAAATAACTATAGAAACACAATCTGTCATTATCCCAAATAAAATATCCAAAGGCATTTTTAGAAATAACTATAGAAACACAATCTGTCATTATCCCAAATAAAATATCCAAAGGCATTTTTAGAAATAACTATAGAAACACAATCTGTCATTATCCCAAATAAAATATCCAAAGGCATTTTTAGAAATAACTATAGAAACACAATGTTTCATTATCCCAAATAAAATATCCAAAGGCATTTTTAGAAATAACTATAGAAACACAATCTGTCATTATTCCAAATAAAATATCCAAAGGCATTTTTAGAAATAACTATAGAAACACAATCTTTTATTATCCCAAATAAAATATCCAAAGGCATTTTTAGAAATAACTATAGAAACACAACCTTTCATTATCCCAAATAAAATATCCAAAGGCATTTTTAGAAATAACTATAGAAACACAATCTGTCATTATCCCAAATAAAATATTCAAAGGCATTTTTAGAAATAACTATAGAAACACAATCTGTCATTATCCCAAATAAAATATTCAAAGGCATTTTTAGAAATAACTATAGAAACACAATGTTTCATTATCCCAAATAAAATAGTCAAAGGCATTTTTAGAAATAACTATGGAAACACAATCTTTCATTATCCCAAATAAAATATTCAAAGGCATTTTTAGAAATAACTATAGAAACACAATCTGTCATTATCCCAAATAAAATATTCAAAAGCATTTTTAGAAATAACTATAGAAACACAATCTGTCATTATCCTAAATAAAATATTCAAAGGCATTTTTAGAAATAACTATAGAAACACAATGTTTCATTATCCCAAATAAAATATCCAAAGGCATTTTTAGAAATAACTATAGAAACACAACCTGTCATTATCCCAAATAAAATATTCAAAGGCATTTTTAGAAATAACTATAGAAACACAATGTTTCATTATCCCAAATAAAATATTCAAAGGCATTTTTAGAAATAACTATAGAAACACAATCTGTCATTATCCCAAATAAAATATTCAAAGGCATTTTTAGAAATAACTATAGAAACACAACCTGTCATTATCCCAAATAAAATATTCAAAGGCATTTTTAGAAATAACTATAGAAACACAATCTTTCATTATCCCAAATAAAATATTCAAAGGCATTTTTAGAAATAACTATAGAAACACAATGTTTCATTATCCCAAATAAAATATCCAAAGGCACTTTTAGAAATAACTATGAAAACACCATCTTTCATTATCTAAAATAAAATATTCAAAGGCATTTTTAGAAAGTACTATGGAAACACAATCTTTCATTATCCCAAATAAAATATCCAAAGGCATTTTTAGAAATAACTATGGAAACACAATCTTTCATTATCCCAAATAAAATATTCCAAGGCATTTTTAGAAATAACTATAGAAACACAATCTGTCATTATCCCAAATAAAATATTCAAAGGCATTATTAGAAATAACTATAGAAACACAATCTGTCATTATCTCAAATAAAATATTCAAAGGCATTTTTAGAAATAACTATAGAAACACAATCTGTCATTATCCCAAATAAAATATTCAAAGGCATTTTTAGAAATAACTATAGAAACACAATCTGTCATTATCCCAAATAAAATATTCAAAGGCATTTTTAGAAATAACTATAGAAACACAATCTGTCATTATCTCAAATAAAATATTCAAAGGCATTTTTAGAAATAACTATAGAAACACAATCTGTCATTATCCCAAATAAAATATTGAAAGGCATTTTTAGAAATAACTATAGAAACACAATCTGTCATTATCCCAAATAAAATATTCAAAGGCATTTTTAGAAATAACTATAGAAACACAATGTTTCATTATCCCAAATAAAATATTCAAAGGCATTTTTAGAAATAACTATAGAAACACAATGTTTCATTATCCCAAATAAAATATTCAAAGGCATTTTTAGAAATAACTACAGAAACACAATGTTTCATTATCCCAAATAAAATATCCAAAGGCATTTTTAGAAATAACTATGGAAACACAACCTGTCATTATCCCAAATAAAATATTCAAAGGCATTTTTAGAAATAACTATAGAAACACAACCTGTCATTATCCAAAATAAAATATTCAAAGGCATTTTTAGAAATAACTATGGAAACACAATCTTTCATTATCCCAAATAAAATATTCAAAGGCATTTTTAGAAATAACTATAGAAACACAATCTGTCATTATTCTAAATAAAATATCCAAAGGCATTTTTAGAAATAACTATAGAAACACACCATGTCATTATCCAAAATAAAATATCCAAAGGCATTTTTAGAAATAACTATAGAAACACAACCTGTCATTATTCCAAATAAAATATCCAAAGGCATTTTTAGAAATAACAATAGAAACACAATCTTTCATTATCCCAAATAAAATATCCAAAAGCATTTTTAGAAATAACTATGGAAACACAATCTTTCATTATCCCAAATAAAATATTCAAAGGCATTTTTAGAAATAACTATGGAAACACAATGTTTCATTATCCTAAATAAAATATTCAAAGGCATTTTAGAAATAACTATAGAAACACAATCTGTCATTATCCCAAATAAAATATTCAAAGGCATTTTTAGAAATAACTATAGAAACACAATGTTTCATTATCCTAAATAAAATATTCAAAGACATTTTTAGAAATAACTATAGAAACACAATGTTTCATTATCCCAAATAAAATATTCAAAGGCATTTTTAGAAATAACTATAGAAACACAATGTTTCATTATCTTAAATAAAATATTCAAAGGCATTTTTAGAAATAACTATAGAAACACAATGTTTCATTATCCCAAATAAAATATTCAAAGGCATTTTTAGAAATAACTATAGAAACACAACCTGTCATTATTCCAAATAAAATATTCAAAGGCATTTTTAGAAATAACTATAGAAACACAATGTTTCATTATCCCAAATAAAATATTCAAAGGCATTTTCAGAAATAACTATAGAAACACAATGTTTCATTATCCCAAATAAAATATTCAAAGACATTTTTAGAAATAACTATAGAAACACAATGTTTCATTATCCCAAATAAAATATTCAAAGGCATTTTTAGAAATAACTATAGAAACACAATGTTTCATTATCCTAAATAAAATATTCAAAGGCATTTTTAGAAATAACTATAGAAACACAATGTTTCATTATCCCAAATAAAATATTCAAAGGCATTTTTAGAAATAACTATAGAAACACAATCTGTCATTATCCCAAATAAAATATTCAAAGGCATTTTTAGAAATAACTATAGAAACACAATCTGTCATTATCCCAAATAAAATATTCAAAGGCATTTTTAGAAATAACTATAGAAACACAATGTTTCATTATCCCAAATAAAATATTCAAAGGTATTTTTAGAAATAACTATAAAAACACAATGTTTCATTATCCCAAATAAAATATTCAAAGGCATTTTTAGAAATAACTATAGAAACACAACCAGTCATTATCCCAAATAAAATATGCAAAGGCATTTTTAGAAATAACTATAGAAACACAATCTTTTATTATCCAAAATAAAATATCCAAAGGCATTTTTAGAAATAACTATAGAAACACAATGTTTCATTATCCCAAATAAAATATCCAAAGGCATTTTTAGAAATAACTATAGAAACACAATCTGTCATTATCCCAAATAAAATATCCAAAGGCATTTTTAGAAATAACTATAGAAACACAATCTGTCATTATCCCAAATAAAATATCCAAAGGCATTTTTAGAAATAACTATAGAAACACAATCTGTCATTATCCCAAATAAAATATCCAAAGGCATTTTTAGAAATAACTATAGAAACACAATGTTTCATTATCCCAAATAAAATATCCAAAGGCATTTTTAGAAATAACTATAGAAACACAATCTGTCATTATTCCAAATAAAATATCCAAAGGCATTTTTAGAAATAACTATAGAAACACAATCTTTTATTATCCCAAATAAAATATCCAAAGGCATTTTTAGAAATAACTATAGAAACACAACCTTTCATTATCCCAAATAAAATATCCAAAGGCATTTTTAGAAATAACTATAGAAACACAATCTGTCATTATCCCAAATAAAATATTCAAAGGCATTTTTAGAAATAACTATAGAAACACAATCTGTCATTATCCCAAATAAAATATTCAAAGGCATTTTTAGAAATAACTATAGAAACACAATGTTTCATTATCCCAAATAAAATAGTCAAAGGCATTTTTAGAAATAACTATGGAAACACAATCTTTCATTATCCCAAATAAAATATTCAAAGGCATTTTTAGAAATAACTATAGAAACACAATCTGTCATTATCCCAAATAAAATATTCAAAAGCATTTTTAGAAATAACTATAGAAACACAATCTGTCATTATCCTAAATAAAATATTCAAAGGCATTTTTAGAAATAACTATAGAAACACAATGTTTCATTATCCCAAATAAAATATCCAAAGGCATTTTTAGAAATAACTATAGAAACACAACCTGTCATTATCCCAAATAAAATATTCAAAGGCATTTTTAGAAATAACTATAGAAACACAATGTTTCATTATCCCAAATAAAATATTCAAAGGCATTTTTAGAAATAACTATAGAAACACAATCTGTCATTATCCCAAATAAAATATTCAAAGGCATTTTTAGAAATAACTATAGAAACACAACCTGTCATTATCCCAAATAAAATATTCAAAGGCATTTTTAGAAATAACTATAGAAACACAATCTTTCATTATCCCAAATAAAATATTCAAAGGCATTTTTAGAAATAACTATAGAAACACAATGTTTCATTATCCCAAATAAAATATCCAAAGGCACTTTTAGAAATAACTATGAAAACACCATCTTTCATTATCTAAAATAAAATATTCAAAGGCATTTTTAGAAAGTACTATGGAAACACAATCTTTCATTATCCCAAATAAAATATCCAAAGGCATTTTTAGAAATAACTATGGAAACACAATCTTTCATTATCCCAAATAAAATATTCCAAGGCATTTTTAGAAATAACTATAGAAACACAATCTGTCATTATCCCAAATAAAATATTCAAAGGCATTATTAGAAATAACTATAGAAACACAATCTGTCATTATCTCAAATAAAATATTCAAAGGCATTTTTAGAAATAACTATAGAAACACAATCTGTCATTATCCCAAATAAAATATTCAAAGGCATTTTTAGAAATAACTATAGAAACACAATCTGTCATTATCCCAAATAAAATATTCAAAGGCATTTTTAGAAATAACTATAGAAACACAATCTGTCATTATCTCAAATAAAATATTCAAAGGCATTTTTAGAAATAACTATAGAAACACAATCTGTCATTATCCCAAATAAAATATTCAAAGGCATTTTTAGAAATAACTATAGAAACACAATCTGTCATTATCCCAAATAAAATATTCAAAGGCATTTTTAGAAATAACTATAGAAACACAATGTTTCATTATCCCAAATAAAATATTCAAAGGCATTTTTAGAAATAACTATAGAAACACAATGTTTCATTATCCCAAATAAAATATTCAAAGGCATTTTTAGAAATAACTACAGAAACACAATGTTTCATTATCCCAAATAAAATATCCAAAGGCATTTTTAGAAATAACTATGGAAACACAACCTGTCATTATCCCAAATAAAATATTCAAAGGCATTTTTAGAAATAACTATAGAAACACAATGTTTCATTATCCTAAATAAAATATTCAAAGGCATTTTTAGAAATAACTATAGAAACACAATCTGTCATTATCCCGAATAAAATATTCAAAGGCTTTTTTAGAAATAACTATAGAAACACAATCTGTCATTATCCCAAATAAAATATTGAAAGGCATTTTTAGAAATAACTATAGAAACATAATCTTTCATTATCCCAAATAAAATATTCAAAGGTATTTTTAGAAATAACTATAAAAACACAATGATTCATTATCCCAAATAAAATATTCAAAGGCATTTTTAGAAATAACTATAGAAACACAATGTTTCATTATCCCAAATAAAATATTCAAAGGCATTTTTAGAAATAACTATAGAAACACAATGTTTCATTATCCCAAATAAAATATTCAAAGGCATTTTTAGAAATAACTATAGAAACACAATGTTTCATTATCCCAAATAAAATATCCAAAGGCATTTTTAGAAATAACTATAGAAACACAACCTGTCATTATCCCAAATAAAATATTCAAAGGCATTTTTAGAAATAACTATAGAAACACAATGTTTCATTATCCTAAATAAAATATTCAAAGGCATTTTTAGAAATAACTATAGAAACACAATCTGTCATTATCCCGAATAAAATATTCAAAGGCATTTTTAGAAATAACTATAGAAACACAATCTGTCATTATCCCAAATAAAATATTCAAAGGCATTTTTAGAAATAACTATAGAAACACAATGTTTCATTATCCCAAATAAAATATTCAAAGGTATTTTTAGAAATAACTATAAAAACACAATGTTTCATTATCCCAAATAAAATATTCAAAGGCATTTTTAGAAATAACTATAGAAACACAATGTTTCATTATCCCAAATAAAATATTCAAAGGCATTTTTAGAAATAACTATAGAAACACAATGTTTCATTATCCCAAATAAAATATTCAAAGGAATTTTTAGAAATAACTATAGAAACACAACCTGTCATTATCCCAAATAAAATATCCAAAGGCATTTTTAGAAATAACTATAGAAACACAATGTTTCATTATCCCAAATAAAATATTCAAAGGCATTTTTAGAAATAACTATAGAAACACAATGTTTCATTATCCCAAATAAAATATTCAAAGGCATTTTTAGAAATAACTATAGAAACACAACCTGTCATTATCCCAAATAAAATATTCAAAGGCATTTTTAGAAATAACTATAGAAACACAATGTTTCATTATCCTAAATAAAATATTCAAAGGTATTTTTAGAAATAACTATAGAAACACAATCTTTCATTATCCCAAATAAAATATCCAAAGGCATTTTTAGAAATAACTATGAAAACACAATCTTTCATTATCCCAAATAAAATATTCAAAGGTATTTTTAGAAATAACTATAAAAACACAATGTTTCATTATCCCAAATAAAATATTCAAAGGCATTTTTAAAAATAACTATAGAAACACAATGTTTCATTATCCCAAATAAAATATTCAAAGGCATTTTTAGAAATAACTATAGAAACACAATGTTTCATTATCCCAAATAAAATATTCAAAGGAATTTTTAGAAATAACTATAGAAACACAATGTTTCATTATCCCAAATAAAATAGTCAAAGGCATTTTTAGAAATAACTATGGAAACACAATCTTTCATTATCCCAAATAAAATATTCAAAGGCATTTTTAGAAATAACTATAGAAACACAATCTGCTATTATCCCAAATAAAATATTCCAAGGCATTTTTAGAAATAACTATAGAAACACAATCTGTCATTATCCTAAATAAAATATTCAAAGGCATTTTTAGAAATAACTATAGAAACACAATGTTTCATTATCCCAAATAAAATATCCAAAGGCATTTTTAGAAATAACTATAGAAACACAACCTGTCATTATCCCAAATAAAATATTCAAAGGCATTTTTAGAAATAACTATAGAAACACAATGTTTCATTATCCCAAATAAAATATTCAAAGGCATTTTTAGAAATAACTATAGAAACACAATCTGTCATTATCCCAAATAAAATATTCAAAGGCATTTTTAGAAATAACTATAGAAACACAACCTGTCATTATCCCAAATAAAATATTCAAAGGCATTTTTAGAAATAACTATAGAAACACAATGTTTCATTATCCCAAATAAAATATTCAAAGGTATTTTTAGAAATAACTATAGAAACACAATCTGTCATTATCCCAAATAAAATATTCAAAGGCATTTTTAGAAATAACTATAGAAACACAATCTTTCATTATCCCAAATAAAATATCCAAAGGCATTTTTAGAAATAACTATAGAAACACAACCTGTCATTATCCCAAATAAAATATCCAAAAACATTTTTAGAAATAACTATAGAAACACAACCTGTCATTATCCTAAATAAAATATCCAAAGGCATTTTTAGAAATAACTATAGAAACACAATCTGTCATTATCCCAAATAAAATATTCAAAGGCATTTTTAGAAATAACTATAGAAACACAATAATCTTTCATTATCCCAAATAAAATATCCAAAGACACTTTTAGAAATAACTATGAAAACACAATCTTTCATTATCTAAAATAAAATATTCAAAGGCATTTTTAGAAATAACTATAGAAACACAACCTGTCATTATCCAAAATAAAATATTCAAAGGCATTTTTAGAAATAACTATAGAAACACAATCTTTCATTATCCCAAATAAAATATTCAAAGGCATTTTTAGAAATAACTATAGAAACACAATCTGTCATTATTCTAAATAAAATATCCAAAGGCATTTTTAGAAATAACTATAGAAACACACCATGTCATTATCCAAAATAAAATATCCAAAGGCATTTTTGGAAATAACTATAGAAACACAACCTGTCATTATTCCAAATAAAATATCCAAAGGCATTTTTAGAAATAACAATAGAAACACAATCTTTCATTATCCCAAATAAAATATCCAAAGGCATTTTTAGAAATAACTATGGAAACACAATCTTTCATTATCCCAAATAAAATATTCAAAGGCATTTTTAGAAATAACTATGGAAACACAATGTTTCATTATCCTAAATAAAATATTCAAAGGCATTTTAGAAATAACTATAGAAACACAATCTGTCATTATCCCAAATAAAATATTCAAAGGCATTTTTAGAAATAACTATAGAAACACAATGTTTCATTATCCCAAATAAAATATTCAAAGACATTTTTAGAAATAACTATAGAAACACAATGTTTCATTATCCCAAATAAAATATTCAAAGGCATTTTTAGAAATAACTATAGAAACACAATGTTTCATTATCCTAAATAAAATATTCAAAGGCATTTTTAGAAATAACTATAGAAACACAATGTTTCATTATCCCAAATAAAATATTCAAAGGCATTTTTAGAAATAACTATAGAAACACAATCTGTCATTATCCCAAATAAAATATTCAAAGGCATTTTTAGAAATAACTATAGAAACACAATCTGTCATTATCCCAAATAAAATATTCAAAGGCATTTTTAGAAATAACTATAGAAACACAATGTTTCATTATCCCAAATAAAATATTCAAAGGTATTTTTAGAAATAACTATAAAAACACAATGTTTCATTATCCCAAATAAAATATTCAAAGGCATTTTTAGAAATAACTATAGAAACACAACCAGTCATTATCCCAAATAAAATATTCAAAGGCATTTTTAGAAATAACTATAGAAACACAATCTTTTATTATCCAAAATAAAATATCCAAAGGCATTTTTAGAAATAACTATAGAAACACAATGTTTCATTATCCCAAATAAAATATCCAAAGGCATTTTTAGAAATAACTATAGAAACACAATCTGTCATTATCCCAAATAAAATATCCAAAGGCATTTTTAGAAATAACTATAGAAACACAATCTGTCATTATCCCAAATAAAATATCCAAAGGCATTTTTAGAAATAACTATAGAAACACAATCTGTCATTATCCCAAATAAAATATCCAAAGGCATTTTTAGAAATAACTATAGAAACACAATGTTTCATTATCCCAAATAAAATATCCAAAGGCATTTTTAGAAATAACTATAGAAACACAATCTGTCATTATTCCAAATAAAATATCCAAAGGCATTTTTAGAAATAACTATAGAAACACAATCTTTTATTATCCCAAATAAAATATCCAAAGGCATTTTTAGAAATAACTATAGAAACACAACCTTTCATTATCCCAAATAAAATATCCAAAGGCATTTTTAGAAATAACTATAGAAACACAATCTGTCATTATTCCAAATAAAATATCCAAAGGCATTTTTAGAAATAACTATAGAAACACAATCTGTCATTATCCCAAATAAAATATCCAAAGGCATTTTTAGAAATAACTATAGAAACCCAATCTGTCATTATTCCAAATAAAATATATAAAGGCATTTTTAGAAATAACTATAGAAACACAATCTGTCATTATCCCAAATAAAATATCCAAAGGCATTTTTAGAAATAACTATAGAAACACAATCTGTCATTATCCCAAATAAAATATCCAAAGGCATTTTTAGAAATAACTATAGAAACACAATCTGTCATTATTCCAAATAAAATATCCAAAGACATTTTTAGAAATAACTATAGAAACACAATCTGTCATTATCCCAAATAAAATATGCAAAGGCATTTTTAGAAATAACTATAGAAACACAATCTGTCATTATCCCAAATAAAATATCCAAAGGCATTTTTAGAAATAACTATAGAAACACAATCTTTCATTATCCCAAATAAAATATCCAAAGGCATTTTTAGAAATAACTATAGAAAAACAATCTGTCATCATCCTAAATAAAATATCCAAAGGCATTTTTAGAAATAACTTAACTGGAAGACGAATACACCCCACACACAATATGAAGAAAAACATTTGATACCAAAATTCTATTATTTATTAAAACCTTACAAACGATGATACTAATAGTATATGGTATATAAGTAATGTTTCTGGTATTTACCCCCACCCCCTCCTCCACTGCAGGAAGATGTGATACAAGTCAGAAACTGGGGAGACTAGACCAGCATGCAAAAGGTGATGTACTCTGGCCTTGCAAAAAAAAAATGCTCCCTATAAATAGTTAAAACTATAACTAAAATGTTAACGTCTATTTCAGGAACAATTAGTTAAAAATGACTGGGGATTTAATGGGAAAATCTTTTAAATTTCTGATATAAAAATGCCTAATTTAGACATGAAGTTTCTATTAATAAACATACCTGATATATGATAATGAGATTTAAATTTTACTACAGCTTAGAAGCGCCGTTGAAACGATAACTTTGAAATTTTAGAATCAGTTAACATGACGCGAGATTTTGTTAAACAAATGAAATATTTATTAAATCATTTTTTTTAAAATCCAAATTTTCGGTTTTACAAACCTTATTCACGGTACAGACAATATTTTCCATTTTGTTTTCATAGTCGAAGTCTTACGGCTTGGCCGAAGATCGATCTCCAGCTGTTATGAAGATACTATGAAAAATAAGGAAAATATTGTCTGTACCATGAATAAGGTTTTTTAAAACCGAAAATTTGGATTAAAAAAAAAATGATTTGTTAAATATTTCATTTGTTTAACAAAATCTCGCGTCATGTTAACTCATTCTAAAATTTCAAAGATACCTGATATATCTTTAACGCCACTTAATTGAAAATGAATCTTCTTCCATCCATCAATACGATCATAAAAGTGGCTGTCTTATTAGAAATCAATATCTTTCTCTTTCAATCGAATCTTTTATGAACTTGAATCTGATTTTCTGATGAGTTCTCTTCAAAGTGGTGTTTTAGCTTTTTTTAAATGTAAGCCCATTCAAAAAGATCTTTAGCTCAAATTCAAAGTACTTCACATATAGAGATGACATGCTGATATGATATTCTAACAAGATCAAATTACCAAAATATTGTTCATAAATTAAACAAAATTGAACTTACTATTGAATTTGAGAGAGAGAGAGAGAGAGAGAGAGAGAGAGAGAGAGAGAGAGAGAGAGAGAGGGGGGGGGGTCTAGAGTGATTTGAGTTACTTTGAAGGAAACCTCTTTGCAGAAGTTGATCATCATGCTCACCACACTTGGCTCATCTGAGTTAGTGAGGTAGGGTTCACTTGAACACAACATTCCAGGTCCACAGTTTGCACAAGTAACTTATGCGCAACTTCTACTTAATTCGTTTACAAAGATCAAATGAACAACATTTCACTTTTGCTCCATATTTTATTGACAATAAACATATTTTCAAACTGAAAGTCTATAGAAAATCAACTTATGAAAATTATCAATTACTCTCTTGACAATATTAAAAGTAATCTAATCTTATGGTAAGTTCTTACTTTATAGTGTAACAGAATATTAAACATATTTAAACATTTCGTCTTCATCCGAATTATTTTATTTACAAAGCCAAAAA
>OY744518.1:9491210-9508710 GCA_963556195.1 Sepiola atlantica | reverse complement strand
GGCCTAAAGGACCGGGATATTAAAATGGTAGTGACGAAGGACGAACCACAAACCTTGGAAGTGGTTTATCAGAACGAATAGGCTATTTTGCCGGGACCGGCAAAATAACGAGGGGGGTCGTTATTTTGCCGGCTCATGTTTAGTTAACTTTACTGTTACAGTTACAGCGAAGATTTCACGAGTCAACATTTTAAAGTTTTATTTCACCATTTTTTCCAATAAAAAAGAAATAATTAAACGAAGATAATGAAACTGAAAAACTGAACAAATCTTTAATACTTATGCTTTTGTTTTGGCTAAGATCAAAGTGTAGTATCTGTTCCGATGGATACTGCACCCCATACTGGTGTTGTCTTGGCCTTCGGGTCTTGATTTACGCCGGTCAATGGGTCTGTTCTGTGCAGTTCTGGGAGGTCCACCTTCCCAGGCTTCGCCTCTCCTCTTTGGGAAGAGTAAGTTTATTGCTTACTGTCTGAGGCTCCCCTACCGGGGAATGCCGACGGGGCTGCCCAAGCAATTTTTAAACCCCACTTTCCCGACCCGATCTTGGGTCACATCTTACTTGTGGGAGTAAGATAAACAACAACAACAACAACAACAACAACAACATGCATTGGGCAGAGTGAGTGATGAAATAGTTTACCAATTATGGCTAATGCCACTCTCTATCTCTCTCCTTTTTTCTTAGCCAAGTGTAACTATATATATATATATATATATATATATATATATATATATATATATATCTTCTTTCCTCGAATCACATGATCTTGGAATTCTCTCCTTGCTCCATGTTTCCCCGATTGTACCAACATGCAGACATTTAAATGCAATTTAAATAAGTATCTTGCTGCACAACTCCCCACTTAGGATGCCCCTTCCCCATAAATCTGGCCTCTAATCCACGGTAACCCCTTATGTTTCAGTGGCAATATGCTTTGTTTGGCATGAACTAAATTTTAAAAAAATGGTTACTGAGTATGACATGCATTTTAAGTAGACACAGTCATAATCCTTGTGATTATAACACGGAAGATGATTGTGAATATCTTCATAAAAGGTAAAAAGAAATTCTGAATTCTTTTATTTACAGATGAAGATATCAAGTTGAACAAGACTGTGTTCTGTTGGCCAAACAATATTCAGGCTGTTTTTGAGTCGAGCCAGACTCGTCTTCAAACTGAACGCGAAAGAATTGAAGACAAACTGAAGATGCAATTGGACAGTTTTAAACTTTCTCTTGAGGACAGGATGAAAGAAATTGAATCATTTAAAAGAAAAGAGGTAAATAAACAAATCTAGCTCTCAAGATTTAACTGTTTATGTAATATATATATATATATATATATATATATATATATATATATATATATATATATATATATATTTAATTATATATATTTAATTATTTTTATTTCTATTTTGATCTTTATTTCATTTTTATTGTTTTCACTACCCCTCTGACAAAAGAATTTTTAATTTTAATTTTTTGCGGAAATTTGAAAGAGTTCTTCAAATAAGTTTTTTTCTCAAAAAGCAGGTGAATAGTGTGATAATGAAAAACTGTTTAGTCTACTTAATTAAATAAAAAGTAATGATTAAGTGTAATGCTTATTTCTATATATGATTTTTACTTACACTCTGGTCTACGTTTAAGGACATGGTAACAGGGTTAAGAAGTTTTAGCAGAGGGAGCCGATTTCAGTTTGAGGTTTAAATCAGGAATAAAATCAGAATGACGAACTTACTTGGAAGAGTAATTCGTCTGGCCGAATCTGACTGAAATAGAAATGTTACATAAGCAAAAAGGGATCACCTTCCTCCCACGAAATAATAACGGCTTTACAACTTATGCAGTTTTATTTGCGGGAACACAGGAACAAAATGAAGGTTGTACAATGGGTTGGTTAATGTAGACAAGACGAAATAACGTTATCCTGGAGTTCCACGACTAGCCTACCACGGGTCTGGTAGAGAGAACATGAATATACGTCTTGTCTATTTGAAAGTAAGACTGAAACTGAAATTGTTCCATTCATCACATGGTTTGGTTTTCACGCCAAGACGATTCATTGTGTATGAATCTCATTGAGCATAGGTGTGTTGCTTATTCATGCAGTGAAGAGGCAATGGTTACATAATCCCTAGCCCGAATCACAACTCACTTCCGGTCACGTAGACCGATACAAAATAATTCGCTCATGCAATTGCTACAAAGTGCTATGTATTCCATTGTTGTTCACATTTTCAGCGTCCCAAATTATCTTTTCATCTATTTGTGATGCTGTTGCCATGTGTAAGTTTTCAGCATTCCAATTATCTTTCCAGCTTCTTAAAATGAAATTTGATGCTGAAAATATACACAAATCTGTTATTCGATGTGAATCTTTCAATTATCAAATTTAGCAGAATTATAAATAGCAAAGAAGACGTTTTATTTTCTTTCATTTATAACTTGAAACTATGTACTTATAGAAAGTAAAAAAAATTCGAATAAAAAATACTTATATGGGGTTCAGGGGTGGGAGCAGGAGTTCTTTTTTGTGTTCCTCAATTTTCCGGGGCAACGCCGGGATACGGGTCCCGCTACTGATAAATTTCTCAGAATGTACAATCAATTCTTCTTTTTAATATGGGAAGAATTGTTTACAAACAGACACACATAGGATAAAAAATAACCGCTTTATTTTGGGAAGGGGGGAGGGGGGAGGATAAGACTTAAAAAGTGTATTTATGCTGTAAATATTAAAAAAAATCTTTTTCATCATTAGGATGATTATATCTATAAAAAAGAAGATATATAATTTTTTCACATTTATTTCATTTGAGTGTCTTTTTAATTCTATTTATTTTGGTTGAGTTTTGTCTTTTAATGAATGCCTTCTAAACCTTCAGGAATTGTCTTTTAGTCTTGTGAACAAAACCAGTTTTCATGGACTGAAGTCAAACATTTTTAATTATTTAATGACTCTCGTTTTTATCTTAAAACACTTTTTGTTTTTGTTCATTTATTTAAATCAAAAGTTTATCATTTATGTTTTGGTATGTTTGATCGACGTAAAGAAATCATTTTTGATTCTCCATATCTAAACCTTCACCATTGACCAATGTCTGGTGATGTAAAGTAAACCTTCACCATTGACCAATGTCTGATGATGTAAAGTAAACCTTCACCATTGACGAATGTCTGATGATGTAAAGTAAACCTTCACCATTGACGAATGTCTGATGATGTAAAGTAAACCTTCACCATTGACGAATGTCTGATGATGTAAAGTAAACCTTCACCATTGACGAATGTCTGATGATGTAAAGTAAACCTTCACCATTGACCAATGTCTGATGATGTAAAGTAAACCTTCACTATTGACCAATGTCTGATGATGTAAAGTAAACCTTCACCATTGACCAATGTCTGATGATGTAAAGTAAACCTTCACCATTGACCAATGTCTGATGATGTAAAATAAACCTTCACCATTGACCAATGTCTGATGATGTAAAGTAAACCTTCACCATTGACCAATGTCTGATGATGTAAAGTAAACCTTCACCATTGACCAATGTCTGATGATGTAAAGTAAACCTTCACCATTGACCAATGTTAGATCATGTAAAGTAAACCTTCACCATTGACCAATGTCTGATGATGTAAAGTAAACCTTCACCATTGACCAATATCTGATGATGTAAAGTAAACCTTCACCATTGACCAATGTCTGATGATGTAAAGTAAACCTTCACCATTGACCAATGTCTGATGATGTAAAGTAAACCTTCACCATTGACCAATGCCTGATGATGTAAAGTAAACCTTCACCATTGACCAATATCTGATGATGTAAAGTAAACCTTCACCATTGACCAATGTCTGATGATGTAAAGTAAACCTTCACCATTGACCAATGTCTGATGATGTAAAGTAAACCTTCACCATTGGCCAATATCTGATGATGTAAAGTAAACCTTCACCATTGACCAATGTCTGATGATGTAAAGTAAACCTTCACCATTGACCAATGTCTGATGATGTAAAGTAAACCTTCACCATTGACAAATGTCTGATGATGTAAAGTAAACCTTCACCATTGACCAATGTCTGATGATGTAAAGTAAACCTTCACCATTGACCAATGTCTGATGATGTAAAGTAAACCTTCACCATTGACCAATGTCTGATGATGTAAAGTAAACCTTCACCATTGGCCAATGTCTGATGATGTTAAGTAAACCTTCACCATTGACGAATGTCTGATGATGTAAAGTAAACCTTCACCATTGACCAATGTCTGATGATGTAAAGTAAACCTTCACCATTGACCAATGTCTGATGATGTAAAGTAAACCTTCACCATTGACCAATGTCTGATGATGTAAAGTAAACCTTCACCATTGACCAATGTCTGATGATGTAAAGTAAACCTTCACCATTAACCAATGTCTGATGATGTAAAGTAAACCTTCACCATTGACCAATGTCTGATGATGTAAAGTAAACCTTCACCATTGGCCAATGTCTGATGATGTAAAGTAAACCTTCACCATTGACCAATGTCTGATGATGTAAAGTAAACCTTCACCATTGACCAATGTCTGATGATGTAAATTAAACCTTCACCATTGGCCAATGTCTGATGATGTAAAGTAAACCTTCACCATTGACCAATGTCTGATGATGTAAAGTAAACCTTCACCATTGACCAATGTCTGATGATGTAAAGTAAACCTTCACCATTGACCAATGTCTGATGATGTAAAGTAAACCTTCACCATTGGCCAATGTCTGATGATGTTAAGTAAACCTTCACCATTGACGAATGTCTGATGATGTAAAGTAAACCTTCACCATTGACCAATGTCTGATGATGTAAAGTAAACCTTCACCATTGACCAATGTCTGATGATGTAAAGTAAACCTTCACCATTGACCAATGTCTGATGATGTAAAGTAAACCTTCACCATTGACCAATGTCTGATGATGTAAAGTAAACCTTCACCATTAACCAATGTCTGATGATGTAAAGTAAACCTTCACCATTGACCAATGTCTGATGATGTAAAGTAAACCTTCACCATTGGCCAATGTCTGATGATGTAAAGTAAACCTTCACCATTGACCAATGTCTGATGATGTAAAGTAAACCTTCACCATTGACCAATGTCTGATGATGTAAATTAAACCTTCACCATTGGCCAATGTCTGATGATGTAAAGTAAACCTTCACCATTGACCAATGTCTGATGATGTAAAGTAAACCTTCACCATTGACCAATGTCTGATGATGTAAAGTAAACCTTCACCATTGACCAATGTCTGATGATGTAAAGTAAACCTTCACCATTGACCAATATCTGATGATGTAAAGTAAACCTTCACCATTGACCAATGTCTGATGATGTAAAATAAACCTTCACCATTGACCAATGTCTGATGATGTAAAGTATTTGAATGTCTTTTCTGTTTTGTTGTAGATAATGAGTTCAGACGAGATGAAGGCCAATGTGGAACATCTGAGCAATTTGCATAAAAGTTTGGAAGATGCACAAAACACATTAGAAGACATTAATAACCAAGAAGAATTGCTTGGCTTTGAGACAAGCACCTTCCAAAATCTGCCAATGATGTTCCAATTAAAAGAACCTTATGATAAATTGTGGAACACGGCTTATAATTTCCATCAAAAACAGGAAGCATGGATGAATGGTAAGCACGTGTGTCCCCATTTTTATCATGCTGGCATGTGTTGGACGGCTTTTAGAAATTGACTTCCAAACTAACCTGAACCGATTTTTATTTAACCATGTTTCTCTCAAATCAATCCTTATCACTTCTTCCCATGTTTTCCTTGATCTTTGCTTGCAAACTGACCCTGCTACCTCAACTGTTCTATATCTACTGACCCAAGATCTCTCATCCATTCTTTCAATCTTACTAAACCAACGATATCTCCTGTTCTGCACACCTCGTATCATTCTCATATCATTTCTCTCCATGCAACACATATCCTCAATCCTCACTGGGCAGGTATCATTTCCATATATCGGCAAACTGTGCACACATGCATATAATGGCATTCTTTACTTTTTTTACTAAAAAAAAAAGGTTGATACTTCTTTTTTTCTCACTGAAGACACAGATTTTTTGTATTCGTTTTTCAATATTTAAATTCAATTCACGTACAAATTTATTTAATAGATTTGAATAGATTTTGACAGATTTTAATAGATTTTAACAGATTTGTTAAAAATTCTCCCCAACTTTTACTCTCCAATTGATAAAAGCATTAAAATGTGTTTTTCTTGTTTGTTTTTACGTTTTTCATTCAAAATGCTTATTTTCTGCTTCATTTATCCTTCATTATGCCATATCACGCTGATATACGGTATAATCACATTTTTATTAGATCACCGAAGTTAAGCGACCTTGAGCCTGGTCAGTACCAGATGGATGACCACTTGGGAATACCAGGTGTTGTATATGAGAGGACGACAACACCTCCCTACAAAAACTATCATTGTCAAAATAATCTCTCCAAATTGAGATATATATTCGGTTTATGGGGACCGCTTGTAAATTCAGTATTTCTAAAAATTGTCATAGCTCTAGCCCTGTGCTAATCTTGGGACAATACATTGAATTAGATTTCAAACACTGAATCCATCATTAAAATTTTATTGCAAAGAAAATGAAGAACAAAAAAACATTGAATGCTAAATATTGAATGCTATATATTGAATGCTAAATATTGAATGCTATTTATTGAATGCTAAAAAACATTGAATGCTAAAAAGCATTGAATGTTAAATACTGAATGCTATTCATTGCATGCTAAAAACATTGAATGCTATTTATTGAATGCTAAAAAACATTGAATGCTAAATATTGAATGCTATTTATTGAATGCTAAAACATTGAATGCTAAATATTGAATGCTAAAAACATTGAATGCTATTTATTGAATGCTATTTATTGAATGCTATTTATTGAATGCTAAAAACATTGAATGCTATTTATTGAATGCTACAAAACATTGAATGCTAAATATTGAATGCTATTTATTGAATGCTAAAAACATTGAATGCTATTTATTGAATGCTAAATATTGAATGCAATTTATTGAATGCTATTTATTGAATACTGTTTATTGAATGCTATTTATTGAATTCTAAAAAAACATTGAATGCTATTTATTGAATGCTAAAAACATTGAATGCTAAAAACATTTAATGCTATTTATTGAATGCTAAAAACATTGAATTCTATTTATTGAATGCTATTTATTGAATGTTAAAAACATTGAATGCTATGTATTGAATGCTAAAAAGCATTGAATTCTAAATACTTAATGCTATTTATTGAATGCTAAAACATCGAATGCTATTTATTGAGTGCTAAAAATATTGAATGCTAAAAACATTGAATGCTAAATATGGAAAGCTATTTATTGAATGCTAAAAAACATTGAATGCTAAATATGGAATACTATTTATTGAATGCTAAAAAAACATTGAATGCTAAATATTGAATGCTATTTATTGAATGCTAAAAAACGTTGAATACTAAATATGTTTATCATTTCCAGGACCATTCATAGAATTTAATGCTGAGGCTATTGAAAATGAAGTTGGTGAGATGTGGAGGACAATGTTCAAGCTAACAAAAGTATTGAGTGAGCAACCGGGTCCACGCCGCATTGCGGATAGTGTCAGAGGAAAATTGGATAAATTCAAGTTGCATTTACCCATATTGCAAGTGATATGTAACCCTGGCATGCAAGAACGTCACTGGAATCGGGTAATTAAGAAATTTCTCTTGTAATTTTCATTTTGCCAATCTGTTAAATAGTCACTAATTTTTTTTTTTCAAATTGATAGCCAAAAAGGTATTTTATTATGCTAAAATAATTGATCTACAAAATTTTGTATGATTGTATTTGTCAGAAAACGTTTTTATTCAATTATTTTATTAAAACTGATTTAATATGAAAATAGTTTCTGCTTGGATTAATATTTACCTCCCCCAAATAATATTTTGGTGCAAATGTGACAATTGTGTTTATCTTGCTTTTCAGGTTAGCGAAATTGTTGGCTTTACTGTGCAACCAACCGCAGAAACCTCTTTATATGACATGTTGAATTCTGGACTAGCAGATTTTCTACCCAAGTGAGACATTGTTTTTTTTTTCCCTTGCTTTTTTTCTTTGTGTAAGAAGAGGTTTTTGTTTTCTCTTCGATAAATAGTGTTTCCTTATTTAATTGGTAGGTTATTCATTTTAAATTATTCTGATAAAAAGTCATTTTCTCTGTAAGCTTCCCATTTTTGATTTCTTTGTCTAGTAATTGTGTGACGTTAGCAAAATCCAAAGTAACAACACGAATACTGTTAATAAGAAATTGTCATTAAAAAACAAAAAACAATGTAAAATAAAACGGAGAAAATTCTCATTTATAATTCAAGATTTTACTAACACACAGAATTCAGATTTTTCCATCGTTTTGAAAATATGCAACAGTAGCCAGTTCACTTAAATAACTGTAATTTGTAAACTAATAATCCGATTGGGCTCAAATTTTGACACATTTCATTTGAAGGTTAGTATTTTATAAAAATAATATGGATTTAAAAAAAATATTGGTGCCTTCTATATGTAAAGTCCGAGATTTATTGAGTTGTGTGTTATCTTACTCAGTGACTTTTTTTTTTATTATTCATGGTGTTTTCTTAAAGCACTTTTATTGCTTCTTAGTCATATTGTGGCCAATAAATGTACAATGGCCGACGGAATTCATACAAATGTCTTTGTTTCCTTTCATAGAAGTTTAGATAATTCTGATATCAATTTAGAACCGAATCATTATAAACAAAATAGAATATTTTTATATTACAAATGCTTTTTTTTCAACATCTTCCTTTTTAAAAAAATTAGTTTCAAATGGAAATGAATTTATTTTCACTTTTATTTGAATAGTACAAAGCAACTTTTTTAAGTGACAAAGCGTAGGTCAACGATGAGGCAATTGTTTTTAAAGAGTTATTGCTCTTGAATGAAATTATTTCAAAAAGTTGATTTCAATAAGTCCCTATTTACTTACCTCTACACAAGAGCAAAGACAGGCGTTGTGGGATGACGTCATAATAGACATGGCGTTGCCTCGGAAGATAGCTAGGGAGATGTGCTGGAACATCCAAGCGGTCTGTCTCTCAGGACTCGTTCCTACAAGTCGCTATCGTCCGTATATAAATTTATTCTTGGATTCAAAATATTTGTTGTGCATCGCAAATCAATTGTATTTCAAAATATATTTCAGCCTTGAAGAGATCGGTGTGGCAGCAGCCAAGGAATATTCTTTGGAAAAAAGTTTGTCGAAAATGAAATTGGAATGGAAGGATATCTATTTAGATATGCTTCCTTACAGAGAAACGGTGAAAACATGTTCATTTCTTTTTTGTTAATATCGAAGATCAATTATTTAAAAAAAATTTGATATTAAAAAAACAAAAAACAAATTTAGTGAATCTCTCATCTCCCTCAAGACCTAATTATTGTCTCTGATGTAAATATAGTACATGTACAAAGATTAACAAAATAATTATTGTCATATCGATTGAGTTGATTTTTCTTTTGCTGTCCCCCCCCCCCCCAAAAAAAAAATTGATTTCAATCTTGTTAACTTTAATATTGACTAATATACATTACTGTGGTGGAATTGATGATCTTGAACCAGAATCGAGCGGTGGAGACGGCTCGGACTTACTTCATCCCCGCAGTAAGAGGGTCCGCCTATGCCTGGCTTGCAGATGGAAAGGGAAATAAGTTTTGGCTTACTAGTTTTCTAGTGAGGATTGAATAATTTCAAAAGAAACAGTTGACTTTTAGAAAATATCATTAAGTCATGACAGAGTTAACTCCCTTAGTCGACAGACTTCTAGAAAACACATGCGATCTATTATTATACGAAAGGTGAGTTCATCGACCTTTGTTTCACTAAGACTTTGTTCGTCTATCTACTGTAAGGACAATGTAAAAGTGCTTCTGTGGTTCCCAGAGGTCAAGCGACTGGCTGCGAGGACTCATATTGCAATAAAAACTCTTCTGCAGAAGGACACTGGCCTCTCGGGATTGGAGCTTCTAGCTGCAATGAGTGAACGTGCATCATGGCGCATGAACTTCGTGAAAGTTTCACCATCAATTGATGGATGACTCAAGAAGAAGAAGAAGAAGACTTTAATGACACAGAAAACATGCTAAAATATTCCTTAGTCCTGGGATTGAGTTATGCTTGAATAAAATTCCATTTTATTTCCTCCAATTAGCCGTAATTTGTAATTAACTGAACATGTCACCCATCTCCCACGTAGCTATCTATGCATTTTTCTCGCTCTCTCTATCTTGATCCAACTGTTCTCTAATAGTTTTTAATGTCTCGTTGAGCATTTAAATAAAGAGCGACTTTCTCTTTTCAGCTAACTTACATATTTGTGTTCGTATACACCATAAACACCTATGTAAATTACATAGCAAAATAAATCTCTTTACTTTTATAGCATCCATAAGGATAATGCAGAGGTAAAGAGACTTATTATTTTTAGTTTTGCAAGAAGAATTTCTTGACAGATATATCACAGTATATGAATTTTTGAATGAAATCCATGTAGTCAAAATAATGGTGGTGGTTATGACCCATCGGGTCAAGGTACGTCCAGTAACCATTAAATGTGTGTACGCATTTAAGACTTTGTTTGTATAAATAGATATGAAGCCACTTGTTATCCGTGCCTAACTAACCCAGAAGCAAGACAATATTAACTAAGGTCTGCATCCGCTTAGTAGATATCAACACATAACATACAATTTAATTCATGAAAAGGATGATACACATTGGTCTTCAACATATCCTCCTCCTCCTCCTCCTCCTCCTCCTCCTCATCATCATCATCATCATCATCATCCTCCTCCTCCTCCTCCTCCTAACATAAGATACGTCATTATTTTACTAGGCTTAAATTAGCTTATCTGTAAGTTTGCATCGCCCAGCGAGAATAAAATTCTAAGCTATCTCCACAAAACCACCATCCGCTCATGCATGGAGAATTGTTGTCACATCTGGGCTGGTGCACCATCCAATAGTCTCTCCCTCTTAGACAAGGTCCCAAAAAGAGTTGCTAATCTAATAGGTCCCTCACTATCCACCAAGCTCCAGCCCCTGTCTCATCGCCGCAATGTTTCATCCTTATGCTTGTTTTAATGGAATGTGCTCCGATAAACTTGTTGCTCTGGTGCCCCCTCGACATAAATACACCTGACCAACCCGACAATCAGCTAAATCACATCCATTCACTGTGGAGGTCCCCAGATACCGGAGAACCTTCTACTCCAGTAACTTCTTTCCTTGAGCTGCCGTCCTTTGGAACTCTTTCCCTGCTCCCCCGACTGTACCGACATGCAGAAATTTAAAACTAATGTGAACAAACATCTTGTTGCACAACTCCCAATTTAGGATGACCCCCTAAATTTTCACCCTAATTCTCAATAGCCCCTTACGTCTACAGTGACAATTTGCCTAGTTTGGGGTGAACTAAGTTTTAAAAAAAAGTCTAAAGGGAGTTAACTCTATCATAGCTTAATCATGATATTCTCGAACTTTAAGATTTGAATCCTTTTTATTTTTGTTTCAATAAACAGTCACCAATTTCTTCATATTGCTTTATAGACTTTTATGAGAACTCAAATAATAATAATAATATTAATTATATGTATTATTTGGATTATTCGGACTACTGCTTTCATAGTGGACGTTATTCTCACAACGTTTTGGCCGATGTAACCTTCACATTTCTTCATGTGTATCTTATTGAACTCGGGAATCTTTATAGAATTTTGAACTGAACCCTTTTATTTAATCCACAGGTCCATGGATTGCGCAACGGATAAAGTGCTAAGTAATAATCAGTTCTAAGTGACAATCTTCTGGAAGTTTGAAGGTTCAATCCTCAATATAGGCGATACCAAGAATACTATTAAAAATTACTTAAGACTTCTATCCAGTCATGGCTGATTGAACGAGAACAATCTACCCCTGTGGATTAAATAAAGGGTTCAGTTCAAAATTCTATAAAGATTCCCGAGTTCGACATAAAGATTCCTGAGTTCAACGAGATACACAAAGAAGGTCGGAGGTTACATCGGATGAAACATTGTGAGAATAAAATCCAAGATGAGAACAGTAGTCCGAATAATCCAAATAATACTAATTAGCTATCCTCATCTAAAAATTCTGAAAAACAATGAATATATCCGAATTTCTGTTCCATGGCGATTTCAGCTCTTGTCATTTACCTTAAAAAATGAGATTACAATATTGCGTTCGGGATTCAGAAAGAATTTTTTTTAAAGTTTCAGCTAAATAGAATTTATTTTCTTTCATTTAAATCTGCATTCAAAAATTTCATAAAAATTGTCAAATTTATATTTTTTGTAGATACAAAAAATGATAATTATTGTTGAAATTCTTGGATAAAATTCCTATGAGATTTTCATAAATTATTTGGAACTTTTTTTTGTCCATTTCAAATTTCTTAAATCGATGTATGTATTGAGTGTGACATTGTTTTTTCTTTGATCTTAGGGAATCTCAATCTTGAGTGGCATCGATGAAATCCAATTGCTCCTCGATGATCACATTGTGAAGGCCCAAACCATGAAAGGATCGCCATTTATAAAACCTTTCGAGAACGAAATGAAAGAATGGGAAGAGAAGTTAGTGAGCATGTTTGACATCATTGAAGAATGGCTGAAGGTAAACTTTACACTTATCTTCTTTTTCTCTCTGATCTAGATGATGAAGGGCGGCAACCTTTTCAGAGTCAGGGCCAGATGAGACTTTTGGAAGGAGATCGCGGGCCGGAGTGAAAAACGAAATCTCAGAATATATTTTGTTTACATGAATAAATTGTACAAAAATTGCATTGAACACTCTACAAATCTGATATTTTTTCTCAAGAGACTTCTGTATGTGATGTTATAAAAGGCCCCGACGAAGAGCCATTTTGGAATCATAAAAAATAATGATGGAGGAAGTAGCAAGTTGATCCAGGATTCGTTTTGACACACCTCACATAGGTTCTGTTTCATGCCCTTTCCTCGTCTCTCGTTTCCTCTTTGCCTTTCTCTTTCTCTTTTTTATCCCACTGTAAATCTTAATCGAAACCTACTTTTACGTCTATGTCACAAAATGATATGAGTTTTACTGGGAGGTCCGCGGGCCGGATTGCAATAATAAAGCATAGCAGGGTGGCGGGCCGGACGCTAAACCTTCGCGGGCCGGATGTGACCCGTGGACCGGAGGTTGCCCGCCCCTGGTTTAAAGCAAACATGGTCGCCCATCTGGTACTGGCCAGGCTTTATGTTGCTTAACTTCGGTGATCTAACGAGAACAAGTTTTCACATTCTATACAAATGGAATACACGGAACATTCTTAAGAATAGTTCCAAGTATAAAAGAATCGAAAAAAGTCCAAACGATACTATTTTGTTTTGTACTCTTTTATAAATTCCTAACTTTTTCTTTTTTTTTTAAAATTGCAGTTGAAAATTGGCTGCAAAATTGGCTGTAGATATTTTAAAAAAAGTTTAAATAACAGTCATTTGTTGAGGTTTATTTTTATTAATCTTTGAGAGAAATTTAATTATTTATATAAGAAAGAAAAAGTTTTAAGCGCCTTCAACGGTTCACTTTAACATTCAATAAAGTGAGATATTTTTAGTTGAGTTGGAAAAGAAATGATTTCCTAGAAAGTTAGATATAATAACACATTATTTGAAATTTTGTAAACCTTCCGTTCATTTCAGTCTTAGAAAAAAATATTTTCTGTTAGCGCCAACAAGAATTGGTTAATAGAAAATTAAAAAGAAAAACAATAACTTGCGAATATTTGGGTAGAAATGAAGATGGATAAGAACCCAAACGTGGAGAAAGTATATTTGAATGGCAAGGCTATTGAGGTTGTTCAGAGATTATTTTGTTATCTTGGTGACACCATTGGAGCACAGGTAGAAGCTGGTGGTGGTGGTGTGATAGCAAGATTTAGAAGTGGATTGAGTAAGTTCAGGGAACTTCTGCCATTACAAATTAGCAGAGAGTTACCACTGTCGACCAAGGGAAGAGTTTATCAGGCATGTGTACACAGTGTGATGATGTATGGTAGTGAAATTTGGCCAGTGAGGGTTAAGGATATATGTTTCACAGAGAGAAATAACGAGAATGATACGATGGGTATGTAATGTGAGTCTTAAATACAGACTTAGATCTGATGACCTCAGAGGAAGATTAAATTCGGATAGTATAGGAAGATGCGTGCAGAACAGGAGATTTTGTTGGTTTGGTCACATTGAAAGAATTGATGAGAGTGCTTGGTTAGTAGATGTAGAACAGTTGAGGTAGCAGTATCAGTTGGCAGAGGCAGGCTAAGGAAAACATGAGAGGAAGTGTTAAGGATTGATTTGAGAGAAAGAGGGATACATAAAGACCTGGCCAGAGATAGGTTAGTTTGGAAGTCAATTTCTAAAACCCATCCAACACATACCAGCATGTAAACCACATTAAATCGATGATGATGATGTTGATGATGATGATGTTGATGATGATGATGATGATGATGACTTTATATTTTCAGTAAACTATTCTGTTTGTTTGTTTTTGTTGTTTTTAGTGCCAATCCACCTGGTTATATTTGGAACCAATCTTTAGCTCCGAGGACATCATGGCTCAGATGCCTACTGAGAGTAATAAGTTTGCGATTGTTGATAGCACGTGGAGGGATATTCAGATAAAAGCAGCCGCTAACACGCATTGTCTTGCGGCAACCGGACAAACCGACATGCTGCCACGCCTCAGAGAAGCCAACGTGCTTTTAGAAGACATCCAAAAAGGTCTTAATCTTTATTTGGAGAAAAAACGACTCTATTTTCCAAGGTAAGGAACTTTGTTCTTCACAGAATCCATGGTCTCTTGTTGTTATTCTGCTTTTGATGTTCTATTTTTTTTTTTTTTTACTAATGCGTTACCACTTATCAAGGTCAAAGGCCACTCGAGGATAATGGTTAATAAGATGGATGGATTATGAAGAATATTATAAGAGGATTAAAAATGATAAATGGAATTAATTTGATTAGTTATGGGGACGCCTGATGGCAAGTATTTGTTGAAAGAGTATTTGAAGACGACCATGTTGTAGTCTGCAGGGAAGCAGTCTTGTGGTAATGTGTTCCACAGACGGGAGGGGGGTGTTCTTCACAATAAATTATGTTCCTGAAAATTCCACCTGTTGCTAAGCACATGGAGGCAGAAAGGAAAGTTCTTTTCAGTTGTAATAGGAATACGAGTTCTTGCTGTGAATGTCTCACAAGGAAGAACCAGAAATTAGAGCTCAGTCGGGCACCTTCCATGAAAATAACGATAGGCACATTGAGAAAAAAGGGAAAGTTCTTTTCAGTTGTGGTAAGAAGACGAGTTCTTGTGAATATCTTACAAGGAGGAGCCTGAGATTGGAGCTCAGTCGAGCACTTTCTATGGGAATAACGATAGAGTTTTAAAATACTAGCAATATCTCTTCTGTGAGAAATGGGGGTGTAGAGATCAGAACAGATCCCCCACTAGAGTTAATTTTGTACTCTGTCAAGGCAAGAAAGGTTACTCTGAGTGGCACCTCCCCAGATGTGGCAGTAGTGCATCATCTGATTCTTACATAGGTAGAGGGTTGCATCAGGAGTCAGGTATTTTCTGGAGCGGCAGAATGATCCAACCATTTTCCAAACAACCTGAGCAAAATAACAAAATATATTTGATGGAAATTGTTTCCACCAGTCTTTTGTTTGGGAATTATTTCATTTCGTAAAAACATTTAAAATCATTGCAAGAAAATGACATAATATTAATGTTTAATGTTATTGGTTTTCTCCATCTTATTTTAAAATATGAAATCATAGAATTGTTGAAAATTTATATATAAAATGTTTTAAAACATTTTAAATCATTAAGAGCAAGAAAATGACATAATATTAATATTTAATGTTATTGGTTTTCTCCATTTCATTTTAAAATATGAAATCATAAGAATAAAGATGAATAAGTTTTGCTTTTCTCGCAACGAATTTCTTCTTTGGTTGGTGATAACTTTTCAGTTCGATTGACAACATTTTGATAAATATCTGAGCATTGCATAACATTAGTAATTTGATAGATTTTGAATTAATTCTCTTTTTTATGAAGCTCGCTCATTTCTAAATAACTAAGGTGACGTCATCATCAAACACATATGGCAGAATACGATCTCGCATGTCTGAACTGTCTCTCACTACTTTGTTTAGCTGACTGACTGATCTGGACGTCCAGAAACATAGGTCATCACACCATCTTCTTAGTGGTTTGCTGCTTTTTCTGCACCCTTCCACCATTACTTCTAGACATCCATTGCTAACTCTGACTGTTGGCCTTTGTGTGTGTCCTAACACTTTCCATTTTACTACAACCAATATAGGCACAAGATTTGTCTTTACTAAACGATCACTTATTCGGATCCTGTCCTGGTGTAGCAGGCACCCTCGGCAGGTTGAGCCGGCTTCCACCAAAGGAGGAAGTTTCTAGGGAATATTAAATTCATAAGTGATCTCCAGTCGCATGTGCATCCTGCTTTAGGTGAGATGATTTTAATGACGTTAGTTTTTGCCGGTAGGTGTCGCCGTCTTCTCACATATGGCGCCTGGTGTTCCCAAATGGTCACCCATCTGGTATCGACCAGGCTTAATGTTGCTTAACTCTCATTGTGTTATTTTGAAATTTTCCCATTGTTTTATTGATCCATTTGATGCACTCAAGGCCATATAGCATAACTACTGGCGATACATATATGTTGACATATCCGATATACAGGGTGATTCATAAGTCATTTAGCTATTTATTTTTGAAATTCTAAAGTTAAAAAATACGGTAATACAAAACAGAAAGTTTATTCAACAAATTCATTTATGGGAGTTTAAAAGTGCAGCAAATTTTCAAAATTTCCACCTTCGTTCTGCATGCATAGCTCCATTCTTTTTTGCAAGGAATTTACGACTCTTTGTAGCATATTTGATTGATTATGAAATAAATATATATAGAAACAAATATATAAACGAACAAATTTAAAATAACAAATAGCAGTAATTAGAGAGTAAGATAACAATCATCAAAAGTTCATACTATGTTTGTGCTTCATATGGTAATCATTTGAAATAGCTAAGTGAAGTGACTTATAAATCAGCCTGTAATATGCGGGTTGAAGTGAGAACAAGCCTGTTTTTGTTGAAAGCCCTTCACCCGAAGACTGTGCTGTTTTGTAACGCTTCATCCGGGTCATTTGTAGCAGAAATTTGATGCATTTAATTTCTTATTAAATGCATCAACTTTTGAGATAGTTCCTTTATTATTATATACTTTTATTTAAATGTCATTGTTTCCCTT
>OY744518.1:9441210-9481210 GCA_963556195.1 Sepiola atlantica | reverse complement strand
AGCTGAGACCGGTGTAATTTATTGGGGGGGGGGGGGAGATTATGAAGTGATGTTTCTTGCAGTTCCTGTTCCTTGGTTCGTGTTGTGGTGTTCTTTGTGTGGTTTTGTTTTCTCCCTGTTGTAAATTCCTTGTGACTGGTTACCCTTTGTAGCTTATGCGGTTTGGTTTCTGCATTCGAGGATTTTCCTTAAGATTGCAGCTGTTTTGATCATTGCCGTCCTTTGTATGGTTTCGATGGTCCCTTTGATTCTAATTTCTCCCAGTTTTTTCTCCTAGTTTTTTTGGATTGTTCCTAGTGCTCCTACGATTATTGGTATTATACTAACTTTCTTCATGCTCCATATTCCTTTCAGTTCTCTGGCTAGTTCTGTGTATTTGCTTCGTTTTTCCATTTCTTTGATCTTCACTCTGTGGTCTGCTGAAACGGCGAAGTCTACGATTTTACAAGATTTTTCCTTCTTGTCGATTATAATAACATCAGGTTTCCTTGGTTGTATGAGTTCATCTGTTTGTATATCCATATCCCAGATGATTTTGTGTTTTTCGTTTTCCAGTACTGTTTCTGGTTTATGTTTGTACCATTTGTCTGCATATTCGAAATTCAATTGTTTGCACAGTTCCCAGTGTATTGCTTTCCCCACACAGTCATGTCTGTTCTTGTATTCTTTTTGGGCTAGTTTGCTACATTCACTTATTATGATTTACTGTTTCATCTCTTTGTCCACACAATCTGCATTTACTGTTTTCCTGGGTTTTATCTATTTTAGCTTTAATGTAGTTTGTCTTAATCGCATTGTTCTGTGCAGCCATCAGTAAAGATTCCGTTTCTCTGTTCAAGTTTCTTTTTCTTAGCCATGTCCAGCTATTTGCGTTGGTTTCTTCTCTTGTGAGTCTTATGAAGCGTCCATGTAGTTGTTTTTCTTTCCACTTTTCTTTTCTTGTCTGTTTGTGTCCAGTTTCGATGCTGCCTGCGTTGTTCGCTGGGACGGTGTCTCTTGCTGCGGTGATCAGCCCTTCTGTGTTCTGGTTTATGTATTTCTCCAGCTCTTTTTTAGTGTCTTCTATACTTACCAGTCCTTTTCCCCTTCGTTTATCTTCACGTAGAGTCTGTCTGTATTGTCTTTTGGATGTAGTGCGTTGTGCATGGTCATTAATTTTCTAGTCCTCTGGTCAAGGTGCCTGACTTCTTCTTCTTCTTCTTCTTCTTCTTCTTCTTCTTCTTCTTATTATTATTATTATTATTATTATTATTATTATAATAATAATATAAATTGGAATTTTTTTTATTCCAGTGCTAATAAAAAATAATTACTCATGAAAGCACGTGGAATGCTACTCAAAAGTCTAAAAAGTATCTTGTCAGTCTTATACAAAAAAACATGTCTAATGAAAAGTTTGCTGCCAAAATATATTTTGATAAATATATACACATACTAGCAGGGTTACCTGGCGTTGCTCGGGTTAGAGGGATAACATCATATACAACAACAGTAAGGACTTAGAAGTAACTTTGATGTCTACTGTCTACGTTTCAGATTTCATAAAAATCTGTCCAGTAGTTTTTCATCCTATAGATGGGCAGACAGACTCACTAACTCACAGACAGACGTCTATCTTTATTATATAGATAACGTTTCCCTCTTTCGATTTTTATTTTATTTTCCTATCTATAAGCTGGCCTTCCTACCTCTAATTCAGCCCTGTTCTTAACAAGCAAACCCTCACTCACGTTACTGGACTTAACTCTCCCCCCCCCCCCCACCTCCTTTCGAAATTTAAAACAGTTGGTAACATTTTTTGCTTGTAACATGTAATTTTAATTTGTTTAAGCGTGTAACTTGTAATTTTTAAAAATGTTTTGATATCATTACAGGAGTATTTGATTATATGCAACAGACAAATTGAAGAAATTGTTGAATTAGTGCGAGGCAAATTAAGTACCGGTGCCCGAACCAGCCTTGGTGCACTTACTGTCATCGACGTACATGGTAGGTATGCAATTAAATGTATTAGTATATATATATATATATATATATATATATAGGCAGCAAGTTATTACCCAAACAGGCTTGGTTGAATAACACAATGGCAGTCCATATAAAATTTTGCCGATTGTTCGACATTCTTGGTCGTCCTAAGCAGTAGGTTTTTTTTTTAAATGAGAAGACTTGATTTATTATATGGACTGCCGCCTGAAACCCGAAAGATTGCTTGACGCCTCGAAAACCTTAAAAAGAAGTTAAGCAAACGTGAAAATTCCGTGTTGTTCAACAAAGCCTGTTTGAGTAATATATATATATATATATATATATATATATATATATATATATATATATAAATATATTTAGGCAGCAAGTTATTATTTAAGCAGGCTTTGTTAAACAACACGGAATTTTCGCGTTTGTATAGCTTTTTTGTGAGATTTTCAAGATATCTATAAAAACAATAACTCAAGTCTTCTCATTTACAATAAAAAAAAGCTACCCCGGAGGACGATCAAGAAGGTCGAAAGCGCTAGAGAAATGTCCGAATTATGAACAATCGGCGAAATACTATATAAACTACCACCCAAAACCCAATAGATTGCTCGACGATTCGAAAACCTCACAAAAAGCTATACAAACGCGAAAATTCTGTGTTGTTTAACAAAGCCTGCTTATATATATATATATATATATATATATATATATATATATATATAAGGTTAATACAACAAAAGATATAAGAGGCAACTAATATCTTTAATTAGTGAACATCCGGATAGAAATAAAGCTCAATATACTGGATAGAGCATTAATAAAATAAGGTGAGAATCAAATTTTATCACAGTTCAATGTTCAGGCAAAGTACTTTAAAGTCCTTTACTCATGAGTTTTCAAAGAAAATCTTCTCCTCAGAGGACCATTACCGCAATGACATTACTGCAGGTAATAAAAATTAAACTTTGAAAATATATGAAAAAATATATATAAAAATACATAAAAGTATATAAAACATCAAATATATCGGCCCAAAACATACTTTTTTGTAAACCTATACAGTTCATCCACGTCAACAAGCTTAAAATAGCTCCAGGCAAGATATCAAAGAGGTTGATTAAAAAATAATCCAAATGGTGAATGGTGGTACAAAAATGTTATCCAGGCGGGAAATTCGTTTGCTATCGATGCAGTAGATAGCGGTGAAAAATGTATTTAAGGTGTATGCAAATTGATGAAACGATAAGAAAACGATATATATTTTTTTAATATATTTTCAAAGTTTAATTTTTATTACCTGCAGTAATGTCATTGCGGTAATGGTCCTCCGAGGAGAAGATTTTCTTTGAAAACTCATGAGTTAAGGACTTTAAAGAACTTTGCCTGAACATTGAATTGTAATAAAATTTGATTCACACCTTATTTTATTCTTTCACTTTATCTATTGCTATATATATATATATATATATATATATATATATATATATATATATATTGTGTGCAGAAATGTGATCTTCTTTTAGCATTAGACGTGTGCTTTCTTTTGGAGAAAGAGGCTCTCTTATATGCGAGGCCTGTCTAAAACGTATCCGACCATAGGCCAGAAAAAATATTTCAAATACATGACAGCGTTCCGCATTATCTCTTTTTCGCACCCTCTCAACAATAGCTTCACTCTGAGCAGTTTGCGGCCTGCCAGGACGCTGGTCACTCTCTGCTGATGTGCGACGATTCAGTTGAACCACTCCTTAATTTGTGTTACACATCGCATCTTCTCCAAACACCTGCTGAATCTAACGCGACAGTGGAGATGAACACTATTCTAAAAACAGACTTCCAGAGGTGTTTCCGGCAGTGGATGGATCGGTGGGCTAAGTGTGTGCAAGCACAAGAGGCCTACTTTGAAGGGGATTAGGGTCTCAACCCTGTCATGTATTTGAAATATTTTTTCTGGCCTAAGGTCGGATACCTTTTAGACAGGCCTCGTAAAAGAATAATGCCCCTGTGTGTTGAATGTGTGTGTGTGTGTGTGTGTGTGTGTGTGATAGCGTCTATTTCTAGAACAACAACAAAAAATTCCTAGCCTTTCGATAATACACATGCTAATTCTCTACTGACCTAACTACAGCCAGTCAATAGAGCCGAGGCTGTATAAAACAGACACTTTTGAGTCAACAACAACAACAACAACAACAACAACAACATATGGTTCACATGTTTATTGTATGTTGGAGGTCAAGCTGGTTATTAGCACGTTCTGTTGGTGGTTTATGTTATTGGTTGATATAATAGTTCGATATTTAGTTCATTTGGGTTGTTTGTTACTTTGTCAATCTAACTGTTCATTACTTTGTTCAATACGCTGTCTGGTGAAAGACGAGGCACCATTGGTACTATAAACCCCATTTTCATTCCACTTCTTATACGTATCAATAAGAACTCTCTTTCTCTCTCTATCCTTGTGACAGTTGCATTTTAAATTTCTTGAATAATTTAAATCAAATCCATCGGTTTTCTGTGTGTTTCTCCAAATCTCTTGTAACATTCTTTTGTTTTTGCAAAAAGAAAATGCGTTTTTAAGGGAAAATTTCTATGAAAATAAAAGATAAGATTTTATTTTTAATGTAATTATTATACAACTGTGGTTAAATGTTTCCTTTTCACTCCTCGGATTTCTATTTGAAATCCAATGGGCAATGGCCTCACAGGTTCGAATCACCAGATTGAAGTTAGTAGTCAGTATTCAGCTGTCTGACCAGTTAAGCTAGAACTAAATAAACAGAGATAGAAGCCAAGAAAGTTGGTATATAAGCAGGCTGAGACGTTCCATTATACTTAGATGAGCGGTTCAATTGGTTACTAATCAATGAATGTATAATATATCAGATAAATATTGCTTCATTAAAGCAAGAATTCTCCTATCAACTATTTGGAGCCATTTAAAATCCTGTAAGTTTCAATTTGATTCTACAGGATGACTAAAAATATTTGCAATATTTTGGGTACTTTGGCAGCTCCGGCTGCTTTGCCAAAGCCATGAATGTGACAAAACACACTGGACAGTGAGATGCCGTGTTCACCTGATACTCCGTCTTCTATGTACCACATTTACCTCTATAAGCACAAATCCAAGGTTTTAGACCTACCTAGCCTGATCGGATTGTCGAGGTTCAACAACCCAAGCAACATTTTTTGGTTCTTGCAATCCAAACAACATTTCCTGAACCCTCTGGTTACTGTACTCTGATCAATTACATCAATTCCGTTGTCAGACAACACATGTTTGTTTGGTTGCTTTCATAGCGTCATGGCCAGTTAAAACTTGTAAATACTAACTTATATGTTCATCAGCGAAGCATTAAAAAACATGTCAGTGCAATAATTACCACGATATCACCAACCACAGCGGGTATTCACTAGGTCTTAAATTGCTTTGGTCACATGACATATGCACCGTAAAACTTTTTACTCACCATTGTATTATGTAGACATTAAAATATAAAAAAACCTATTGAGAAAAGTGGCTTCTTCTCTTTGATTTTTCTACTTTTTGTTTATTGATTTTTAAATCAATCCAGGAATTTTTTTCAGAAATACACGCCATTTATACGATGCTGTGCATTTGTAATTATCATTTTATTATTTTTTCTGAATGTATTTACTCTGAATTTCTTTAACATTTTTTAAAGATTTTTTCAAAACATTTCTTCTTTTTTTTTCTTCTCTGTGACCTTTCTACTTTTTTCTACTTTTTATATTTTGTAATTTTTTCGACTTTTTTTTATCTTTTTACTTTTTTTTTACTCTTTGATATTTCTATTTTTTCTTCTTTTCTGTGATCTTTCTACTTTTTCTACTTTTTTTTATCTTTCTACTTTTTCTTTTTGATTTTTCTACTTTTTCTTTTACTTATTAATCTTTCTACTTTTTCCACTTTTTAAAATCTTTTTACTTTTTCTTTTTGATCTTTCTACTTTTTCTTCTTCTCTGTAATCGTTCTACTTTTTCTGTTACTCTTTGATCTTTCTACTTTTTCTTCTCTGTGATCTTTCTACCTTTCCTCCTTTTTATTTTTCTACTTTTCTTCATTTTTTAATCTTTTTATTTTTTCTACTTTTTTAAAAACCTTTTCTTCTTTTTTACTACTTCTCCCCTTTGATCTTTCTGTATTCATATTTACCAGCAAATAGACATAGAAATCATTTATTAACTTCTAAAGTAAATTGTGTCTTTTATATATTTTTAATATTTAATGCCTTTATAAGAAGTTAACTGTGATTATATTTCAGCACGTGATGTGGTAAATGAATTGGTTGTAACTAATGTGATTCATGCAAATGATTTCGCCTGGCTCTCTCAACTGCGGTATTATTGGAATAAAGACGTTTCCGTGTGTATGATTACTACAAACCTCAAATATGGCTATGAGTATTTGGGAAACTCGTGTCGATTGGTCATCACCCCTCTTACAGATAGATGCTACAGGTACGTTTTCATATATATATATATATATATATATATATATATATATATATATATATATAGTAAGCTATGAAAATATATTTATGGCAGTTAAGCTACACAGAGGCTCCCGTCTTTCATCCCCGAGGGGAATCTTCAGGCTAAAATGCATGGAGTTATTTTGCCGGGTGTTTTTATATACACGGCTGGCTAGTTAACCAATCAGATTCTTTGTTATTCTCTCAGCCAATCGCTGGGCTTCCCGCAAACAAAGGTCTTGTGACAGTATGTATTTATTCCAATTCATATTACCTGTGAATGTTAGCACTAATCAAAATGACATCGACAATTAATTCAGGGCACATTCTATTCCTATATATTTTAATTTAAAAAAAATTCTTATTTCTGTTTTCGTTAGCATAGGGACGGGGGATTCTTCCAAATGCCAGACTATCACCTGCTATTTAAAGGCTCCAACTGAGTGCTCTTTTAAGGATTTTGGCCGTTCCCTTAAGTGCAATTATTTGGATTTCTTTTGCACTTGATTTTCCGGGAATACTTTCCAGATACTTTTTGAAATTTTTCTTCATGAGGCCTTTAGCTCCTATTATAACTGGGATAATGTTGATGTTTTGTAGGTTCCAGTTTCTCTTCATATCATACATTAGTCCTTGGTATTTTGTCACCTTCTCCCTTTCTGCTCTGTTTAAGCCTTGTCATTTGGAACACTCACCTCAATCAGTGTTGCCTCTCTTTCTGCCTTATTTAATATGACTATGTTCGGTTTTACTGCTGCATTTTCCAGGTAGGTAGATGTAGAAACCACATAATCATAATGTATGGTATACTTATCGTTTCCCACAGTCCTCTCCGGTAGATGTTCCCAGGACCTAGTGCTACACTGGATATTCAGATTTTTACAGATGGTCCAGTGTATGTATTTGCATATACATGTGTATGTCTTTGTGTTTCTATCTGTGAAATACAAATTATCAAAATGGATTTTGTTTCTACTAACGGATCACCGCTTATCAAGGCCAAAAGCCAATCGAGGATAAGGGTTACTAAGATGGAATAATTGTCAGTTGAAAGGTGAAGAACCTTATGGTAGGATTTAGAATGATTGTTGGAATGGACCAAGTTCGAATACCTGTGGGAACAGTTCATGACAGGAATCTGTTGACATTGGATTCGAAGACGACTGTGTTGTAATCTGCAGGGAATCAGTCCCGTGGTAATGTGTTCTACGGATGAGAAGTCCTTGCGAAGGATCTCTGTTTGTGGAAATTCCGCCTGACGCTAGGCACACGGAGTTAAACAGGAAAGTTTTTTTTCCGTTGTGGTAGGAAACGAGTTCTTGCTGTGAATGTCTTACAAGGAAGAAACCATACATTGGAGCTCAGTCGAGCACCTACCATGGAAATAACGATAGAGTAGAGAAAGACTAGCAACGTCTCTACTGTGCGAAAGGAGCTGTAAAGAAGAGAAGAGATTGAAGCTCAGTCGAGCACCTTCCATGGAAATAACGATAGAGTAGAGAAAGACTAGCAACGTCTCTTCTGTGAAAAAGAGGCAGTAGGGAAGAAAAGTGGACATTCCTCACTAGATTTCGAAGTCGGTTTTGCACTCTGTCAATGCAGGAAATGGTTCTCTGAGTGACACCTCTTCAGATGTGGCAACAGTATTTTTTTCTGGTAGCTGCCATAATGGGAGGAATTTAAAAAAACAACAACAAATAACGCCATTGTTTACTTCTGGGGTTTAGTTTACTTCTTTCAGGAATTTACAGCAATGTACATCGAGATGGGATGTAATTTCCCGACCCACCCCTGTAGGAGTGGTGAACTTTGACAAAGATGTCTGGTCACTTTGGTGTCGTATACCTAAAAGGAAAATCGACGTCGCTTCTCTGCCAATGTACTTCCTCCCAAGATGTCATATCCTGCAACGTAATCATAACTTTCTTATAGAATTCTCGACTATTCTAACTTATGCTTACTTTAGCCATATGTGAAAAGCTACCGTTTTAAACATGAATTTTACACACTCGTCTCTAATCTTGTGTAAGTTTGAAATATCGTTTTCATAGGTAAATGCAAAAATTGATTGGATACACCTTTTTTTTTTTAATTAAAATTTTTATTTTTATTAATGAGTCACCACTTATCAAGGCCAAAAATTACTCGAATATAAGAACTTAAGATTATTCATTCTTGTTCTTGGTTTTACATGAACAATAAATAATAGTAATACAAACTTGTTAGAAAAAAAACTTTTGAATTCTATTCATTCGCATCTGTTGGCAAAAAGATTATTTTAATGCTCGTCTTCTTCATATTCTTTAAAATCCTTTCGGATTTCTACCATTTTTTATTTGTTTTTGCTCAAGTAGTATTGTTCATTTTCTCTGTAGAACACTAATGGGTGCTTTGAAATTAAATCTTGGCGGTGCCCCTGAAGGTCCGGCTGGTACTGGGAAGACCGAAACCTGCAAAGATCTTGCTAAAGCAATTGCCAAACAGGTCAGTTTTTCTGGATTCCTTAGCTAAACGGTGTATTCGATTCTATGCTTGAGAGCTAATTTAAACGCTATAAACTTTTTCTCTTTTTTGTTTTATTTTCAGTGTGTCGTATTCAATTGTTCTGATGGTCTTGACTATCAAGCAATGGGCAAATTCTTTAAAGGTCTGGCCCAAGCTGGCGCCTGGGCCTGTTTTGATGAGTTCAATCGTATTGAGTTGGAAGTGCTCTCTGTAATTGCCCAACAGATCCAATGCATTCAGATTGCCATTTCAAATCAGAAAGTGAAATTCATGTTTGAAGGCACAGAGTTAAACCTCGATCCCACCTGTACCATGTTCATTACTATGAACCCCGGTTATGCTGGACGGCAGGAATTACCTGATAATCTGAAGGTAAACTTTCTAGCTTTATTCTCTTCTTGTTCATTCTTTAAACATTTTACCTTATTTGTTTTCTGCTTTGCTTGGTTTGGTAGTTTGGTAGTTTTGTTTTACGGCATATCAACCCTTTTTGGGTTATTTAATGCCGAATCTGGTCTTGTTTTCTTCTCTTTTTTGTTTCTTTCCCCTGTTAATATCTGTTTCTATTTGACCCATAGTTGGGACCCTAACAGGTACTACCACTCCGGGTCAGGGTGGACCTGGGAGCAATGGTAATTAAGAGGAGGCTCCACATTCCCCAAAGTCCGTAAGCCGGATCTCACCATCGGATGTAGTTTAAGGTCATATCCAGGACCGGGAGTAGGGTAGGAAAAATAAAAATAAAAAGGGGAGGGAGAAAGGCAGAGGGGCTGTTGTTTTTGGTTTTGGTTTTGTAGAACATAATTAAGTTTTACAAAAAAAAAAAAAAAAAAAAAAAAAAACGTCAATGTAGGTGAATTTCGTCTCAGGGAGCCACAGGGCAGCCTGATCTGGTATCACCAGCTGCTTTGCTTGTCTTTGAACCATGTGGTCATACGACAATTTCCAACTTCTTTATGTAGTCTTTTGCATTATAATTAAGCTCTGTGAATTCTTTAAAACTGCACTGGTTGGGTAGTAGAAGGTAGGCAAGGCAGTGCTTGCATCGTATGACCATTCTCTCCGTTTTTGCAGATGGTTGGTCGGTTTTGTAGCCCCATCTGCCCATAGCAGCTTATGATTGCTCGATTCCCATTCTCGTGGGGTTGAGTGTCCTCCGCTGGAACCACGATGCTTCTGAGCCAAAAAGTGAGGGCTTCAGAAACGGGTATGCCAATATCAATAGAAAGGGAGCCTATTTTCTATCTCTTTGGTCCACAGCTGCAGTCTGGTGTCTTCCTGAGATGTTGTTAGGGGCTGAACATGGCTGAGGAAGCTTCTCCTTGACTTCAGTCGTTGAGCCGTTGGTTCAAATCGATGAACTTGATTTTATTGGCTGTTGCAAGCAGTCATTTTCTTCGTAGAGCAATCCTTTCAACCATCGTTACTTTATTTCGGTTGAAGATGAAGCTAACAATTAATCTTTTTTCACCTCAATGTGAACATCATTCCACATTGTTGTAAAATCACCTGAAATTGAAAAGGTTCTGTAACGGAGAGCGGCCGATTGAAGTAGATGCAGACACTTGTCGGCGCCGTTCAAAGAGGCAGCGTCTGCTATGCTGTGTGTGTGGGGCGAACCCGAAAACCCTCGTTGCCGACATAAAAAGAAAGAGGAGTGGGAGGAGAGAGGCGTCAGAAAGTGAAATAAGTTTTAATTATTTCATTTGTTCATGCAAATTAGGTTGTTTGCATGCGTGGGATTTTCGTTATAATAAGAGAGCGAAAAGTTAAGAGTCAGTCAGTTTTTGTCGTGGATATCGTTCTGAACGCGTATTGGAAAGCGAGCAAAAGAAAAGAGTGCTGGATTTTCTTTCATGTTGATTTGAAAGACGTTTTTTTTATATACAGTTGAGAGAGACGGTTTTTTTTATACAGTTGAGAGAGACGGTTTTTTTTATACAGTTGAGAGAGACGGTTTTTTTTATACAGTTGAGAGAGACGGTTTTTTTTCCTGCCATTTGGACTTGATCTTGGCGACATCTCTATTTAAAGATTAGTTCGTTATTCTTTTTTTTCTTACAGGTTCTATCTGCCTTTCATGTAGTTTTGAGATACTTTAACTCAATGTTTGGCAAACCATAATTTATTCATAAGTTGATAAAAACATTTCAATTTCCCACTGATGTGTCGATAGAAAAGAAATGTACACTTTAGGAGTATCCTTAACGTTAATTGGCAATCGTTTCCATCAGACACCACTGTTCTCCAGCAAGCTTGTGTGTCCAGAATAAAGGTGCACATAAGATGTAAGATGCGCTGAGCAAGGCCCTGATTAGGATGGAAGATGCTCCTTAAGCATCTGTTACATGAGGAACTGCAGCATAAACAAACGTCGTTTTAAAGAAACGTCGTTTTAAAGATGTACTAAAAAACAATCTGAAAACCCTTAATTTGTTTTCTGTTTTCTTTATGTTTTCCTTTGCATTATCATTGAGCTCTGCGAATTCTTTCAAGCTGCACTGTTTGGGTAGTAGAGGGTAGACAAGGCAGTATTGCATTGTATGGTCTTCCTCTCCATATTCACAGATGGTGGGGTCGGTTTTGTGGCTCCATCAAGCCATAGCAGTTTATGATCGCCCGATTTCCTTTTCTTTTGTTGCCCCCATCAGGCCATATGAGTAGAGATAAGGCTGATGGAATTGACTGAACAACTACTGGAATAAAAATATGATTACATCTCAGGTTTGCTTTTTGCATTCCAAAAAAGTTGATTGTTTCAAAATGGGAATCGCCTTGGAATTTCATGAGTGGAAAAGTTGGTACACGAATTTGTTTTATAGAAGGTCACCACTTGTCAAGGCCGAAGGATAAGAGTTAAGGAGATGGAATGATAGCTAGTTAAAAGGTGATGAACCCCATGAAAAGATTGAAGATGTTTAATAAACTACACTAAGTTTGATTGCTTCAAAACCAATCTGAAAACCTTTGGCATAAACGTTGAAGACTGGGAGAGGATGACTCGGGAGCAATCGGTTTAGTACACACATATCTATGATATATAATAGAATCACGTTGATACACCGGTTTCCATTAGATCACTGAAGTTATGCGACGTTGAGCCTGGCCAATACTAAATGGGTGACCATTTGAGAATACCAGGTGCTGTATGTGGCCTGGAGAGGACATAGGCTCCACCAAGTTCTATCATGCCCACTGAAAAGTTAGGATAGATAAAATATCTGCATGACTCTCCGACGACGTCCCTTGTGGGATATGGATGAATGCATGGATATCTATGATGACTGCGGAAGATTTGAGGCAAAGTGAATAGAGTACTCTATCTTAAAATGTGCTTTGCAGAAGTGGTACTGGTGCCAAACTGGTGCATTTACATGTAAAATAACGTTTTTATTTGTAATTTTAAATTAATATTTCTGTAAGAAACTTAGGTGGTCATATAGAACATGCCGACAGAACATGCTTTAGGCCATAACACAAAATATGATTACATTTCATGTTTATTCTTTTATCGGAATTTTATTACCAACCATCTTTATCTGATTGCTACCAACCTCAACTGGTTGACTCGTTTACGTAGAAATATACAGCTCATTAGTTTGCAAACTATTTTGACACGTTTAATCATTTTGCAGAACTTTTTAAATCACATTTCTAAAAGAATGGGATTTATTTTCTAACAAAACTTCTATCTCCGCTCCCTCTCTCTTTCTCTCTAGTCGTCCTTTTATCTTCCCATACCATATAATCTGGACTCATTCCCATACCATCAGATTCCTTCCCATACCATCCGACTTGGACTCCTTCCCATACTATTTGACTTTCATTCTTTCTCATACCATATAATCCTGACTCATTCCCATACTATCCGACTCATTCCCATACCATCCGACTCATTCCCATACTATCCTACTCTGACTCTTTCCAATACCATCCAACATGAACTCCTTCCAATACCATGCAACTCGGACTCCTTTCACTACATTCTGCTCGGACTCCTTCCCATACCATTCGATTCCTTCCCATACCATCCATCTCCAACTCCTTCACATGCATTCTAACTCCCACTCTTTCGCATACCATCCAACTCTGATTCCTTCCAATATAATTCAACTCCACCTCGTTTCCATACCAGGCGACTCCACATCGTTTCCATACCATCCGACTCCGTCCCATATCATCCGAATCCGTCCGATACCATCCAACTCTTTCTTATATCATCCGACTCCTTCTTATACCATCTGATTCTGACTCCTTCCCATACTAACTGACTCTGATTCTTTCACATACAATCCGACTGACTCCTTCCCATATCAACCGACTTTGATTTATCCCATACCAGCTGATTCAAACTTCTTCTCATACCATCTAACTCGGACTCAGTCCCATACCATCCGACTCTTTCCGATACCATATGACTCAATCTTCTTACTGTCGAATAGCGCTTTAAAACAATTCATACCTTCGTATTTTCTTGGCCGGCTTCATCGTCCAGTGGTTGAGTCTTTCTTCGCCTCTGTACTGCCGTGGCCATCTCCGGGAGCTGTCTGTAACAAAGGACCTTTATCGCTTCATAAGACAACAATCTTATTATTTTTAATTATTTTTATTCAGGCGTCGTTTGTATTGCCGTGGCGTTGTGTCTTGCTATCGTTGAGAGAGAGAGAGAGAGAGAGAGAGAGAGAGAGCTTTACGAATATCGTAGTTAGATTATTACTACTGTCCTAACTATTCCTAGAGAGAGAGGGGGGATCCTTTCGCCTGTCTTCTATTTAGAGAATACTCCCTTCTGTTAACGTCACATTCTTGGATCTTGATTCTCTCGCCTTCACACAGTAACTCTCAAAATCCAATTCAATGTTCCCACGCTAGCGAAATCTCGCACCAACTCTCATTGTCAACACACAGGTGCAATCTGACTTTTGACCTCAGCAACCTAAGATCACATCAGCTGTCATTCCCGGCGTGGGAAAACGCACCCATAGCCTCGGACGAAATGACTCCGCTACAACCGCGTAAGTCAAACCCCATCTCGAATAGATGCGTCCAAGCCATTATCTAACACTCTCATAAAGGTTCTTATATCCACCCACAAATTACGTCCGTCAATATATAACATTACCATACCATACAACTCGGACTCCGTACCATACCATGCGACTCTGATTCTGTGCTGAACTCCAGGCTCTGACTCCTACCCGAACCTCAGGCTCTGACTCCTATCCGAACCTCAGGCTCTGACTCCTACCCGAACCTCAGGCTCTGACTCCTTCCCCAACCGCAGGCTATGACTCCATCCCAAAGCTCAGGCTCTGCCCCCTTCCCAAAGCTCAGGCTCTGACTCCTTAATAAATATCACTGTCAATCTGAAAAAAAAACTATGAAGAGATTATGACATGAAACTTTTACAAAATATACAAAATATTACTCGCAAATTTGGCTTAAGAACTGTTGTTTAAATTCTTTTTAATTTATAATGGCGAAAAAATAGTTCTCAATAAAATTCAATTTTGACTTTTTACTGTATACACATAAACTTATAATCCAAATGTAATTTATGATATAATACAGAATCTCAGCTGAAATAAATTTGATGGGTAGAATCCTCTTTGAGAAAGAAATTTTTTCGCAGCAATAAATGTCAAGTGTTAGCAGCTAAGCTGACTTACTGGAAATCTTTCCTCCAATAAAAAAAACCCAAATGCTAGATCTCTTGGCCTGTTATAGGGATGGCCTTGGTTGAATGTAAAATTGCACAAATTGATTTGTGTGTGTGACAAATGTACAATACGATTGGAGATTGTGGATCTCTTACTTCGCTATTAGCTCTGCATCATTCTGACATTCCTTCCAAGAGTATCCAGTGTCTCTCGAGATAGAAAGGGGTTAGGGTTAGGGTATCCATTGTCTCTCGAGATAGAAAGGGGTTAGGGTTAGGGTATCCATTGTCTCTTGAGATAGAAAGGGGTTAGGGTTAGGGTATCCATTGTCTCTTGAGATAGAAAGGGGTTGCTACAAATGTACAATAAAAGAATCTCTAAATCGGCACTTGGTATGCCATTCACTCTGGGTGGGTTGAACCGGCTTCCTTCAAAGGAGGAAGTTTCTAGGGAGTATCAAACTTCCAAGCGGTCCTCAGTCGCATCTATATCCCGGTTAGGGGAAATGTCGACTTAGGTTTTTGCAGTTCTTGCAGTGTCAACGTCCTCCTACATACAGCACCTGGTATTCCCAAATAGTTACCCATCTGGTACTTACCAGGCTCAGCATTGCTTAATTTCGATGATATGACGAGAACTGATGTGTCAACGTGATTGTGTCGTATATAAATTAACAATAATATTACAAAAACGATTTTTTTTCTGTAAATTATATTTTCTTTTTCTAATCGGTCAGGTTTTATTCCGGACTGTTGCTATGATGGTTCCAGATTATGGACTAATTGGTGAAATTGTTCTCTATTCAATGGGTTTCGTCGATGCAAGAAGGTAAGCATTCTTTGATAACAAATGACCATTGGTTAAATTAATTCTTTGATAACAAATGACCATTGGTTAAATTAATCTTTGATAACAAATGACCATTGGTTAAATTAATTCTTTGATAACAAATGACCATTGGTTAAATTAATTCTTTGATAACAAATGACCATTGGTTAAATTAATTCTTTGATAACAAATGACCATTGGTTAAATTAATTCTTTGATAACAAATGACCATTGGTTAAATTAATTCTTTGATAACAAATGACCATTGGTTAAATTAATTCTTTGATAACAAATGACCATTGGTTAAATTAATTCTTTGATAACAAATGACCATTGGTTAAATTAATTCTTTGATAACAAATGACCATTGGTTAAATTAATTCTTTGATAACAAATGACCATTGGTTAAATTAATTCTTTGATAACAAATGACCATTGGTTAAATTAATTCTTTGATAACAAATGACCATTGGTTAAATTAATTCTTTGATAACAAATGACCATTGGTTAAATTAATTCTTTGATAACAAATGACCATTGGTTAAATTAATTCTTTGATAACAAATGACCATTGGTTAAATTAATTCTTTGATTACAAATGACCATTGGTTAAATTAATTCTTCGACAACAAATGACCATTGGTTAAATTAATTCTTTGATAACAAATGACCATTGGTTAAATTAATTCTTTGATAACAAATGACCATTGGTTAAATTAATTCTTTGATAACAAATGACCATTGGTTAAATTAATTCTTTGATAACAAATGACCATTGGTTAAATTAATTCTTTGATAACAAATGACCATTGGTTAAATTAATTCTTTGATAACAAATGACCATTGGTTAAATTAATTCTTTGATAACAAATGACCATTGGTTAAATTAATTCTTCGACAACAAATGACCATTGGTTAAATTAATTCTTTGATAACAAATGACCATTGGTTAAATTAATTCTTTGATAAAAAATGACCATTGGTTTAATTAATTCTTTGATAACAAATGACCATTGGTTAAATTAATTCTTTGATAACAAATGACCATTGGTTAAATTAATTCTTTGATAACAAATGACCATTGGTTAAATTAATTCTTTGATTACAAATGACCATTGGTTAAATTAATTCTTCGATAACAAATGACCATTGGTTAAATTAATTCTTTGATAACAAATGACCATTGGTTAAATTAATTCTTTGATAACAAATGACCATTGGTTAAATTAATTCTTTGATAACAAATGACCATTGGTTAAATTAATTCTTTGATAACAAATGACCATTGGTTAAATTAATTCTTCGACAACAAATGACCATTGGTTAAATTAATTCTTTGATAACAAATGACCATTGGTTAAATTAATCTGCCTAAATTGTGTACATTTGAAGGCAGTGCCAATGCAATTTGGTAGAAAACATTGGAAGACTTCCAAGCGAAAACACATGCAGATTGAGTGGTGATTTCTTTCTGAAAAGGAGGTTTACCTCGGAAATGTAAAGAATATGTCACCATCCATACCATCCTTGTTTGACATATTACGTTGGTAAATAAATATTTAATCGATAAATATTGAATTCTTCAATATTGTCATTTGATCGGTTTACCTTGTTTCGTATCCTACGATGTTTTCTACAAAAATGCATTCTCACCACTTTAAAAAATTCAACTTTTTACACACTACACACAATGCTTTAAGCAAACTAACTTCTGTTGACATTTATTTTTCAAATTTTTTAGTTTTTTTATGTTTGATTCGGTTTTCATTTTGTTCTTGAAATTCTGTGCAAATTCTTTAACACTTCATTTGCTTTTGTTTCATGCGTTTCATGACATAATAATACATATATTGTATACTTTGTCTATTTCTTTTCCAAAAAATGTTATTTCCAAGAATACCTCCCGCCTCCGAGTGAACTCAATTGAATTGTCATGCATTTCACTTGCAGCCTTGCCGGTAAAATATTTGCAACTTACCGCCTCTGTTCAATTTAATTGTCATGCATTTTACTTGCAGCCTTGCCGGTAAAATTGTTGCAACTTACCGCCTCTGTTCAATTTAATTGTCATGCATTTTACTTGCAGCCTTGCCGGTAAAATTGTTGCAACTTACCGCCTCTGTTCAGAACAACTTTCTTCCCAACATCACTACGATTATGGAATGCGGGCTGTCAAGTCTGTCTTGACCGCAGCAGGAAATTTGAAATTGAAACTGTCGCATCTCGATGAATCTGTGCTGTTATTAAAAGCCATCAACGATGTCAACTTACCCAAATTTTTGAGCCAGGTTAGCATTATTCCATGTACCATTTTGTGTATTTCATTTTTGCGTTCCTTGGTGTTTCCTCGATTATTCCATTTACCATTTTGTGTATTTCATTTTTGCGTTCTTTGGTGTTTCCTCGATTATTCTATTTACCATTTTGTGTATTTCATTTTTGCGTTCCTTGGTGTTTCCTCGATTATTCCATTTACCATTTTGTGTATTTCATTTTTGCGTTCTTTGGTGTTTCCTCGATTATTCCATTTACCATTTTGTGTATTTCATTTTTGCGTTCTTTAGTGTTTCCTCGATTATTCCATTTACCATTTTGTGTATTTCATTTTTGCGTTCCTTGGTGTTTCCTCGATTATTCCATTTACCATTTTGTGTATTTCATTTTTGTGTTCTTTGGTTTTTCCTCGATTATTCCATTTACCATTTTGTGTATTTCATTTTTGTGTTCTTTGGTGTTTCCTCGATTATTCCATTTACCATTTTGTGTATTTCATTTTTGCGTTCTTTGGTTTTCCCTGATTATTCCATGTATTCAAAAAAAGGAAAAGAAAATAGTTTTTATTGTGAAACTATGCAGAATATTTACCATTTATTTGCATCAAATGATTCACAGAATCGAAAATGGCATTTAGAGTGAACAATTCCACAGATCAGTAGATAAGGATTTGAAACTATTCAGTTTCATTTACAGTATTTTTTTAAAAGCAACTCTGAGACAATAGGATTGTCCGACTACCCAACAATTGAAACATGCTATCTTGACTTCTGCACATCCCTTGAAACCAATCGAACCATCAGGGGTGTGAAATTACTCTTGATCTTCGACAGGGCCTGGTCTATTGTGTAGTCGGAGAGGTCCCTGCATTTTTGCTCTGACAATTGCACCTTTGAAAATGTAGAAGGTTGCATGGTTTTATAGAGATAGGGGTCGACTTATCTGTTGTTTCTAAACTGGCTAATAAGTTAAATTGCTGATCCAGAGTTATGAGAGTCATGGCATCCGCCAATATTTTACTCTGGTGTTCAACGTTAGCAAGGCAAGCCACCATCTGACTTGCCACACTGTTGCTGAAATTGTTCACTTGCCAACCACTATTATTCACATTTGGACAAATTACGACAAACTTGTAAGCAGGCAGAAAATGGTGATTAACTCGCCGTCTTTCTCCCGCATAGTGTGATACTCTCGTCTGTACACTTCTTTAAATAGTTCTTTGATGGAGACAAATTTTATTGTAGTAATTGTCCTTCAGTAGCAGAGTTGAGCATCTCGTTCCACCAAGGTCGAACAGCAGTCTGTTCACCTCTGAATCACAAGTCCATTACAAACAATTGCCAGGTTCGTCAGACCGCACATCTTTATATCGGTTCCATGAATTCAAAAATATTGCCCGATCGCTGTCAGTCAATTCCACTCAGAAGACGATCGGGTTTTCTGACGTAAGAATTGTTCTGCTGACCATTAACTCCTCAATTCCGAAGTGCAATTTTTTCTCTTTGCGACTTGTAAATACTACTAGTTGATTTCGGCTTCATTTTATTCGTGAATAAAATCCTACTTTAACGACGTAAAGTGTGAAAGAGACTTTTGGCAAATGCTGTCAAGTTGGCGTGTTTATATGGGCACATTTACCTGCTACTGATACGCATGTGTGTACAGATTATTCTAATGTGATAAATAGTCGTTGCTGTAACATCAGTCTTGTAAGTTAGTGTTATGGGTTCAATCGGGTAGATAGAGTTTTCATTTTACATGGACAGATCAATCGGACATGAAATCCTAAAAGTCCCTTTTTTATGAATCTAGTAATAACAATAAAAAGACATAAAAAACGGGTCTCGTGAACTCCACGTACAGTTAGCCATTGTACAGCCATTGTACAGCAATTGTACAGCTTAGGTGGTCAAGATAGGCAAATCGGAAAGATGTTGAAAAAGTGGAAGATTTTCAGTAGAGAAAAGAGACAAAATGAAGACAAAGAAAACCGGAAAACGAAGTAGACGAGGTAGGGAAAAAGGAGTCATTTGGAATGAGGTAGAAAGCAATGACAGAGCTCAACTGACAAGGGTCATGGTTGACAGAGTTCAACTGAGAAATTTCATGGACGATCGTGTTAGTTTAAGCTGAGATTCAGAGGGAAACAGATGGAGAGTTAGCTCGGATATAGAGACACTAGCGACAAGACCCCAAGGATATGAACACACTCCTGTATTTAAGAAGTCACTTGTATACTATGCCTGTTGTCTTTTTTATGTATGGGAACTTTTGCTGTGGATTATGGTTTTCGCACTCCAGCGACTGACAACACTAGAATCTAGATACAGTTCATATGATGATTAAGAAGAAGAACCACAGCATATGCATTTGGGGTACGGCGGTCAGTCGGGGGTGGAGGCAGAGTTGCACATAACTCTGCACATTAAAATGTGGTTTTAGTTTTACATCACAAATCTGGACTTTGTGGTGTGTCCAACGAAACCAACTTTGTATTAATAGAGATAGAAAAAGCAAAGTCAGATGGTGGCTTGCCTTGCTAACGTTGAACACCAGAGTACAATATTGGCGGATGCCATGACCCTCATAACTCTGGATCAGCAATTTAACTTATTAGCCAGTTTAGAAACAACAGATAAGTCAACCCCTATCTCTATAAAACCATGCAACCTTCCGCATTTTCAAACGTGCAATAGTCAGAGCAAATCTTCATAAGTTGACGATACATCACTTTTGTTCTGGATAGGAAAATTTACAGTGAGAACGTTACTCTTAGAAAACATTACTCCTAGAAAACATTACTCTTCGTCTTTTTTTTGCTCTCAACACGAATCTATAGAATCTATTTTGGGGGACAATAAAAAGGAGAAATAAGGTTTTTATTTTTAGAAAAATCAGATTGAATAATACAGATAGTGATGAACTTATAGATACGAGGGCATGAAGTGACCAGCCGATTGATCAGATCGGCTCTTTCCGATCCCCTGTCTAGTCGAAGTAAGGGCCGAAGTGGAGTGTTGCAAGCCACGTGATCATTTATGCACAGACTGCTCAGTAACCAGGATTCCATCCTAAGGCATCATATGGCCTACAGGTGGCCCCGTTTTCAGGGGGGGGGGGGCTTCTGCATGGGGTTGCAGTCGCCGAATTCGGGATGATGATGATGATGATGATGATGATGATGGCTAACATCTTTTGATGCCTTGAAATAAAGGAAGAATAAATGAAACTGATCAATAAAACCTTTACTATCGAGTATTTATATGATTATTTTTTGTGCCTTTTTTTTAATAGGATGTGCCATTATTTGAAGGTATCATCTCTGATTTATTTCCTGGTGTCCAATTGCCGCAACCAGACTATGGAGTCTTTATGGATGCTTTGAAAGATAATATCAAGAAGAAGAAATTGCAACCAGTTCCGTGGTTTTTAAACAAGATCGTGCAGGTTTGAAGAGCTGCCATTCTTTCACTCTCTCTCCTCCTCTCTCCCTTCTCTCCCCTCTCTCCCCCGTCTCTCCCCCTCTCCCCCCCTCTCTCTCTCTTTCACTCACTCACTCACTCACTCACTCACTCACGTGCATGCACGCACTTTTCTTATTTTTTATTGCTTTCATGTGGAATTATTTACTGATGATGTTAAATTATTTTTTGGACCATGATTGCAAGATATAGTGCAAACAGATCTAGATAGTACGTTTCAGAATTTTTTAGATGAGGATCGATAATTTGTATTATTTGGCCTTGTGGTACAACGTATAAAAGTGCTAAGTAGTAATCATCAGTTCTAAGTGAAAGTCTTCTGGAGGTTGAAGGTTCAATCCTCAATACAGGCAATACTAAGAATAGAATTACAAATTACTTAAGATTTCCACCCGGTCATGCCTGACGGAACGAGAGCAATCTACCCCTGTGGATTAAATAAAGCGTCCCATTCGAAATTCCGTGCAGATTCTTAAGTTCGACATGAAGATTTCTGAGTTTGACAAGACGCACCCGAAGAAGGGCGGTATTTACATTCGGCTAAAACGGGAGAATAACACTCCAAGACGAGAACAGTAGTCCGAATAATCCCAAAAATACAGATCTAGAAAGTTAATCAAAATGTGGGAATTGAAATTTAATGCAGAAACCGTAAAGTTTTACATATTAGAACAAAAAATATAAAATAGACCAATTAAACAAGAAAAGAAAAGAAATTGAAGAATGTGACTTGGGATTTAATTTGATGATTTAAATCTCATGATCCTATTTTCTATTATTTCAAAAGCAAATAAAACGATCGGTTGGATGATTAAGAATTGTATTTCAGGGGAAACAAATGTTATTTATTGAATATTTAAGTCTTTAATAAGACTATAGAAGCTCAGCTTCGCATGGACTGTAAGAGCTACCACTATAATATTTTGTAACGAAAAGGTCGTTAGATGAAAGGAAAACAAAGTTTTTTTTATAATTAACAAATATATTTGGTGTAAGTTGCTGAAAGTTAAAACAGTGTCACACTGAAATAAAGTAATACAATACGAAAAGTCGGCCGCCAGAAGTCTTTGAGTAGTATATCTTCCAATTGGAGAATAGCCTTGCTGGTATTTACTTCATTCCCATCGCAGAAAGATGTGACACAAGGCCGGAAGGTGGTGAAAAAAAGACAGCGCCCCTAAAGAAGGGGCACTCTGGCCTCCTAAAAATAACCTGGGCAGGCTCGTCGGTATTCCCTGGTAATGGCGCCTCAGGCAGTTAGCAATAAACCGGACGAATTTCGAAATAATGTTAAAAATGGATTTACAAGGACATTTTTGTGATATATCCGATGAAATATGTAGGAAAATTTGATCTGAATATTCATCATCTATTATAAAGACCAATGTGCATGTATATATATATATATATATATAGTAAATGCATTTAGCCTGACGATTCCCCCCGGGGATGAAACACGGGAGCCTCTGTGTAGCTTGATTGCCATATATATTTTCATTGCTTACTACCTAGCTCTACTTACGTATCGAGCACTGTTGAAGTAAATACTGAAAACTGACACATAAAAAATTATATCTCCTTATAATATTTTACGTGGATACATGAAGTACTAATATATATATATATATATATATATATATATATATATATATATATATATATATAATGAAATGAATATATATATATATATACAGGGTGTTTCAAAAGTCTTGGGAACATAACGATTTTTAATAACTCAAAAACTATTAGGAGTTGAAAAATGAAATTGGTACCGTTGGAAAGGTTAAAGTTTCAAGTTTTGTGGGGAATCTTCAAAGTTGCTCAATATGAGCACCATTCGTCACACGGCAGACATCTAGTCGATAGTCCATTTCCTGCCAAACGCGTTCCAGCATCTTGACGTCAATGGTTCCCACAACTGCCGTTACTCGAGCCTTTAGTTCGTCAATATCTCTTGGAAGGGGCGGCACATAGACTTGTTGCTTGACAAAGCCCCAAAGGAAAAAGTCACACGGGGTAAGATCTGGAGACCTAGGAGGCCAGGGCATGAGAACGTCATCACCTCGCCCAGATCTCCCAATCCATCTACCAGGCAGCCTTGTGTTAAGAAACTGCCTTACTCTAAGACTCCAGTGTGGTGGTGCACCATCTTGTTGAAAACTGAAGTCATCAGATTCTGCTTGTTCCAACTGAGCCATTAACCAGTCTTCCAGCATGTTGAGATAGGATTCACCAGTGATAGTTGCCTCTTCAAAGAAGAACGGTCCATAGACACCTTTCTTGGAAATTGCACAAAACACGTTCACTTTTGGTGAATCTCGCTCGTGCTCAAGAAGTTCATGAGGATTCTCAGTACCCCATATGCGAGTGTTATGCTTGTTAACTTTGCCATTCAGATGGAAGGTCGCCTCATCGCTAAAAACAAGCCGGTCATCAAAGCCGTTATCTTCCAACTTCTCTTGCATTGTAATGCAAAAGTCACGGCGAAGTGGCTTATCAGTGTCCTTCAACTTTTGGACCAACTTGAGCTTGTAAGGTACCATTTGCAGTCGTTTCCTTAAGACACGCCAGACAGTTGCTGGAGCAAGCTGAAGTTCCCTGCTGGCTCTTCTCACTGATTTACGGGGGCTCCACTGAAAGGCTGTCCGAACTTGCTCAACTGCATCTTCTGAAGTTGAAGGGCGACCTGTTCGCTTACTTGGGCACAAACACCCATCTTTCACAAATTTAGCATGCCATCTGACAATGGATTTCCTTTCAGGGGCTTCTTTTTTAAATTTCCTGCGAAATGCACGCTGAACACATGTCCACGATTCAGTCTTTGCAAATTGGAGGACGCAAAATGCCTTGTTTTGTTTAGAGAACGCCATTACTGCACCTGGAAAGATAACACGAAAATCATTAGTATGACCAAAAACTTGATTAAGCAAGCTTTAAAATGGCACCAGTTTCATTTTTCTACCTGGAATAGTTCATGAGATATACGCATTTGTAATGTTCCCAAGACTTTTGAAACACCCTGTATATATAATGAAATGAATATATATATATATATATATATATATATAATGAAATGAATATATATATATATATATATAATGAAATGAATATATATATATATATATATATATATATAATGAAATGAATATATATATATATATATATATATATATAATGAAATGAATATATATATATATAATGAAATAAATATATATATATATATATATATATATATATAATGAAATGAATATATATATATATATAATGAAATGAATATATATATATATATATATAATGAAATGAATATATATATATATATATATATATATATATATAATGAAATGAATATATATATATATATATATATATATATATAATGAAATGAATATATATATATATATATATATATATATATAATGAAATGAATATATATATATATATATATATATATATAATGAATATATATATATATATTTATATATATATAATGAATATATATATATATATTTATATATATATATATAATGAAATGAATATATATATATATATATATATATAATGAAATGAATATATATATATAATGAAATGAATATATATATATAATGAAATGAATATATATATATAATGAAATGAATATATATATATATATATATATATATATATATAATGAAATGAATATATATATATATATATATATATATATATATATAATGAAATGAATATATATATATATATATATATATATATAATGAAATGAATATATATATATATATATATATATATATAATGAAATGAATATATATATATATATATAATGAAATGAATATATATATATATATATATATAATGAAATGAATATATATATATATATATATACAATGAAATGAATATATATATATATATACAATGAAATGAATATATATATATATATATAATGAAATGAATATATATATATATATATATATATATATATATATAATGAAATGAATATATATATATATATATATATATATATATATATAATGAAATGAATATATATATATATATATATATATAATGAAATGAATATATATATATATATATATATATATATATATCAAGGGAGGCGCGATAGCGCTCTATCCCTTAATAGACTTCAAAAACGACCTATGCTAGAAATCTCATTTCTTTGATCAATCATAACTCAAAAACCAATAAACCAAATTATTTAAAACTTTGCACAACATTTTCATTTGATAGGTTCTATAAGTGTGTAGAATTTCAGCATCATTAGCCAAGGCAACCCAGAGATCCAGAAAGGTCAGGAGTGATTTTGTGTTATCCGTGTGTACGTGCGTATGTGTGTGCCACCCTGTATCTCATCAACTATTTGATGGATTCAGCGGATTTTTGGCAAAGATAGAGGTTCTAGGGTCTAGTTGATGGCATTTTAATTTCAGTTTACCATATACCTTAGTTTTCCAGAAAATTCCAAAAAATCTTTAAAATGACCATTGTATTGAGGCATAGCCTTTACAAAAGTAGTGACATTCCATGATAAATGCCAATATACTGAAATCATATGCCCTTAATAGGGTTTAGATGAAAATTCATATACACTAAATGTACAAAAGCAAGGAAATTCCCAAATTTTTACACTTTTATTGTCATTAAGGGTATGACTACATATCAACCAAGCCATTTCATTATCACATCACTATAGTATAAATCTCTATGCATGAGTGGATGAAGTGTGTGAGGTACGCTGAAGAAAAATTCCTACCAGTAAAATACATAGCCCTGTTGTGCTCGCATACCCTCAATAATTAGAACTTCAGGAAAACAGAGCTCATATTTTATAACTCAGAAGAATACAAAATTCATGACATAATAACTATTATGTAATCATGCTCCAAAAATTCAACATCTACACATATTTATGTGTACATATGTTTCAGAAATTTTAATAAAACTTCCTTCTTAAGCACAAAATAACAGACGAAAACTGCCTATAACTTCGCTACGGGTCCAGTTAAACAATGGAGTTGTTAAATGATTACAAACACGTAATACAAAATTATCCATCAACATCAAGAAACAATATTTTCTTATTTTAGACTTTTTTCTTTAACGAAGTGATAAGGAGTTTCGTTTGTTATTTTGTGCTGAAGAAGTTTTTTATTAAAATTTCTGAAACATATGTACACATAAATATTTGTTGATGTTGAATTTCTGAAACATATGTACACATAACTATTTGTTAATGTTGAATTTCTGTAACATATGTACACATAAATATTTGTTGATGTTGAATTTCTGAAACATATGTACACATAAATATTTGTTGATGTTGAATTTCTGAAACATATGTACACATAAATATTTGTTGATGTTGAATTTCTGAAACACATGTACACATAAATATTTGTTGATATTGAATTTCTGAAACATATGTACACATAAATATTTGTGGATGTTGAATTTCTGAAACATGTACACATAAATATTTGTTGATGTTGAATTTCTGAAACACATGTACACAAATATTTGTTGATGTTGAATTTCTGAAACATATGTACACAAATATTTGTTGATGTTGAATTTCTGAAACATATGTACACATAAATATTTGTTGATGTTGAATTTCTGAAACACATGTACACATAAATATTTGTTGATATTGAATTTCTGAAAGATATGTACACATAAATATTTGTTGATGTTGAATTTCTGAAACACATGTACACAAATATTTGTTGATGTTGAATTTCTGAAACATATGTACACAAATATTTGTTGATGTTGAATTTCTGAAACATATGTACACATAAATATTTGTTGATGTTGAATTTCTGAAACACATGTACACATAAATATTTGTTGATATTGAATTTCTGAAAGATATGTACACATAAATATTTGTTGATGTTGAATTTCTGAAACATATGTACACATAAATATTTGTTGATGTTGAATTTCTGAAACACATGTACACATAAATATTTGTTGATGTTGAATTTCTGAAACATATGTACACATAAATATTTGTTGATGTTGAATTTCTGAAACACATGTACACATAAATATTTGTTGATATTGAATTTCTGAAAGATATGTACACATAAATATTTGTTGATGTTGAATTTCTGAAACACATGTACACAAATATTTGTTGATGTTGAATTTCTGAAACATATGTACACAAATATTTGTTGATGTTTTATTTCTGAAACATATGTACACATAAATATTTGTTGATGTTGAATTTCTGAAACACATGTACACATAAATATTTGTTGATATTGAATTTCTGAAAGATATGTACACATAAATATTTGTTGATGTTGAATTTCTGAAACATATGTACACATAAATATTTGTTGATGTTGAATTTCTGAAACACATGTACACATAAATATTTGTTGATGTTGAATTTCTGAAACATATGTACACATAAATATTTGTTGATGTTGAATTTCTGAAACACATGTACACATAAATATTTGTTGATATTGAATTTCTGAAAGATATGTACACATAAATATTTGTTGATGTTGAATTTCTGAAACATATGTACACATAAATATTTGTTGATGTTGAATTTCTGAAACATATGTACACAAATATTTGTTGATGTTGAATTTCTGAAACATATGTACACATAAATATTTGTTGATGTTGAATTTCTGAAACACATGTACACATAAATATTTGTTGATATTGAATTTCTGAAAGATATGTACACATAAATATTTGTTGATGTTGAATTTCTGAAACACATGTACACAAATATTTGTTGATGTTGAATTTCTGAAACATATGTACACAAATATTTGTTGATGTTGAATTTCTGAAACATATGTACACATAAATATTTGTTGATGTTGAATTTCTGAAACACATGTACACATAAATATTTGTTGATATTGAATTTCTGAAAGATATGTACACATAAATATTTGTTGATGTTGAATTTCTGAAACACATGTACACAAATATTTGTTGATGTTGAATTTCTGAAACATATGTACACAAATATTTGTTGATGTTGAATTTCTGAAACATATGTACACATAAATATTTGTTGATGTTGAATTTCTGAAACACATGTACACATAAATATTTGTTGATATTGAATTTCTGAAAGATATGTACACATAAATATTTGTTGATGTTGAATTTCTGAAACACATGTACACAAATATTTGTTGATGTTGAATTTCTGAAACATATGTACACAAATATTTGTTGATGTTGAATTTCTGAAACATATGTACACATAAATATTTGTTGATGTTGAATTTCTGAAACACATGTACACATAAATATTTGTTGATATTGAATTTCTGAAAGATATGTACACATAAATATTTGTTGATGTTGAATTTCTGAAACATATGTACACATAAATATTTGTTGATGTTGAATTTCTGAAACATATGTACACATAAATACTCAATACATCAATATATGTTGCCGACATTTTAGATGGCATATCAATCGAAATATCTTGCCGTCATTCTTGACGACATGGGTACACTCCTATTATATATTCGGTAAGATTGTTTTCTTTTAATATTTTCATGAAATTAATGAAGATGCTCAAAAGGGCATAAATAAATAAATATGAGATAAAACTCTTGCGAAATTGCCACCATCTTTTTAAAATAATGGATATACTTTTAGTTCTTGAATTATTCTGATCTTAAACTAAACATTTTTTCTCCATTTTCTTTCCTTCTATCTGCAATTGTGTTGCACTCGAAAAACAATAAAGTAAATTTGTTATCGTTTCAATTGCAGGTGTACGAAATGATTCTCGTTCGACACGGTTTAATGATCGTTGGGGAAGCCCTCGGAGGAAAGACGATGTCCTATCAAGTTTTAGGCGCAGCACTCTCTGACCTTAATAAAGCTGGCCTTTTCCATGAGAATAAAGTGAAGTACAGAATTATTAACCCCAAATCGGTTACAATGGGCCAACTTTATGGTTGCTTTGATCCAGTCTCTCATGAATGGACCGATGGTAAGATTTCTTATAAAATAACGAATTTACATATTGTTAGACATCTTCATTCATCATCATCATCATCATCATCATCATCATCATCATCATCATCATCATCATCATCATCATCATCATCATCATCATCATCGGTTTAACATCCGTTTTACATGTTGGCATGTGTTGGACGGCTTTAAGAAATTGACTTCCAAACTAACCTATATCTGGTCAGGTCTTTATTTATCCCTTTTTCTCTCAAGTGCGACAATAGTCCATAGCCCACTCAGTAATGCTGATCGTGTTGACCAGCAAGCCTCACTTCTCGACCTGTTCTTGACCTCACTGCTTGAGGCTTGTGCAACGAATGCCCATAGCCCACTCAAGAACGCTGATCACCTTGTGGTAATGATTGATATCACCCTAGAATCTTGCCCCAAAACTGATGAGCTGTTGCTCAAAAGGATGAGATACTACAAACGGGCTGATTGGGAATCCATCAGAAATCACATCAGAGACGTCCCATGGAGTGAAAATTTTTATCTCCCTACTGCTATTGCTCAGAAGCAGCAAGCACTCCGACAATTCCACCGCCATAAGTAAACTACAAATAAATTTATGGCATCGAGAAATCATTGTAAGACTGTAATAGATTAAGCAAAAAAATAAGGTATACAGAGATGACCAGAAAACGTATTCAGTCACAGAAACTAGGTACTTGTGATTTCTGAAAAATCTTCAATAGTGTGGTGAACAATAAACAATCAACACTGATGTCGTTTGCACGGAAACTAATAAGGCTGAACTACTTGCCAGTGTTTCACCGTAAACTCCACTTTAGACTCCGCAAACACCCCCCCCCAAAAAAAGATTTCCCATTGCGGATTGAAGCCACACTTGATGACCTGACCATTACTTCATCTCATGTCCGAGACATCATAAAAAACCATAACACCTCCAAAGCATGTGGGCCTGAGCTTATACCAGCAATAGTAATAAAGAAATGCTCTGCTGAATTGGCCCTTGTCCTCTCCAAACTCTACAACAAATGCTTTGACGAATCTTGCTTCCCTGATAGCTGGAAAATTGCCTGTGTGGTACCAGTCTTTAAGAATTATTGCCCCATCAGTCTACTCCCGATCTTCGCTAAAATCTTTGAATCCTTAATCAATCTAGCGATAGTCGGTCACCTCGTTAATGCTAAACTTCTTTCTGACCATCAGTATGGATTTAGGCAAGCACGATCTACTGCGGATATCCTAACAATCATCTCTGAACGCATATACCAGATACTGGACAAAACAGGTGTAGCTAGGGTGGTAGCGCTTGATATATCCAAAGCCTTTGACAAAGTCTGGCATGAAGGTTTCCTAATAATTAATTCATTTGGTATTACTGGACGAATATTTAATATAATTAGATCTTTCCTATCCAAAAGAAAGATCCAGGTTTTCCTCAATAGCTGTTCATCGAAACAACATGACATAAGTGCAGGTGTTCCCCAGGGATCGATCCTTAGACCTTTATTGTTACTGATTTTCATAAACAATCATAAACGACCTCCCTAATGACATTCTGTCTGAGATGGGTATATTTGCTGACGACACCACGCTCTACTCTCATCATGTGGGTAAAACGGACACGCACATATGAAGAGACAATGGCTGAATCCTTAGAAAATGAGATCCAATCTGTAGTGGAATAGGGTCATAAATGGATGGTAACATTTAATGCTGCTAAGACAAAAGCTCCTTTCCTTCAACAACTACAAGAAACCTTTTCAACCACCGATTGCCATGGCAAATAACACCCTACCTGAGAGTCCAACATTCAAACTACTCAGCCTAACATTCACAGGTAACATAAATTAGAACAAATACATTGAAGACATTGCCAAGGATGCTGCAAAGAAAATGGGCTCCCTCAACCGAGCTAGAAAATTTCTCACACCTGACACTATCCTATATCTCTACAACGCTACCATCCGCCCATGCATGGAGTATTGTTGTCACATCTGGGCTGGTGCACCATCCACTAGTCTCTCCCTCTTAGACAAGGTCCAAGAAAGAGTATCTAATCTAACAGGTCTCTCACTATCAACCAAGCTCCAGCCCCTGCCCCATCGCCGCAATTTTGCATCATTGTGTTTGTTTTACAAGTACTTCAATGAAATGTGCTCCGATGAACTTGCAGCTCTAGTGCCCCCTCGACATAAATATACTTGACCAACCCCACAATCAGCTAAATCTCATCCATTCATTGTGGAAGTCCCCAGATGCCAGGGAGCCTTCTACTCCAATAGCTTCTTTCCTCGAGCTGTCGGCCTTTGGAACTCTCTCCCCGCTCCCTGTTTCCCTGACTGTACCGACATGCAGAAATTTAAAACTAATATGAACAAGCATCTCACTGCACAGCTCCCAATTTAGGATGACCCCAAAACTTTCACCCTTATTCTCAGTAGCCCCTTATGTCTACAATGGCAACCTGCCTTGTTTGGGGTGAAGTAGGTGAAAAGAAAGTTCATTCTTATCACTTCCTCCCATGTCTTTACATGTGAACTGAACCTGCTACCTCAACTGTTCTACACCTACTAACCTGAAGAACTCTCATTCATTCTTTCCAACATGGCCATACTATTGAAGTCTCCTGATCTGCAAACATCCCCTTTTACAGTCCTGATTTAATCTTCCTCTGAGGTCATCAGATCTAGGCCAATCTTTAAGAGTCACATCACACATCCATCGTATCATTTCCATATCATTTCTATCCATGCAACACATATCCTCAACCCTCACTGGTCAGATTTCACTTCCACACATCATCACACTGCATACACATGCCTGATAGAATCTACCCTTGGTCGACTGTGGTAACGCTCTGCTGGTTAGTAATCGCAGAAGTTCCCTTAACTAACTCCATCCACTTATAACTCTAGTAATCACATTAGCACCTACTCCCCTTCCTACTCCAATTGTACCAGAAAGATAACAAAACTTCTGGACAACAAAATATGCAGTTTTATTTTTAGTCTTCGAACTTCGATTTCCCTATCAATAGATTTTTTAAAAATTGTTTTCTTTACTCAGAGGATATACTATATTAGACTAACTACAAAATCTGTTATTGTTTCACAGGTGTCTTGGCCACAACATTCAGGGAATACGCTTCTGAGCAGTCCGAGCACAGGAAATGGATTCTATTTGATGGACCAGTCGATGCTGTATGGATCGAAAATATGAACACTGTCCTTGATGACAACAAAAAGGTATCAGAAAATGTGCACATTTTAATTTTATGCAACAAAACATAATTATCTATATAATAATAAGCTACGGCATTTCATGTTTGGACATACATTATCACCTTTCACACATACTTAAAAAATAAATGAGATCATCCAATCAGCAAAGATAGTGATTGGTGATTGAGTTCATTTCACTGAGGTAAACAATTCCGACTTTACTAATTTTAAAATGAATTTTTCCAAAATCAAATTATGTCATCTCATCGACTCAAACAGTAAAAATGTTTAGATAAGTACATTTAAAAAATTTGACATTCGGTTTATTGATTTGACAATTATTTTTACAATAAGAAAACAAAGAATATTTATTGTTTTAGGAAGAATTAAATTGCTGCCATTTTAAATAAAGAAAGAAGAAATAAGTACATTAAAAAATTTGACATTCGTTTTATTGATTTGAAGAATATTTCTATGACAATTATTTTTGCAGAAAATATTTATTGTTTTGAGAATTAAATTGCTGCCATTTTAAATAATCAAATAAATATTCGTTTTATTTATTAAAGAGGTGCTTGTATAATAAAAAGCCGAAAAAAAGTTTTTTTTTGTCTTTTAGTGTTGGAGAGGTAAATAAGGGGCAGGTAACTCTTCACAACAGCTCTAGCTTTTGAACAATATTTTTTTAACCCTAACCCTAACCCTAAACCCTAACCCTAACCCTAACCCTTTTATGTCTAATAGATGTTCTCCTTGCACAGTAGCCACATGTGCAAAGCCAATTAAAGCCATCAGTTTTGATTACTGGAAAATCTTTCTTAAAATTCGTTACCTGCCCCTTATGTACCTCTCCAACACTAAAAGACAAAAAAACTTTTTTCGGCTTTTTATTATAGAAGCACCATTAAAGAATATTTAGCTGACGATGTCAATTACTTTTACAGAAGAAGAAAGAATCATTTTTCTTAATAGTATTGACTCTGACAAACATTTATTATTTCAAAAGGAAGGTTATTATTAACACTAAATTATACAGATGTATTGATGTAAAAAGCACCGTGGAATTTCCAGGGTTCCCACTAGTCTATATATCAATAGTGATAACTGTAACCTTCTCTATAAATCTTATAAGCGTGACAGAAGTAGACTCTTGTTTTCTCTGTTTGTATCTTAACTCTCTTCGTGCCAGTCTGTCCTTCTGTGTGTTTCTCCACTAGATGAGTCTGCTTTCTTTTGTATCTCTATTTCTCATGAAAAGAAAATGAAATTAAAATTATGATATTTTTCTCCTGGGTAGGTATTTCTAATTAAGTCGATAATGTTCAGTTTTCTTATTTAAATTATTTTAAGTGTAAAAAATATTCAGTTTTTCTTCTCAATGCTCATTAATTGTGTATTGACTTTTTTTAATTCATTATCGCATAAACTGCACAATTGACTTATATTATTGCATAAACTGCACAATTGACTTATATTATTGCATAAACTGCACAATTGACTTATATTATTGCATAAAGTGCACAATTGACTTATATTATTGCATAAACTGCACAATTGACTTATATTATTGCATAAACTGCACAATTGACTTATATTATTGCATAAACTGCACAATCATGGTTATTAGTTTCTCTTGAACGTTTAGTGTTTCATTCATAAAGAGAATTGGTCAATGAACCAAATGTTTGATGATAGCATTTCTTTAGCAATTGCTCATAATTAGAACTAGTCGGTCTTCTAGACTGTCATGTATGCCGATACTTTGAGACAGCTTAGAAGTATTTTGTATAGAAATTTTTTTACCATAGAATCGTTATTTAGAAAAGGTGAGAAAGAGCGTGTTATATCAGTTAAGAGAGAAAGATATGAAGAAATAAAGAGATGCACATGAGTTGAGAGTAAGAGAAAAGGATGATGAGAGAGGGATAACATCAAATATTCGAAAGAAAAACTATACAATCGATTTTTTCCTTTATTTATCGGTTAAATTAAATGTAGATTCCCTAAACAACTGTTATATGTGGAACAGCAGCATGGTTAACGTCCGACACACAAACCAAAGATATTTATTTTGAAAGGGTGAAAAGAGCATGTTATATCAGTTGAGAAAGAGAGAAAGAGAGAGGGGGGGACGACGGGGTCACCACCATATCAACAGCAATAGAATCTATGATCAACCGAAGTTCCACAAAACTCCCTTTTGATTCAGCTATATCAGTTGAGAGAGAGAGAGAGAGAAAGAGAGAGGGAGAGAGAAGGGAGGAGCGACAGGATCACCATCATATCAACAGCAATCGAATCTATGATCAAACGAAGTTTCACGAAACTCTCTTTTGATTCAGCTATATCAGTTGAGAGAGAGAGAGAGAGAAAGAGAGAGGGAGAGAGAAGGGAGGAGCGACAGGATCACCACCATATCAACAGCAATAGAATCTATGATCAAACGAAGTTCCACAAAACTCCCTTTTGATGCAGCTATATCAGTTGAGAGAGAGAGTGAGAGTGAGAAGAGAGAGAGAGAGAGAGAGAGTGAGAAGAGAGAGAGAGAGAGAGAGAGGGTACATAAATTAATAGTAGGAGAAAGAAAGTATGAGACATGGATAGCATCAACTATCTGTATGTTTGGAGAGTAATTAATGCAATCGATCCTTTCCTTTATTCACCCCTGAAATTAAATTTAGGTTATATTCACTTTCGTCAATAAAATTAAAACCTTTTTTCTTTAATTAACTGTGAAGTTTGCATGATTCTTATTATTATGATTGTTGTTACTATGAATTTGTTTTGAACAATGAGTTGCATTCAATCTTGTTTCATTTTTCTTTCAGTTATGTTTGATGAGCGGTGAGATCATCCAGATGAGCAACACAATGAACCTGATTTTTGAGCCGGCAGATTTGGAACAGGCATCACCGGCCACGGTCAGTCGTTGCGGCATGATCTATATGGAACCGGACGAGTTGGGTTGGCATCCGTTTAAAGAATCGTACATGCAACATGAACTGCCTGCTCATTTAGAAGATGATCACCGTGAGTTGATCAACGATTTGTTCGAATGGCTTGTGCCTCCGTGCCTCTATTTCATCCGCCACAAATGTCGCTTATTTGTTCCGGTGTCAGACTTGCATTTGGCGCAGTCGCTAATCAGGCTCTACTCCTGTCTCATGGATGAAATCAAGCAGTCAGGGGCTGACAAGAAGCCAACACTCACCAGTCAACAGGTAATCACCTTTTCATACAAAGAAAGCAAGATAGAATTGAACAAGTGTAAAAAGCTATAACAGCTATGAATTCCTTTTATTTTTTTCGACTCTTCTTACTGCATAGTTCGTTTTTCGAAAAAAATTTTTTACTGCATACTCTCATTAAAATGATTGAGAACGGAACTACCGTCCACAGACGGCTGTTCCGTTGTGTCAACACATCTGTAGGTCAGCAGGTTATACTGAAGTATTTGCGAAAGGCATCTTCAGGGATGTATTTATTTTTTTGCAGAGAGGTTTCACCGTCCTCGCACATACAGCACCTGGTACTCCCAAATGGTCACCCATCTGGTACAGGCCAGGACAAACGTTGCTTAACTTCGGTGATCTAATGGGAACCGGTGTGTCAACGTGATTATGTCATGCCATACTGCATAGTACTCGCTAGTATTTACTGCTAAAGTTATTGGTACTCTTATATGTTTCCGTGATTTTGTGTCGTCAACGTTCGGGCAGGTTACGGAAGCGCCCGAGACTTGACGAGGTGAAAACAAAGCGAAAACTGTCAAACGTTAAATTGAAGACTGGCAGCCGATAAATTACGACGAGGAAAATCAAACTAAAATACATATCTAAAAATAAAGAACGAACAAACCATAGCTAAACAACTGTTAGTAATTAGATGTTTATTTATTTATTTTTTTTGTCAAAGGAACCATTGTTAATCAAATGTTTTTAAGTCACGGAAACATGGTGCGTCATCACTAAGAATACCACGTCGACAAGCAAAAGAGGAGTTGTAATTCAACAAGCTGACAGAGATTATAGAAACTCGTTTTTTGTTATTGAACGCGATTAATTTCTTCCAAAAGTTATCGACTGATTGCTGAAGCAGGATTGTCTAATGCCTGCTGCAACCTGATTGGTTAATAGTTTCGTCAACTCTCGGGCGCTTCCGAGACCTGGCCGAACGTTGACGACACAAAGTCATGGAAACATGGTGCGTCATCTATAAAGGTACCAAAACGCCTGACAGATGCTTTTTAGGATTCGTGACATTTAGCGGCCGGTCATAGTTTCAAACTGTATTTTGTACTTTCCTTGAATGATTAGATTGTGTAATATTACCCACTGAACGATCGAGTTGATTAGGATAATGGAGCAAACTTAATCGTGCTGATAATAACTGATTTAGCCTCAATGATTTGGGGAACTTAGCATGATGCATTTTAATGTGGATTGCTGACGTAAATTTCCAGATATCGTGAATTCATAATTGTCAGCTGCAATTGTTTTCGTTGAACTAAATGCATCCATTAGTTAAATGATGTTTGTCTAATTTTTTCCTTTGATAAGATTTTACGATGAACATTTAAGTTACATTAAAGAATAATAAATGTAAATGTGTATTTTATATGCCTACATTACTTGAATGCCAATAAAAGAGCATTCTCTAACGTTGGTCAGAATATGTCAAAGGGAGATAACTTTGATATAAATCCAAGGAAGATAACTCAGATAATCTTGACCCTTCATGACCATTTTGTGTGTTATCAGCAGAGGCTGGTGCCATCACATTGGGTTTATTTGGGGGGGGGGGGGGCAATTTATGAGATTTCTTGCAGTTTCGGTTCCCTCGGGTTCACGTGGTCTTCCTTCCATGTTTTTGTTTAATTTCTATTGCAACTTCCATGCGGCTGGTTAGCGTTTATAGTTTATGTAGGTTGTTGTTGGTTTCCGCATTCGAGGATTTTTCCTGAAGATTGCAGCTATTTTCATCATTGTCATCCAGTTTCGGTCTTCTATTTGATTCCAATTTCTCCTAGTCTTTTTTTCCAGTTTTTTCGGGACTGTTCCTAGTGCTCCCACGATTATTAGTATTATATTGACTTTTTTCATGTTCCATATTCCTTTCAGTTTTCTGGCAATGTATTTGCTTTGTTTTTTCGCCTCTTGAGTTTTACCCTGTGTTTTGCTGGGACAGCAAAATCTACAAATTAGCAGTTTTAAAAAAAATTATTGTTAACTATTATGACGTCCGCTCTCCTTGCTTGCTGTTTGTACCTTCATGTCCCAGAAGATTTTGTGATTTTCATTTTATAGTAATATCTCCAGTTTGTGTCTATACCATTTGTCTGCATGTTCAAAATGCAGTCGTTTACAAAGTTCCTAGTGTACTGCTTTCCCCACGCAGTCGTGTCTGTTTTTGTATTTTTGGGGGGCTGGTTTGCTGCATTCACTTATGTGAGCTACTGTTTCGTCTCTTTGTTCACAGAGTCTACATTTAGTGTTTTCCTGGGTTTTGTCTATTTTAGCTTTGATGTAATTAGTTCTAATTGCATTATTTTGTGCAGCTGTCAGTAGCGATTCCATTTCTCTGTTCAAATGTCCTGTTCGTAGCAATGTCCAGGTGTTCTCGTGAGTCTCTTCTCTTGTCATTCCTATGAAACGCCCATGTAGCTGTTTCTATTCCCACTTTTCTTTTGTTATTTTTTTGTTCAGAATTCGCTGCTCCCTGTCTAAAATCTAAATCTGAAAAAAAAAAAGAATTTTTAAATGGGAGATAATGCCCCCTAAAATCCCTTTAAAATACTCCAAAGAAACTGACATTTGGGGAATATTTATTAATTGATGACGAATAACTATTGTTAAAATTTCATAAAAATCGGAGATATCTAAATGTTCACGAAGGGCTTCGACCTACTTTTAACCCCCTTTCCATAAAACTAAATTAAACTAAATATAGCCCATATTACGACTCCTTTCGACTAGCGACTGTGTTCTAAAATTCATAATGATCAGTTAATTAGTTTAAAAGTTAATTTAAATATATACGAAAATAATTATGCAAAGCAGTTTTGTTTTGTCTATTTGATCATTTTTGTAGATTTTTTGTTGTTATAATTCTTTCTTTCTTTAAAAATAATTAATAAACTTTAGTTTATAAGTTGATTAGGGTTTCAAAATGATGAAAAGTTGTCTCACTTTTTTCTTCTTTTCGTGCATTTTCTATTTTGTTTCATCTATTTTGTTTTATAGATTTTCTATTTTGTTTCATCTATTTTGTTTTATATATTTTCTATTTTGTTTCATCTATTTTGTTTTATAGATTTTCTATTTTGTTTCATCTATTTTGTTTTATATATTTTCTATTTTGTTTCATCTATTTTGTTTTATAGATTTTCTATTTTGTTTCATCTATTTTGTTTTATAGATTTTCTATTTTGTTTCATCTATTTTGTTTTATAGAGTTTCTATTTTGTTTCATCTATTTTGTTTTATAGATTTTCTATTTTGTTTCATCTATTTTGTTTTATAGATTTTCTATTTTGTTTCATCTATTTTGTTTTATAGATTTTCTATTTTGTTTCATCTATTTTGTTTCATAGAGTTTCTATTTTGTTTCATCTATTTTGTTTTATAGAGTTTCTATTTTGTTTCATCTATTTTGTTTTATAAATTTTCTATTTTGTTTCATCTATTTTGTTTTATAGTTTTTATTTTGTTTCATCTATTTTGTTTTATAGATTTTCTATTTTGTTTCATCTATTTTGTTTCATAGAGTTTCTATTTTGTTTCATCTATTTTGTTTCATCTATTTTGTTTTATAAATTTTCTATTTTGTTTCATCTATTTTGTTTTATAGTTTTTATTTTGTTTCATCTATTTTGTTTTATAGAGTTTCTATTTTGTTTCATAGATTTTCTATTTTGTTTTATAGATTTTCCTTTGGCTGCAAGGATTATTCCAGTTTTGTGTGATTTGGACAATTGGTTGCATAACGATGGGAGATTCACGTCAACAGTTTGATGAATACTTCAGAACTTTGACTAGTGGCACGGATCCTGATCATCCCAAGCCGAAGACAATCAAAATCACAAAGGTATAAACAGGACACGACACATGTCTTATTCCTGGCATGTTGTGTCATTCACTTCCAGATATTATACCATTCGCTTGTCAGCTTCGGTAAAATAAATACCATATTTCCTGCTAGCAAGCACCTTACAATACCCTGAATGCACCTAATTTTGAAAAAGCAAAATTTTGAGAAAAAAACAAATAAATAAAAATCAACAAACGAAGCATCGCCACACTTTTACGTTCACAAGATATTTTGTGAGTGGCTCAGTGGGTTGTAGGGCAAAACGCTCTCTACAAAAGTTGAAAATTGATAAAATCTCGCCACTATCAAATTAAATGAAATAAATAAACAAATATTTTTATAAATTTGGGAAAGTTAATTTTTTTTAAGCATCTTTTAAATTTAAAACTTAAAGAAAAAGGCAAAATGCCTTAAAAAAAAACATGCAGATATTTTTATTAAAATCAATTGATAAAATTGAT
>OY744518.1:9328710-9433710 GCA_963556195.1 Sepiola atlantica | reverse complement strand
ATATCAATGACTTCTTAGCTATCCGCTGATTGGTTCAGGCAATCTACTTCCTCCTTGGCTTGACCAATCAGTGGCCTTCTCTTAGGCGAATCTCGGATGGCTAGCATAACTATATAAACACTTGAGCGCCATCCGCTCTCTCTCTTTCCTTCTTTGGCACTGCCAAACACACGTCACTCCTCTTTGGGGACGCAACAGACACCTTACCGGGCCTTTGGCCCTGGGTTTGGCTTCGACAAGAAGACAAGGATCCAAAATGGCTACTGCCTCATACACATGGACTTGATATAACACATACTTACATACTTACATACACCCATGGAGGCATTCTGACACTGTGGTCGGTGTACAAACATTCTATGTTATGAACTATTCTGTTTTCCCTACTCATGGGAAATTATACTAATGGACTTCCTTTATTTTTGCCTTCGTCCATACTTATTGACATACTAACCTCTTTTGTTTTTGTTCACGTACCAACGAAGACGATCCAATAAAGTTGTTTTTATTAAATGTTAGAATGAGAGTTTGTCACTTCCATCCTACAAATCCATTAAATGACTTTGATTCTAGAAAATGTCTCAAATTTAACGTTTAAGCTTAAAGAATCTTAAAAAGAAATTGAAATTCAGGAAATCTTGCTTTATTAGTGCCTAATGACTATGGATCAAATTCAATGCAAATCTGAAATATTTGAATTTTCAAATGTAAGGTTGTGCCCATATTATGCCCCCGAAAATTTCTTCAAAATACCCCAAATAGACTGACATTTGTGAATATTTATTAATTAATGTCTAATAGCTATTAATAAACTAAATTAAACTAAATATAGCCCACATTATCCACCCTTACGTCTAGCAGCTGTATAATGACTCGTTAATTAGTTTAGAAGTGAATCCTGTATATACAAATATATAAACATATAAACATACCGAACTTTATAAAGATATATATATATATATATATATATATATATATATATATATATATATATATTAATTGATGTCTAATAGCTATTGAAAAGCTAAATTAAACTAAATATAGCCCACATTATCCACCCTTACGCCTAGCAGCTGTATAATGACTCGTTAATTAGTTTAGGAGTGAATCCTGTATATACAAATATATAAACATATAAACATACCGAACTTTATATATATATATATATATATGTATATATATATATATATATATATATATATATATATATATATATATATATATATATATATAAGGAGAGGTAGTTTGCTTGAAGCATTGTGTGTAATACGTATATAGAGGAGTATTAGAAGGCTATCACAATGCAAAAAATGGAAAAAATGTCGACGTTGAGAAGTAAGTTGTCTTACTTCTCAATGTCGACATTTTTTCCATTTCTTGCACTGTGATAGCCTTCTAATACTCCTCTCTCTCTCTCTCTCTCTCTCTCTCTATATATATATATATATATATATATATATATATATATATATAATCTTAAATCATGTTTGATTGAACACAATTGATAATCTCTTTCAGTTCAATCTTTTATTTAATTTTTCACGCTTATAGACAATTTGATGTTTATTTTAAAATTGAACAAATACTGATCAAAATTACTCTTTGTGCACACACTAACGCTTTCAAATACAAACATCCTCAAATGTCAATCTCAACTTCCCATTCTTAAGGCGTTTTTGACCAGATCCTTTAAACCAACTATCAACTGAACCTTGTTGAGATGAAGTTTTTTTAAATGTTTTTAATCCCTGAAGTGATATTAAACACTAAATTCGCCCTTTTTGTTAATATATCTCATACCTAAAGATTGCTCATGAGGAGGAGGGATAACTTTGGATTGTTTTTGTTTAAAAAAAACCCAGTAAATTACTTATTCACAATTGGATAAAAGATTGAAGCTTACGAAGCTAATCAGACATGGTTCAATGAAAGAATGCTGTCTAAATATACACCTATATATAGGTGTATGTATGTGTGTGTTATTTAACATAGACTTAGATCATAGGTTTTAACAACAATATTCAGCATTAAAAAAGATCAAAATTAGCCATTATTTATCTTGAACAATGAACTGTGTTGTTTATTTTGCCTTGAACAATCAACTGTGTTGTTTATTTTGCCTTGAACAATGAACTGTGTTGTTTATTTTGCCTTGAACAATCAACTGTGTTGTTTATTTTGCCTTGAACAATCAACTGTGTTGTTTATTTTGCCTTGAACAATCAACTGTGTTGTTTATTTTGCCTTGAACAATGAACTGTGTTGTTTATTTTGCCTTGAACAATCAACTGTGTTGTTTATTTTGCCTTGAACAATCAACTGTGTTGTTTATTTTGCCTTGAACAATCAACTGTGTTGTTTATTTTGCCTTGAACAATCAACTGTGTTGTTTATTTTGCCTTGAACAATCAACTGTGTTGTTTATTTTGTCTTGAACAATGAACTGTGTCTTCAACTTGAGGAATTAACATGAATTATTTTATCTGGGTTCATTTTAATGATTTTCTTTATTCTTTCAACAAGAAATATTTTCCTTTAACAAGCATCTAATCTAATTAATAATAATAAAAAAAGAAAATCAACTTTTTACATTGTTTTCTTTTTTCCTTTTTGATTTCAGAGTAACGCAGTTCCTGAAAAAGGAACGATTTTTGATTATTGCTTTGAGAAGAAAAGTTCTGGTAATTGGATTAACTGGATGGATACTTTGGACAAAGGAATTCAGTCTATACCAACAAATGCTAAGGTATTTTTCAGGAATGAGGACGGGGGCGGGGGGGGGAGTGATCTATGTAGGATCTAGTGTTAACGATATATTTACTTTTAGTTTTTGTCTATGTTGCGTTTTGCTTATACTCTTCTGTTTTCAATAATTGAATTGATATTTTATTTTTGTGACAGAAACACTATGTGCTGAACTGTTCAAGTTTCTCGCCAGCTGAGATAAATATGTCCATTGATATGCCAATTGGAAGAATTATATTTTATAAGCAATACAGTAGACGAATATGATCTACTGCCACTAAGAGTTCAGGCTTTTCCAAATATTTGTAGGAAATCTTCACTTAAATATTGGGTGATAAAAAATAAAAAAAAGGAAATAATTTTTTAAGTCAGAAAGGGGAGAGGTGGTCAACATGATAGCGGTAGACAGCATCATTTTGAACTAGAAGGGCAGCTAACAAAAAATTTTATGAAAAAATATACAGGATATCAACCCTGAAACATCCTCAATGACAGATGATTTGTTGGGTAGTAGCGAACATATCCAAAAGTTGGACTATGGCACTGTGCTTCTTAGCCTTTTGACCAATCATGAATGTAGAAAACGGCATTACATACATGCACATATATTCATCAGTGTTATTTTTCTTTTAATTCTTTGACCAGGTGAGTGAACTGATCATTCCAACAATGGAGACCATATTTCAACAATTTTTCCTCAATACCTACCTGTCTCATGAAGTAGCTATGCTTATTGTGGGTCCAACTGGAACAGGAAAATCAGCCATTACCAACACTTACCTGGTTAAATTACCAAAAGACGTGTAAGTATTATTATAAAATCTAAATTACAAGAGTTATAATGCATACCAAATAGAAAGAGTCCAACTATATTGTTATGAGTTCGATGAGATGATATGTAACACAAAGTGATTGGAAACAAAGAACACGAGAATTTAGATTCTAACAAATATGAAATTCTTATTCAATGTATTCAGGAGAAAATGTAAAATATATAATTCTATTAATTACTGGTTAATTATCTCCCTTAGTTCCATTTTATTTCCATTTATGTTTAAATACATATAATTTGTTTTTTAGTTTTTTAAAGGGAAGATAACTCAATTATGACTATCTCGATATACAAACTCTTTAGCCTGAAAATAGAAAATGTCGAACTGTAACTTTTTGTTCACTGCATGTATTGTGTGAAAAAAGGGGAAAAATAAGGAAAAAAATGGATGTTTTTTTTCACAAACAATGCTTGAAGTAAATTCGTCTTTTTCTGTAAATCTGAAGATTCGTTTGTTTATAAAACTCAGGCTCAGTATATTTTTATCATTATTATCAAACAATGCTCGAAGTTCGTCATTTTCTGTAAATCTGAAGATTCGTTTGTTTATAAAACTCAGGCTCAGTATATTTTTTTATTATTATCAAACAATGCTCGAAGTTCGTCTTTTTCTGTAAATCTGAAGATTCGTTTGTTTATAAAACTCAGGCTCAGTATATTTTTATTATTATTATCAAACAATGCTCGAAGTTCGTCATTTTCTGTAAATCTGAAGATTCGTTTGTTTATAAAACTCAGGCTCAGTATATTTTTTTATTATTATCAAACAATGCTCGAAGTTCGTCTTTTTCTGTAAATCTGAAGATTCGTTTGTTTATAAAACTCAGGCTCAGTATATTTTTTTAGAAAAAAAACAATTTTGCTTTTTATAAGGTCTTATATTTTTGTCAGAAAATATCTCAATTTATATCTGTTCTGGAATTAAATATTAGTACAGTGTAAACTTCTAATATCCATTAAGCTCTACACTTGAGTTTGACTACATAACCAAACTATATACATCATAATTCTATTAATGCTGTATTCCAGTAAGCGAGAATGGATTAGCCAATCAGAAAGCGTCTTAGAAGAAAAGTGTAGTTAGAGGGAGCATCTCTTGTTTAAGTTTATAATATAGAGTTTCTAATGTACGATGGCAAGACTGAAATATGAAATAATAATAACACTACCGCCAATTGTCTCTCATAAAAAATTGTCTCCAGCTAGCATAGGGGACAGTAGTAGTAGAACCAACCTCGATGACGTAGAATCAGATGATCAAGCCTACATGTTCTTTATATAAACCTTGCAACACATCGTATTTGGGGATTTCAATGTCCACTACCATGATTTACTTGAATTCTTGATCTATACAGATGCAGCTGGTAACAGCACGCATAGTTTCTCTCTTTCAGAGACTGTTACTTTCCCGACCTATCTCCTCAGCAAGCCTCACTTCTCGACCTATTCTTGACCACACTGCCAAGGCTTGTGTGATGGATTCCCATAGCCCACTCTGGAACGCTGATCACCTTGGTTGATATCATCCTAAAGTCTCGATCCCAAGCTGACAGCTGTTACTCAAAATGACAAGATACTTCAAACAGGCAGATTAGGAAATCCATCAGAGTAAAACTTTTCTCTCCCTGCTTATCAGTGCATAAATGAGGTAACTCCAAGCAGGAATTGAAGCACATGTCCCCATGCAGAAATTCTATAGCAAGCCCCACTCTCCCCACTCAGCTGCTATTGCTCAGAGGCAGCAAGCATTTCGCCAGTTCAACTGCCATAAGTCAACTACAAATCGACAGAAATTTATAAGATCAAGAAATTATTGAAGATTGTAACAGCCGCAGCCAAGAGAAAGTATACCGAGATGACCATAAACCACACTGAGTCACAGAAATTAGGAACTTGCAATTTCTTGAAAATCTATAATAGTGTGGTAAATAATGGGCAATCAACAACTCCCCCGCTATCCAACCATAATGATGGTGTTTTCATGGCAACTGATAAGGCTCAACTACTTGCCCAGTGGTTTGCCTTGAACTCCACCTTGGACTCTGCAAACCACTCCCTTCCAAATTTCTCATACTTAATGACCTGATCATCGGGATATCATAAAAAATCTTGACACCTCCAAATAATGTGGCCTGGTCTTATCTCAGTAATAGTAATAAGAAATGCTCTGCTGAGCTGGCCCCTGTCCTCTCCAAACTCTACAACAAATGCCTTGCTGGCTGAGTCTTGCTTCCCTGATAGCTGAAAAATTGCCTCTGTGGTACCAGTCTTCAAAAATTTTGATGAAAGAACTGACCCACAAAATAATCGCCCCATCAGTCTATGCCAGCTCTTCGCTAAAATCTTTGAATCCTTAATCAATGTAGCAATAGTTAATGCTAAACTTCTTTATAACTATCAGTATGGATTTAGGCAAACACGTTATACTGTGGATATCCTAACGGTCATCTCTAAACGCATATACTATTGACTGGATAAGGTAAATTAAGCTAGGGTGGTAGAGTTTGATATATCTAAAGCCTTTGACAAAGTCTAGCATGAAGGTCTTTTTTATGAAAATTAATTCGTATGGTATTACTGGCTGAATACTTAATATAATTAGATCCTTCTTAGCCGAAAGTGAGGTCCAGGTTGTTTTTGATAGCTGTACATCCAAACAACATGACATTAATGCGAAGGGTTGATCCTTGGACCTTTATTGTTCCTGATTCTCATAAACGACCTACCTGATGAAATTGTGTCCGAGATGGGTATATTTGCTGATGATAGCACATTCTGTTTTCGACATCTGGGTAAAACGAACGTGCACATATCCAAAGCAATAGCTGAATCCTTAAAAAATGAATTCCAGTCGGTAGTTGAATAGGGTCATAAATGGATGGTAAAATTTAATCAACTAAGACAAAGCTCTCATCTTTTAACAATTATAAGAAACCTTTTGAACCACTGATTACCATGGCTAATAGCACGCTACCTGAGAGTCCAACATTCAAACTCCTCGGCCTAACATTCACAGGTAACATGAATCGGAACAAATACATAGAAGACATTGGCAAGGCTGCTGCAAAGAAAGTGGGCTCCCTCTACCATGCTAGAAAACTTCTCAAACCTTACAGTATCCTATATCTCTACAAAGCCACCATCTGCCCATGCATAGAGTATTGTTGCTACATCTGAGCTGGTGCACCAACCACTAGTCTCTCCCTTTTAGACAAGGTCCAAAAAAGAGTCTGTAATCTAATAGGTCCCTCACTATCCACCAAGCTCCAGCCCCTGTCCCATCGCTGCAATTTTGCATCCCTGTGCTTATTTTACAAGTACTTCAATGGATTGTGTTCTGATTAACTTGCAGCTCTAGTGCCCCCTCGACGTAAATACACTAGACCAACTCGACAATCAGCTAAATCCAATCCATTCACTGTGGAGGTCCCAAGATGCCATAGGGCTTTCTACTTTAATGGCTTCTTTCCTCATGCTGCCAGCCTTTGGAATTCCCCGTCTGCTCCATGTTTCCCCGACTGTATCAACATGCAGAAATTTAAAACTAATGTGAACAAACATCTCACTGCACAACTCTTCACTTTGGGTGCCCCTAAAAATCTGGCCCTTACTTCTCAGTAGACCCTTACGTCTAAGTGGCAATGTGCCCCCTCGTTTGGGGTAAATTAAAGTAAAACAGAAATACATTTTAATATGATTTTGTTATCGGAATATAACCTTATTAAAAGTTATACCTTTTCCATTTTTTATTACAAAGGCCATATTAAATAGGGATGAAGCACATATTCTAAGCTAAATTTTAACATTTTGGCTTATGATTTTATCATTAAAATAGTCTTATTTTAATAACATCGTTTATTAAAAGAACTTTCATATGTTTTAATTCATTCATTAAATGAAAAATTGCTTCATGACTAAAGGGACCCTTGGAGATTAGGGGCCGTGAAGCTTAAACTTTGTTAGTTTCACAATAGATCTCCCTCTGCTTATACATGTGCACATATGTGATAGAGATATACATATAAAGTTATTAAAAGTATTTATTTGATTTTGTTAAGCAACTTTGAGCCTGGTCAGTACCAGATGGGTGACCATTTGAGAATACCAGGCGCTTTATGTGGAAGGACGTTCACATATCCCTGCAAAAATATATGGTTCAATCTTTGCAGAAAACGTAGGTGAAATGTCTTCTCAGTCCTCATCACTGGTGTCAATCCTTTTGCCATCTTGTTCCTTCTGCCCTGGTGCGAACGACTGACCTCTTTTATAGCAGTTGGTGTATTCACTATGGAAATTGCTTCACCCACATGATCTTGTGATGTTTGAGGCTTCTGTGCTTAGTACAAGCGATTATCTTCCGTTTATTCATATCGTACATCGGGACAATTCCTCTTTTTCTTACATTTTTTTTAGAATCAAAAAGTATTGTCAGTATGTGTGAGAAATTGATTGAATTCTCTTTTAAATTGTCTCAATAGAAAAAAAAACTTAAAAACCTGAATTTTTCATTTCAGCTGAATTTTTAATTCATACTTTCTTTTAGAAAGAATTTTCATTGAGATAAAAAAAATATTTTGTACAAAATTTAACTATCTACTAATTTTCAAATAAATTATGAATTGGTCCTTGATAAAAAAATTTAAATGACACATCTTGATTGTATTTTATTTTATTGATTTTTTCTTTTAAATAAAAATCCTTTTGTTCATTTTAGCTATATTCCAAATTGTGTTTTTAGCTGAAAAAAAAGAATCCTTTTGTTCATTTTAGCTATATTCAAAATTGTGTTTTTGGCTTAAAAATAAAATCCTTTTGTTCTATTTTAGCTATATTCCAAATTGTGTTTTTGGCTTAAAAAAGAATCCTTTTGTTCATTTTAGCTATATTCCAAATTGTGTTTTAGCTTACAAAATTATTTTGTTTATTTTAGCTATATTCCAAATTGTGCTTTAAGCTTTAAAAAATCCTCTTTTTATTTTAGCTATATTCCAAATTGTGTTTTAGCTTAAAAATCCTTTTGTTCATTTTAGCTATATTCCAAATTGTGTTTTAGCTTACAAAATTATTTTGTTTATTTTAGCTATATTCCAAATTGTGCTTTTAGCTTTAAAAAATCCTCTTTTTATTTTAGCTATATTCCAAATTGTGTTTTAGCTTAAAAAATCCTTTTGTTTATTTTAGCTATATTCAAAATTGTGTTTTTAGCTGAAAAAAATTTATTTTGTTCATTTTAGCTATATTCCAAATTATGTTTTAGCTTTAAAATAAAATCATTTTGTTTATTTTAGCTATATTCCAAATTGTGCTTTTAGCTTTAAAAAATCCTTTTTTTTATCTTAGCTATATTCCAAATTGTGTTTTAGCTTAAAAAATTATTTTGTTTATTTTAGCTATATTCCAAATTGTGCTTTTAGCTTTAAAAAATCCTTTTTTTTATTTTAGCTATATTCCAAATTGTGTTTTAGCTTTAAAAAAAATCCTTTTGTTCATTTAAGCTATATTCCAAATTGTGTTTTACCTTTAAAAAAATCCTTTTGTTTATTTTAGCTATATTCCAAAGTGTGTTTTAGCTTAAACAATCCTTTTGTTTATTTTAGCTATATTCCAAATTGTGCTTTTAGCTTTAAAAAATCCTTTTGTTTATTTTAGCTATATTCCAAATTGTGTTTTAGCTTAAAAAATCCTTTTGTTCATTTTAGCTATATTCCAAATTGTGTTTTAGCTTAAAAAATCCTTTTGTTTATTTTAGCTATATTCCAAATTGTGCTTTTAGCTTTAAAAAATCCTTTTTTTTATTTTAGCTATATTCCAAATTGTGTTTTAGCTTTAAAAAATCCTTTTGTTTATTTTAGCTATATTCCAAATTGTGCTTTTACCTTTAAAAAAATCCTTTTGTTTATTTTAGCTATATTCCAAATTGTGTTTTAGCTTTAAAATAAATTCCTTTTGTTTATTTTAGCTATATTCAAAATTGTGTTTTTGGCTTAAAAAAAAATCCGTTTGTTCATTTTTAGCTATATTCCAAATTGTGTTTTAGCTTAAAAATAAAATTCTTTTGTTTATTTTAGCTATATTCCAAATTGTGTCTTTGGCTTAAAAAAAAATCCTTTTGTTTATTTTAGCTATATTCAAAATTGTGTTTTAGCTTAAAAATCCTTTAGTTTATTTTAGCTATATTCCAAATTGTGTTTTAGCTTAAAAATAAAATTCTTTTGTTCATTTTAGCTATATTCCAAATTGTGTTTTAGCTTAAAAAATTCTTTTGTTTATTTTAGCTATATTCCAAATTGTGTTTAAGCTTTAAAATAAAATCTTTTTGTTCATTTTAGCTATATTCAACATTGTGTTTTAGCTTTAAAATAAAATCCTTTTGTTTATTTTAGCTATATTCCAAATTGTGTTTTAGTTTTAAAAAACCATTTTGTTTATTTTAGCTATATCCCAATTTTTGTTTTAGCTTAAAAAATCCTTTTGTTTATTTTAGCTATATTCAAAATTGTGTTTTAGCTTAAAAAATCCTTTTGTTTATTTTCGCCATATTCAAAATTGTGTTTTTGTTTTAAAAATCCTTTAGTTTATTTTAGCTATATTCCAAATTGTGTTTTAGCTTAAAAATAAAATCCTTTTGTTCATTTTAAGCTATATTCCAAATTGTGTTTTAGCTTAAAAAATCCTTTTGTTTATTTTAGCTATATTCCAAATTGTGTTTTAGCTTTAAAATAAAATATTTTTGTTCATTTTAGCTATATTTCAAATTGTGTTTTAGCTTTAAAATAAAATCCTTTTGTTTATTTTAGCTATATTCCAAATTGTGTTTTAGCTTAAAAAATCCTTTTGTTTATTTTAGCTATATTCCAAATTGTGTTTAGCTGAAAAAAATCCTTTTTTTATTTTAGCTATATTCCAAATTGTGTTTTAGCTTAAAAAATCCTTTTGTTTATTTTAGCTATATTCCAAATTGTGTTTTAGCTTAAAAAATTCTTTTGTTTATTTTAGCTATATTCCACATTGTGTTTTAGCTTTAAAATAAAATCTTTTTGTTCATTTTAGCTATATTCCAAATTGTGTTTTAGCTTTAAAATAAAATACTTTTGTTTATTTTAGCTATATTCCAAATTGTGTTTTAGCTTAAAAAATCCTTTTGTTTATTTTAGCTATATTCCAAATTGTGTTTTAGCTTAAAAATAAAATTCTTTTGTTCATTTTAGCTATATTCCAAATTGTGTTTTAGCTTAAAAAATTCTTTTGTTTATTTTAGCTATATTCCTAATTGTGTTTTAGCTTTAAAATAAAATTCTTTTGTTCATTTTAGCTATATTCCAAATTGTGTTTTAGCTTAAAAAAATCTTTTGTTTATTTTAGCTATATTCCAAATTGTGTTTTAGCTTTAAAATAAAATCTTTTTGTTCATTTTAGCTATATTCCAAATTGTGTTTTAGCTTTAAAATAAAATCCTTTTGTTTATTTTAGCTATATCCCAATTTTTGTTTTAGCTTAAAAAATCCTTTTGTTTATTTTAGCTATATTCAAAATTGTGTTTTAGCTTAAAAAATCCTTTTGTTTATTTTAGCTATATTCAAAATTGTGTTTTAGCTTAAAAATCCTTTAGTTTATTTTAGCTATATTCCAAATTGTGTTTTAGCTTAAAAAATTCTTTTGTTTATTTTAGCTATATTCCAAATTGTGTTTTAGCTTTAAAATAAAATATTTTTGTTCATTTTAGCTATATTTCAAATTGTGTTTTAGCTTTAAAATAAAATCCTTTTGTTTATTTTAGCTATATTCCAAATTGTGTTTTAGCTTAAAAAATCCTTTTGTTTATTTTAGCTATATTCCAAATTGTGTTTTAGCTTAAAAAATACTTTTGTTTATTTTAGCTATATTCCAAATTGTGTTTTAGCTTAAAAATAAAATCCTTTTGTTCATTTTAGCTATATTCCAAATTGTGTTTTAGCTTTAAAATAAAATCTTTTTGTTTATTTTAGCTATATTCCAAATTGTGTTTTAGCTTAAAAAATCCTTTTGTTTATTTTAGCTATATTCCAAATTGTGTTTTAGCTTAAAAATTCCTTTTGTTTATTTTAGCTATATTCCAAATTGTGTTTTAGCTTAAAAAATCCTTTTGTTTATTTTAGCTATATTCCAAATTGTGTTTTAGCTTAAAAAATCCTTTTGTTTATTTTAGCTATATTCCAAATTGTGTTTTAGCTTAAAAAATCCTTTTGTTCATTTTAGCTATATTCCAAATTGTGTTTTAGCTTAAAAAATCCTTTTGTTTATTTTAGCTATATTCCAAATTGTGCTTTTAGCTTTAAAAAATCCTTTTTTTTATTTTAGCTATATTCCAAATTGTGTTTTAGCTTTAAAAAATCCTTTTGTTTATTTTAGCTATATTCCAAATTGTGTTTTAGCTTTAAAATAAATTCCTTTTGTTTATTTTAGCTATATTCACAATTGTGTTTTTGGCTTAAAAAAAAATCCTTTTGTTCATTTTTAGCTATATTCCAAATTGTGTTTTAGCTTAAAAATAAAATCCTTTTGTTTATTTTAGCTATATTCCAAATTGTGTTTTTAGCTGAAAAAAATCCTTTTGTTTATTTTAGCTATATTCCAAATTGTGTTTCAGCTTAAAAATCCTTTAGTTTATTTTAGCTATATTCCAAATTGTGTTTTAGCTTAAAAATAAAATTCTTTTGTTCATTTTAGCTATATTCCAAATTGTGTTTTAGCTTAAAAAATTCTTTTGTTTATTTTAGCTATATTCCAAATTGTGTTTTTGTTTTAAAAATCCTTTTGTTTATTTTAGCTATATCCCAATTTTTGTTTTAGCTTAAAAAATCCTTTTGTTTATTTTAGCTATATTCAACATTGTGTTTTAGCTTAAAAATCCTTTAGTTTATTTTAGCTATATTCCAAATTGTGTTTTAGCTTACAAAATTATTTTGTTTATTTTAGCTATATTCCAAATTGTGTTTTAGCTTTAAAATAAAATATTTTTGTTCATTTTAGCTATATTTCAAATTGTGTTTTAGCTTTAAAATAAAATCCTTTTGTTTATTTTAGCTATATTCCAAATTGTGTTTAAGCTTAAAAAATCCTTTTGTTTATTTTAGCTATATTCCAAATTGTGTTTAGCTGAAAAAAATCCTTTTTTTATTTTAGCTATATTCCAAATTGTGTTTTAGCTTAAAAAATCCTTTTTTTATTTTAGCTATATTCCAAATTGTGTTTTAGCTTACAAAATTATTTTGTTTATTTTAGCTATATTCCAAATTGTGTTTTAGCTTTAAAATAAAATCTTTTTGTTCATTTTAGCTATATTCCAAATTGTGTTTTAGCTTTAAAATAAAATCCTTTTGTTTATTTTAGCTATATCCCAATTTTTGTTTTAGCTTAAAAAATCCTTTTGTTTATTTTAGCTATATTCAAAATTGTGTTTTAGCTTAAAAAATCCTTTTGTTTATTTTAGCTATATTCAAAATTGTGTTTTAGCTTAAAAATCCTTTAGTTTATTTTAGCTATATTCCAAATTGTGTTTTAGCTTAAAAAATTCTTTTGTTTATTTTAGCTATATTCCAAATTGTGTTTTAGCTTTAAAATAAAATATTTTTGTTCATTTTAGCTATATTTCAAATTGTGTTTTAGCTTTAAAATAAAATCCTTTTGTTTATTTTAGCTATATTCCAAATTGTGTTTTAGCTTAAAAAATCCTTTTGTTTATTTTAGCTATATTCCAAATTGTGTTTTAGCTTAAAAAATACTTTTGTTCATTTTAGCTATATTCCAAATTGTGTTTTAGCTTTAAAATAAAATCTTTTTGTTTATTTTAGCTATATTCCAAATTGTGTTTTAGCTTAAAAAATCCTTTTGTTTATTTTAGCTATATTCCAAATTGTGTTTTAGCTTAAAAATTCCTTTTGTTTATTTTAGCTATATTCCAAATTGTGTTTTAGCTTAAAAAATCCTTTTGTTTATTTTAGCTATATTCCAAATTGTGTTTTAGCTTAAAAAATCCTTTTGTTTATTTTAGCTATATTCCAAATTGTGTTTTAGCTTAAAAAATCCTTTTGTTCATTTTAGCTATATTCCAAATTGTGTTTTAGCTTAAAAAATCCTTTTGTTTATTTTAGCTATATTCCAAATTGTGCTTTTAGCTTTAAAAAATCCTTTTTTTTATTTTAGCTATATTCCAAATTGTGTTTTAGCTTTAAAATAAATTCCTTTTGTTTATTTTAGCTATATTCACAATTGTGTTTTTGGCTTAAAAAAAAATCCTTTTGTTCATTTTTAGCTATATTCCAAATTGTGTTTTAGCTTAAAAATAAAATCCTTTTGTTTATTTTAGCTATATTCCAAATTGTGTTTTTAGCTGAAAAAAATCCTTTTGTTTATTTTAGCTATATTCAAAATTGTGTTTCAGCTTAAAAATCCTTTAGTTTATTTTAGCTATATTCCAAATTGTGTTTTAGCTTAAAAATAAAATTCTTTTGTTCATTTTAGCTATATTCCAAATTGTGTTTTAGCTTAAAAAATTCTTTTGTTTATTTTAGCTATATTCCAAATTGTGTTTTTGTTTTAAAAATCCTTTTGTTTATTTTAGCTATATCCCAATTTTTGTTTTAGCTTAAAAAATCCTTTTGTTTATTTTAGCTATATTCAAAATTGTGTTTTAGCTTAAAAAATCCTTTTGTTTATTTTAGCTATATTCAAAATTGTGTTTTAGCTTAAAAATCCTTTAGTTTATTTTAGCTATATTCCAAATTGTGTTTTAGCTTAAAAAATTCTTTTGTTTATTTTAGCTATATTCCAAATTGTGTTTTAGCTTTAAAATAAAATATTTTTGTTCATTTTAGCTATATTTCAAATTGTGTTTTAGCTTTAAAATAAAATCCTTTTGTTTATTTTAGCTATATTCCAAATTGTGTTTTAGCTTAAAAAATCCTTTTGTTTATTTTAGCTATATTCCAAATTGTGTTTTAGCTTAAAAAATACTTTTGTTCATTTTAGCTATATTCCAAATTGTGTTTTAGCTTTAAAATAAAATCTTTTTGTTTATTTTAGCTATATTCCAAATTGTGTTTTAGCTTAAAAAATCCTTTTGTTTATTTTAGCTATATTCCAAATTGTGTTTTAGCTTAAAAATTCCTTTTGTTTATTTTAGCTATATTCCAAATTGTGTTTTAGCTTAAAAAATCCTTTTGTTTATTTTAGCTATATTCCAAATTGTGTTTTAGCTTAAAAAATCCTTTTGTTTATTTTAGCTATATTCCAAATTGTGTTTTAGCTTAAAAAATCCTTTTGTTCATTTTAGCTATATTCCAAATTGTGTTTTAGCTTAAAAAATCCTTTTGTTTATTTTAGCTATATTCCAAATTGTGCTTTTAGCTTTAAAAAATCCTTTTTTTTATTTTAGCTATATTCCAAATTGTGTTTTAGCTTTAAAATAAATTCCTTTTGTTTATTTTAGCTATATTCACAATTGTGTTTTTGGCTTAAAAAAAAATCCTTTTGTTCATTTTTAGCTATATTCCAAATTGTGTTTTAGCTTAAAAATAAAATCCTTTTGTTTATTTTAGCTATATTCCAAATTGTGTTTTTAGCTGAAAAAAATCCTTTTGTTTATTTTAGCTATATTCAAAATTGTGTTTCAGCTTAAAAATCCTTTAGTTTATTTTAGCTATATTCCAAATTGTGTTTTAGCTTAAAAATAAAATTCTTTTGTTCATTTTAGCTATATTCCAAATTGTGTTTTAGCTTAAAAAATTCTTTTGTTTATTTTAGCTATATTCCAAATTGTGTTTTTGTTTTAAAAATCCTTTTGTTTATTTTAGCTATATCCCAATTTTTGTTTTAGCTTAAAAAATCCTTTTGTTTATTTTAGCTATATTCAACATTGTGTTTTAGCTTAAAAATCCTTTAGTTTATTTTAGCTATATTCCAAATTGTGTTTTAGCTTAAAAATAAAATCCTTTTGTTCATTTTAGCTATATTCCAAATTGTGTTTTAGCTTACAAAATTATTTTGTTTATTTTAGCTATATTCCAAATTGTGTTTTAGCTTTAAAATAAAATATTTTTGTTCATTTTAGCTATATTTCAAATTGTGTTTTAGCTTTAAAATAAAATCCTTTTGTTTATTTTAGCTATATTCCAAATTGTGTTTAAGCTTAAAAAATCCTTTTGTTTATTTTAGCTATATTCCAAATTGTGTTTAGCTGAAAAAAATCCTTTTTTTATTTTAGCTATATTCCAAATTGTGTTTTAGCTTAAAAAATCCTTTTTTTATTTTAGCTATATTCCAAATTGTGTTTTAGCTTACAAAATTATTTTGTTTATTTTAGCTATATTCCAAATTGTGTTTTAGCTTTAAAATAAAATCTTTTTGTTCATTTTAGCTATATTCCAAATTGTGTTTTAGCTTTAAAATAAAATCCTTTTGTTTATTTTAGCTATATTCCAAATTGTGTTTTAGCTTAAAAAATCCTTTTGTTTATTTTAGCTATATTCCAAATTGTGTTTTAGCTTAAAAAATCCTTTTGTTTATTTTAGCTATATTCCAAATTGTGTTTTAGCTTAAAAAATCCTTTTGTTCATTTTAGCTATATTCCAAATTGTGTTTTAGCTTAAAAAATCCTTTTGTTTATTTTAGCTATATTCCAAATTGTGCTTTTAGCTTTAAAAAATCCTTTTTTTTATTTTAGCTATATTCCAAATTGTGTTTTAGCTTTAAAAAATCCTTTTGTTTATTTTAGCTATATTCCAAATTGTGTTTTAGCTTTAAAATAAATTCCTTTTGTTTATTTTAGCTATATTCACAATTGTGTTTTTGGCTTAAAAAAAAATCCTTTTGTTCATTTTTAGCTATATTCCAAATTGTGTTTTAGCTTAAAAATAAAATCCTTTTGTTTATTTTAGCTATATTCCAAATTGTGTTTTTAGCTGAAAAAAATCCTTTTGTTTATTTTAGCTATATTCAAAATTGTGTTTCAGCTTAAAAATCCTTTAGTTTATTTTAGCTATATTCCAAATTGTGTTTTAGCTTAAAAAATTCTCTTGTTTATTTTAGCTATATTCCAAATTGTGTTTTTGTTTTAAAAATCCTTTTGTTTATTTTAGCTATATCCCAATTTTTGTTTTAGCTTAAAAAATCCTTTTGTTCATTTTAGCTATATTCCAAATTGTGTTTTAGCTTAAAAATAAAATCCTTTTGTTCATTTTAGCTATATTCCAAATTGTGTTTTAGCTTACAAAATTATTTTGTTTATTTTAGCTATATTCCAAATTGTGTTTTAGCTTTAAAATAAAATATTTTTGTTCATTTTAGCTATATTTCAAATTGTGTTTTAGCTTTAAAATAAAATCCTTTTGTTTATTTTAGCTATATTCCAAATTGTGTTTAAGCTTAAAAAATCCTTTTGTTTATTTTAGCTATATTCCAAATTGTGTTTAGCTGAAAAAAATCCTTTTTTTATTTTAGCTATATTCCAAATTGTGTTTTAGCTTAAAAAATCCTTTTTTATTTTAGCTATATTCCAAATTGTGTTTTAGCTTACAAAATTATTTTGTTTATTTTAGCTATATTCCAAATTGTGTTTTAGCTTTAAAATAAAATCTTTTTGTTCATTTTAGCTATATTCCAAATTGTGTTTTAGCTTTAAAATAAAATCCTTTTGTTTATTTTAGCTATATTCCAAATTGTGTTTTAGCTTAAAAAATCCTTTTGTTCATTTTAGCTATATTCAAAATTGTGTTTTAGCTTAAAAATCCTTTAGTTTATTTTAGCTATATTCCAAATTGTGTTTTAGCTTAAAAATAAAATCCTTTTGTTCATTTTAGCTATATTCCAAATTGTATTTTAGCTTAAAAAATTCTTTTGTTTATTTTAGCCATATTCCAAATTGTGTTTTAGCTTTAAAATAAAATATTTTTGTTCATTTTAGCTATATTTCAAATTGTGTTTTAGCTTTAAAATAAAATCCTTTTGTTTATTTTAGCTATATTCCAAATTGTGTTTTAGCTTAAAAAATCCTTTTGTTTATTTTAGCTATATTCCAAATTGTGTTTTAGCTTAAAAAATACTTTTGTTTATTTTAGCTATATTCCAAATTGTGTTTTAGCTTAAAAATAAAATCCTTTTGTTCATTTTAGCTATATTCCAAATTGTGTTTTAGCTTTAAAATAAAATCTTTTTGTTTATTTTAGCTATATTCCAAATTGTGTTTTAGCTTAAAAAATCCTTTTGTTTATTTTAGCTATATTCCAAATTGTGTTTTAGTTTAAAAATTCCTTTTGTTTATTTTAGCTATATTCCAAATTGTGTTTTAGCTTAAAAAATCCTTTTGTTTACTTTAGCTATATTCCAAATTGTGTTTTAGCTTAAAAAATCCTTTTGTTTATTTTAGCTATATTCCAAATTGTGTTTTAGCTTAAAAAATCCTTTTGTTCATTTTAGCTATATTCCAAATTGTGTTTTAGCTTAAAAAATCCTTTTGTTTATTTTAGCTATATTCCAAATTGTGCTTTTAGCTTTAAAAAATCCTTTTTTTTATTTTAGCTATATTCCAAATTGTGTTTTAGCTTTAAAAAATCCTTTTGTTTATTTTAGCTATATTCCAAATTGTGCTTTTACCTTTAAAAAAATTCTTTTGTTTATTTTAGCTATATTCCAAATTGTGTTTTAGCTTTAAAATAAATTCCTTTTGTTTATTTTAGCTATATTCCAAATTGTGTTTTTGGCTTAAAAAAAATCCTTTTGTTCATTTTTAGCTATATTCCAAATTGTGTTTTAGCTTAAAAATAAAACCCTTTTGTTTATTTTAGCTATATTCCAAATTGTGTTTTTAGCTGAAAAAAATCCTTTTGTTTATTTTAGCTATATTCAAAATTGTGTTTTAGCTTAAAAATCCTTTAGTTTATTTTAGCTATATTCCAAATTGTGTTTTAGCTTAAAAATAAAATTCTTTTGTTCATTTTAGCTATATTCCAAATTGTGTTTACGCTTTAAAATAAAATCTTTTTGTTCATTTTAGCTATATTCCAAATTGTGTTTTAGCTTTAAAATAAAATCCTTTTGTTTATTTTAGCTATATTCCAAATTGTGTTTTTGTTTTAAAAATCCTTTTGTTTATTTTAGCTATATCCCAATTTTTGTTTTAGCTTAAAAAATCCTTTTGTTTATTTTAGCTATATTCAACATTGTGTTTTAGCTTAAAAATCCTTTTGTTTATTTTAGCTATATTCCAAATTGTGTTTTAGCTTAAAAATAAAATCCTTTTGTTCATTTTAGCTATATTCCAAATTGTGTTTTAGCTTACAAAATTATTTTGTTTATTTTAGCTATATTCCAAATTGTGTTTTAGCTTTAAAATAAAATATTTTTGTTCATTTTAGCTATATTTCAAATTGTGTTTTAGCTTTAAAATAAAATCCTTTTGTTTATTTTAGCTATATTCCAAATTGTGTTTAAGCTTAAAAAATCCTTTTGTTTATTTTAGCTATATTCCAAATTGTGTTTAGCTGAAAAAAATCCTTTTTTTATTTTAGCTATATTCCAAATTGTGTTTTAGCTTAAAAAATCCTTTTTTTATTTTAGCTATATTCCAAATTGTGTTTTAGCTTACAAAATTATTTTGTTTATTTTAGCTATATTCCAAATTGTGTTTTAGCTTCAAAATAAAATCTTTTTGTTCATTTTAGCTATATTCCAAATTGTGTTTTAGCTTTAAAATAAAATCCTTTTGTTTATTTTAGCTATATTCCAAATTGTGTTTTAGCTTAAAAAATCCTTTTGTTTATTTTAGCTATATTCCAAATTGTGTTTTAGCTTAAAAATAAAATTCTTTTGTTCATTTTAGCTATATTCAAAATTGTGTTTTAGCTTAAAAATCCTTTAGTTTATTTTAGCTATATTCCAAATTGTGTTTTAGCTTAAAAATAAAATCCTTTTGTTCATTTTAGCTATATTCCAAATTGTATTTTAGCTTAAAAAATTCTTTTGTTTATTTTAGCTATATTCCAAATTGTGTTTTAGCTTAAAAATAAAATATTTTTGTTCATTTTAGCTATATTTCAAATTGTGTTTTAGCTTTAAAATAAAATCCTTTTGTTTATTTTAGCTATATTCCAAATTGTGTTTTAGCTTAAAAAATCCTTTTGTTTATTTTAGCTATATTCCAAATTGTGTTTTAGCTTAAAAAATACTTTTGTTTATTTTAGCTATATTCCAAATTGTGTTTTAGCTTTAAAATAAAATCCTTTTGTTCATTTTAGCTATATTCCAAATTGTGTTTTAGCTTTAAAATAAAATCTTTTTGTTTATTTTAGCTATATTCCAAATTGTGTTTTAGCTTAAAAAATCCTTTTGTTTATTTTAGCTATATTCCAAATTGTGTTTTAGTTTAAAAATTCCTTTTGTTTATTTTAGCTATATTCCAAATTGTGTTTTAGCTTAAAAAATCCTTTTGTTTACTTTAGCTATATTCCAAATTGTGTTTTAGCTTAAAAAATCCTTTTGTTTATTTTAGCTATATTCCAAATTGTGTTTTAGCTTAAAAAATCCTTTTGTTCATTTTAGCTATATTCCAAATTGTGTTTTAGCTTAAAAAATCCTTTTGTTTATTTTAGCTATATTCCAAATTGTGCTTTTAGCTTTAAAAAATCCTTTTTTTTATTTTAGCTATATTCCAAATTGTGTTTTAGCTTTAAAAAATCCTTTTGTTTATTTTAGCTATATTCCAAATTGTGCTTTTACCTTTAAAAAAATCCTTTTTTTATTTTAGCTATATTCCAAATTGTGTTTTAGCTTTAAAATAAATTCCTTTTGTTTATTTTAGCTATATTCCAAATTGTGTTTTTGGCTTAAAAAAAATCCTTTTGTTCATTTTTAGCTATATTCCAAATTGTGTTTTAGCTTAAAAATAAAACCCTTTTGTTTATTTTAGCTATATTCCAAATTGTGTTTTTAGCTGAAAAAAATCCTTTTGTTTATTTTAGCTATATTCAAAATTGTGTTTTAGCTTAAAAATCCTTTAGTTTATTTTAGCTATATTCCAAATTGTGTTTACGCTTTAAAATAAAATCTTTTTGTTCATTTTAGCTATATTCCAAATTGTGTTTTAGCTTTAAAATAAAATCCTTTTGTTTATTTTAGCTATATTCCAAATTGTGTTTTTGTTTTAAAAATCCTTTTGTTTATTTTAGCTATATCCCAATTTTTGTTTTAGCTTAAAAAATCCTTTTGTTTATTTTAGCTATATTCAACATTGTGTTTTAGCTTAAAAATCCTTTAGTTTATTTTAGCTATATTCCAAATTGTGTTTTAGCTTAAAAATTTAATTCTTTTGTTCATTTTAGCTATATTCCAAATTGTGTTTTAGCTTACAAAATTATTTTGTTTATTTTAGCTATATTCCAAATTGTGTTTTAGCTTTAAAATAAAATATTTTTGTTCATTTTAGCTATATTTCAAATTGTGTTTTAGCTTTAAAATAAAATCCTTTTGTTTATTTTAGCTATATTCCAAATTGTGTTTAAGCTTAAAAAATCCTTTTGTTTATTTTAGCTATATTCCAAATTGTGTTTAGCTGAAAAAAATCCTTTTTTTATTTTAGCTATATTCCAAATTGTGTTTTAGCTTAAAAAATCCTTTTTTTATTTTAGCTATATTCCAAATTGTGTTTTAGCTTACAAAATTATTTTGTTTATTTTAGCTATATTCTAAATTGTGTTTTAGCTTTAAAATAAAATCTTTTTGTTCATTTTAGCTATATTCCAAATTGTGTTTTAGCTTTAAAATAAAATCCTTTTGTTTATTTTAGCTATATTCCAAATTGTGTTTTAGCTTAAAAAATCCTTTTGTTTATTTTAGCTATATTCCAAATTGTGTTTTAGCTTAAAAATAAAATTCTTTTGTTCATTTTAGCTATATTCAAAATTGTGTTTTAGCTTAAAAATCCTTTAGTTTATTTTAGCTATATTCCAAATTGTGTTTTAGCTTAAAAATAAAATCCTTTTGTTCATTTTAGCTATATTCCAAATTGTATTTTAGCTTAAAAAATCCTTTTGTTTATTTTAGCTATATTCCAAATTGTGTTTTAGCTTAAAAAATACTTTTGTTTATTTTAGCTATATTCCAAATTGTGTTTTAGCTTAAAAATAAAATCCTTTTGTTCATTTTAGCTATATTCCAAATTGTGTTTTAGCTTTAAAATAAAATCTTTTTGTTTATTTTAGCTATATTCCAAATTGTGTTTTAGCTTAAAAAATCCTTTTGTTTATTTTAGCTATATTCCAAATTGTGTTTTAGTTTAAAAATTCCTTTTGTTTATTTTAGCTATATTCCAAATTGTGTTTTAGCTTAAAAAATCCTTTTGTTTACTTTAGCTATATTCCAAATTGTGTTTTAGCTTAAAAAATCCTTTTGTTTATTTTAGCTATATTCCAAATTGTGTTTTAGCTTAAAAAATCCTTTTGTTCATTTTAGCTATATTCCAAATTGTGTTTTAGCTTAAAAAATCCTTTTGTTTATTTTAGCTATATTCCAAATTGTGCTTTTAGCTTTAAAAAATCCTTTTTTTTATTTTAGCTATATTCCAAATTGTGTTTTAGCTTTAAAAAATCCTTTTGTTTATTTTAGCTATATTCCAAATTGTGCTTTTACCTTTAAAAAAATCCTTTTTTTATTTTAGCTATATTCCAAATTGTGTTTTAGCTTTAAAATAAATTCCTTTTGTTTATTTTAGCTATATTCCAAATTGTGTTTTTGGCTTAAAAAAAAATCCTTTTGTTCATTTTTAGCTATATTCCAAATTGTGTTTTAGCTTAAAAATAAAACCCTTTTGTTTATTTTAGCTATATTCCAAATTGTGTTTTTAGCTGAAAAAAATGCTTTTGTTTATTTTAGCTATATTCAAAATTGTGTTTTAGCTTAAAAATCCTTTAGTTTATTTTAGCTATATTCCAAATTGTGTTTTAGCTTAAAAATAAAATTCTTTTGTTCATTTTAGCTATATTCCAAATTGTGTTTACGCTTTAAAATAAAATCTTTTTGTTCATTTTAGCTATATTCCAAATTGTGTTTTAGCTTTAAAATAAAATCCTTTTGTTTATTTTAGCTATATTCCAAATTGTGTTTTTGTTTTAAAAATCCTTTTGTTTATTCAAGCTATATCCCAATTTTTGTTTTAGCTTAAAAAATCTTTTTGTTTATTTTAGCTATATTCAAAATTGTGTTTTAGCTTAAAAAATCCTTTTGTTTATTTTAGCTATATTCAAAATTGTGTTTTAGCTTAAAAATCCTTTAGTTTATTTTAGCTATATTCCAAATTGTGTTTTAGCTTAAAAATAAAATCTTTTTGTTCATTTTAGCTATATTCCAAATTGTGTTTTAGCTTACAAAATTATTTTGTTTATTTTAGCTATATTCCAAATTGTGTTTTAGCTTTAAAATAAAATATTTTTGTTCATTTTAGCTATATTTCAAATTGTGTTTTAGCTTTAAAATAAAATCCTTTTGTTTATTTTAGCTATATTCCAAATTGTGTTTTAGCTTAAAAAATCCTTTTGTTTATTTTAGCTATATTCCAAATTGTGTTTAGCTGAAAAAAATCCTTTTGTTTATTTTAGCTATATTCTAAATTGTGTTTTAGCTTAAAAAATCCTTTTGTTTATTTTAGCTATATTCCAAATTGTGTTTTAGCTTAAAAATAAAATTCTTTTGTTCATTTTAGCTATATTCCAAATTGTGTTTTAGCTTAAAAAATTCTTTTGTTTATTTTAGCTATATTCCTAATTGTGTTTTAGCTTTAAAATAAAATTCTTTTGTTCATTTTAGCTATATTCCAAATTGTGTTTTAGCTTAAAAAATTCTTTTGTTTATTTTAGCTATATTTCAAATTGTGTTTTAGCTTTAAAATAAAATCTTTTTGTTCATTTTAGCTATATTCCAAATTGTGTTTTAGTTTAAAAAATCCTTTTGTTTATTTTAGCTATATCCCAATTTTTGTTTTAGCTTAAAAAATCCTTTTGTTTATTTTAGCTATATTCAAAATTGTGTTTTAGCTTAAAAAATCCTTTTGTTTATTTTAGCTATATTCAAAATTGTGTTTTAGCTTTAAAATCCTTTAGTTTATTTTAGCTATATTCCAAATTGTGTTTTAGCTTAAAAATAAAATCCTTTTGTTCATTTTAGCTATATTCCAAATTGTGTTTTAGCTTAAAAAATTCTTTTGTTTATTTTAGCTATATTCCAAATTGTGTTTTAGCTTTAAAATAAAATATTTTTGTTCATTTTAGCTATATTTCAAATTGTGTTTTAGCTTTAAAATAAAATCCTTTTGTTTATTTTAGCTATATTCCAAATTGTGTTTTAGCTTAAAAAATCCTTTTGTTTATTTTAGCTATATTCCAAATTGTGTTTTAGCTTAAAAAATACTTTTGTTTATTTTAGCTATATTCCAAATTGTGTTTTAGCTTAAAAAATACTTTTGTTTATTTTAGCTATATTCCAAATTGTGTTGTAGCTTAAAAAATTCTTTTTGTTTACTTTAGCTATATTCCAAATTGTGTTTTAGCTTAAAAAATCCTTTTGTTTATTTTAGCTATATTCCAAATTGTGTTTTAGCTTAAAAAATCTTTTTGTTTATTTTAGCTATATTCCAAATTGTGCTTTTAGCTTTAAAAAATCCTTCTTTTATTTTAGCTATATTCCAAATTGTGCTTTTAGCTTTAAAAATTTTATTTTTTATTTTTGCTATATTCCAAATTGTGCTTTTAGCTTTAAAAATTTTATTTTTTATTTTTGCTATATTCCAAATTGTGCTTTTAGCTTTAAAAATCCTTTTGTTCATTTTAGCTATATTCCAAATTGTGTTTTAGCTTAAAAATCCTTTTGTTTATTTTAGCTATATTCCAAATTGTGCTTTTAGCTTTAAAAAATCCTTTTTTTATTTTAGCTATATTCCAAATTGTGCTTTTAGCTTTAAAAATTTTTTTTTTTATTTTAGCTATATTCCAAATTGTGCTTTTACCTTTAAAAAATCCTTTTTTTTATTTTAGCTATATTCCAGATTGTGCTTTTAGCTTTAAAAAAATTCTTTTGTTTATTGTAGCTATATTCCAAATTGTGCTTTTAGCTTTAAAAAATCCTTTTGTTTATTTTAGCTATATTCCAAATTGTGTTTTAGCTTAAAAAATCCTTTTGTTTATTTTAGCTATATTCCAAATTGTGTTTTAGCTTAAAAAATCCTTTTGTTCATTTTAGCTATATTCCAAATTGTGTAAATTTTTCTGCACGTACAACAGCTTTTCAAACTCAAGAAATTATTATGGCCAAACTAGACAGGTAAGAAAACAAAAAAATGTATTTCGTTTTTTGTGTTTTTTATAAATGTTCAATAAATTCTAATAATATGAATTTATTGCAGAAATTATTTGAACTAAAATGTTCTTTTTTAGATTTATTTTATTATTTCTTTTAAATTTATAGAATTTTATTGTTTGTTTTTCTATTTTGGTTTGTTTAACATTTAATCTGCAATAAGTTGCAATTCCCTCTTTACAAATTCTTGTTTTTAATTATTATTGTTGCTAAAATCCGATGATTTTCTTTTCGCTTCTCCTTTCTCTCAAAATATACGCCTTCATATGTAGTTACTTTCTTCCACAAATGTTGTTCATGTTCAGTTGAATATGAACAACATTTTTTCTACAAAATTCTTGTTTTTAATTATTATTGTTGCTAAAATCCGATGATTTTCTTTTCATTTTTAGCAAACACAAACCATCTTTTCGCTTCTTCTTTTCTGTCAAAATATACGCCTTCATATGTAGTTACCTTCTTCCACAAATGTTGTTCAGGTTCAGTTGAATATGAACAACATTTTTTCTACAAAATTCTTGTTTTTAATTATTATTGTTGCTAAAATCCGATGATTTTCTTTTCATTTTTAGCAAACACAAACCATCTTTTCGCTTCTCCTTTCTGTCAAAATATACGCCTTCATATGTAGTTACCTTCTTCCACAAATGTTGTTCAGGTTCAGTTGAATATGAACAACATTTTTTCTACAAAATTCTTGTTTTTAATTATTATTGTTGCTAAAATCCGATGATTTTCTTTTCATTTTTAGCAAACACAAACCATCTTTTCGCTTCTCCTTTCTGTCAAAATATACGCCTTCATATGTAGTTACCTTCTTCCACAAATGTTGTTCAGGTTCAGTTGAATATGAACAACATTTTTTCTACAAAATTCTTGTTTTTAATTATTATTGTTGCTAAAATCCGATGATTTTCTTTTCATTTTTAGCAAACACAAACCATCTTTTCGCTTCTCCTTTCTGTCAAAATATACGCCTTCATATGTAGTTACCTTCTTCCACAAATGTTGTTCAGGTTCAGTTGAATATGAACAACATTTTTTCTACAAAATTCTTATTTTTAATTATTATTGTTGATAAAATCCGATGATTTTCTTTTCATTTTTAGCAAACACAAACCATCTTTTCGCTTCTCCTTTCTGTCAAAATATACGCCTTCATATGTAGTTACCTTCTTCCACAAATGTTGTTCAGGTTCAGTTGAATATGAACAACATTTTTTCTACAAAATTCTTGTTTTTAATTATTATTGTTGCTAAAATCCGATGATTTTCTTTTCATTTTTAGCAAACACAAACCATCTTTTCGCTTCTCCTTTCTGTCAAAATATACGCCTTCATATGTAGTTACCTTCTTCCACAAATGTTGTTCATGTTCTGTTTAATATGAACAACATTTTTTCTACAAAATTCTTGTTTTTAATTATTATTGTTGCTAAAATCCGATTATTTTCTTTTCATTTTTAGCAAACACAAACCATCTTTTCGCTTCTCCTTTCTGTCAAAATATACGCCTTCATATGTAGTTACCTTCTTCCACAAATGTTGTTCAGGTTCAGTTGAATATGAACAACATTTTTTCTACAAAATTCTTGTTTTTAATTATTATTGTTGCTAAAATCCGATGATTTTCTTTTCATTTTTAGCAAACACAAACCATCTTTTCGCTTCTCCTTTCTGTCAAAATATACGCCTTCATATGTAGTTACCTTCTTCCACAAATGTTGTTCAGGTTCAGTTGAATATGAACAACATTTTTTCTACAAAATTCTTGTTTTTAATTATTATTGTTGCTAAAATCCGATGATTTTCTTTTCATTTTTAGCAAACACAAACCATCTTTTCGCTTCTCCTTTCTGTCAAAATATACGCCTTCATATGTAGTTACCTTCTTCCACAAATGTTGTTCAGGTTCAGTTGAATATGAACAACATTTTTTCTACAAAATTCTTGTTTTTAATTATTATTGTTGCTAAAATCCGATTATTTTCTTTTCATTTTTAGCAAACACAAACCATCTTTTCGCTTCTCCTTTCTGTCAAAATATACGCCTTCATATGTAGTTACCTTCTTCCACAAATGTTGTTCATGTTCTGTTGAATATGAACAACATTTTTACTACAAAATTCTTTCATGAAAATTCGTTTTTAACAAGAATTTCTTTCTAAATTTTCATTTAAAATTTATTACAAGGATTTTGAGACTTGATTTCATAAAAGGATAAATATATCAAGCCACACACATTTTAGTCGAAATAAACCTGAAATGTGAAGACTTCTTTTTTCACAACTGTTTCATGGATTTAAATTGTTCATTTTAGTTTTGATCAAGACTTTTTTTTTGTTGTTTTATGTTGAAATTTATTTGTCAAGATATTTTGATTCTTCTCAATCAATTTTAGTTTTTAACTTTTCAGAAAAAACAAACCCCTCAAAATCAATGACATATTTGAGATATTAACAAAAATATTTAGATAAAAAATACCCTTCTATCAGGTTGGAAAGAAAGTAATGTCGTTTTTGTCCAACACATTTATTTCATCTGAAACATTCACATTAGGGCATTTTTAATCTTTACAATAATTTCCCTCATTTTCTATGACTTCTGTCCAACGATCAACTAGCTTCTTGATGCCTTCTTCAAAAAGATTCTCTGATTTTTTAGAGAAAAACAAATTTACGTCATTTTTGAGTTGGTCGTCATTTTCATGAATTTTATTCTTAAAGTCATGCTGCAACGACCGGAAAAGATGGCAATCGGATGGAGCAATGTCAGGTGAATAAGGCGGATGAGGCAAAACTTCCCAATTGAAACTCATGACCTTTTCCTGAGTGAGTTTCGCTGTGTGAGGTTTCGCATTATCATGCTGAAACACTACACCCTTCATATTGAGTAATGCTGGTGTTTTTTTTTGATAGAGCAATTCTTAGATCATCCAGCTGCTAACAATATTTTACTGCTGTGATTGTTTGATTAGGCTCTAGTAACTCATAATGAATCAGTCCTCTCATGTCCCACCATAAAGAGAGCATAATCTTCTTTGTGTGTAGTCCTTGTTTTGGAACAGGCTGTGGACTTTGGTTTCGGTCTAACCATTGTCTTTTGCATTGAATATTCTTTTAAAGAACCCATTTCTCATCTCCAGTCACAATTCTTTTCAAAAATGGTTCTCGATGATTCCTGGAAAGCAAAGATGTGCAAACAGTCAATCTTTGATTTCGTTGAGCATCGGTCAAATCGTGGGGAACTCAGAGTCCAAGTTTTAAAACTTTTCTTAACTTGTGAAGGCATGAAATAATTGTGGTATGGGTTGTATTGAATTGTTGAGCTAATTCTCTGCTGGTTAACTTTGGATTGGCCTTCCACAGCATCTTTAATGGCGTCTTTATCGATTGTCGCCGATCTGACAGGGTTATAGTCCCCAGAAGAAAATTTTGCAAACCACCATTGACATTTTCGATCATTCAGAACATTTATTCCATAGACAGTTCCAATATTGATTGTAGCTTCTGCAGCTGAGTTTCCTTTTTTGAATTCATAGAGCATGCAATGTCTCAGATGCTCCTCACTAATATTCATTTTTTGACGGCTGAGACAGTTAAACTTAATATTTTCCAACTAATTACTATATCTGAAAGGCAAAGCAAGATATTAAGACACCAATTCACCAAAAAATCTAGAACTGTGTATAATTTAGGAGGCTGCAATCTGATGAAGTAAAAATACGACATTACTTTCTTTCCAACCTGATATATATATATACCCTTACCCTAACCCTAACCCGACAAAACATTTCATCATGCCAGTTTAGCACTGGTAGGATCTCTTGCCAAACTGCCATAAACAAAATCATCAAGCAAGTTCGAATTTAGTCAATTTTAGAGCTTTTTGTTTGAGCTCGGTTGTGGTGAGATGCTCCTATTGACCTACAAAGGGCATTTAGGCTATATAACATTCGCTGGACGTGAAAGCAAAGGTTTCAGTGCAATAACCAATTCATTAAATGCCAATGTAGGATTTAGGTTACTTCCCTTAAAACATCCCAAATAATTTTTTTCATGGCAAATGAAACGTTTTCTGGTTCACAAGTGGTTGGTCTTCAATGGTGGAATCGTGAGTGGCTTGCCATCTCCTGCACCCTTGTCCAATACCACTACATTTGGGCTGCTATGGTTTGAGATGTCGTGTATGCCAGGGAGGAAACAAGCTGAACTTGACCAAGATGAATGTTACCATAAGTACAAGTAGGTAAGACAAAAGTGATGGGAAGTGATCATAGAGAAGTGATCAGAGAGAAGTGATCAGAAAGAAGTGATCAGAAAGAAGTGATCAGAAAGAAGTGATCAGATAGAAGTGATCAGAGAGAAATGATCAGATAGAAGTGATCAGAGAGAAGTGATCAGAAAGAAATGATCAGATAGAAGTGATCAGAGAGAAATGATCAGAAAGAAGTGATCAGAGAGAAGTGATCAGAAAGAAGTGATCAGAGAGAAGTGATCAGAGAGAAATGATCAGAGAGAAGTGATCAGAAAGAAGTGATAAGAAAGAAGTGATCAGAGAGAAGTGATCAGAGAGAAGTGATCAGAAAGAAGTGATCAGAGAGAAGTGATCAGAAAGAAGTGATCAGAAAGAAGTGATCAGAAAGAATTGATCAGAGAGAAGTGATAAGAAAGAAGTGATCAGAAAAAAGTGATCAGAGAGAAGTGATCAGAAAGAAGTGATCAGAGAGAAGTGATCAGAAAGAAGTGATCAGAAAGAATTGATCAGAAAGAATTGATCAGAAAGAATTGATCAGAAAGAAGTGATCAGAGAAAATGATCGTCTTCCAATGTAGCAGAGAAAAGTCTTTAGATTCATGAAAGAGAGACCAACGTATGGATGGCAGAAAAGACAACACGAGTGAAATACTGTCAACTGATGGACCAATACAATTTTGTTTTTGTCATAATCTATCGTTTCATAGGGAAGGATGCCATATCACTCCAACGGTCTATTGAACACAAGCTGGTAGCACAACACAACACACATCCCGGAATCTTGTGGCTGTTTGAAAAATGTTTATATTGCCATATGGCAAGGCAATGCTATGTCTATCATGTCGACTCATTCACTAACAGACGTTGGTTTAACATAAATAGGGATGTGTACAGACTTTTGACTAAACTATTTCAGATATATAACAATATTATTCGATTCAATAATATTGTTAGTTAAATTCATATCGAAGTGGTATGATGAAGTGGTTACAGACCGTGGATTTGGTGTGTTGGGTCGATTTCTGTCGAGGCTACTGCATCACTTTCACTAATACCTTTGAGAAAAGGTATGAATCCATGTATCTTCTCTTCAGCTATGCGTTAAATAGTAGGGGAGGCTAGACTTAAGCCTTGGTTGTACAACTAGTCTAAGGGAAGAAAAACTCTGAAATAACTTTGTCTGCCTATCCTGATATTGTTTTCAGTCATCCTCGACTTCTCCTTGCCATTGGACTCAAGCAATGCAGATTCAGGAGAGGTGCGGTTGAAGATTGTGCAACATTTGCTTCAGTATAGATTCCTCATGTAGACATTTTTACAAGGGGTATCCATTGTCTCTCTAAATTGAAGGAAGTCAATAATGTAAATTTATACTGAATATATGAGTAGTGAGTCCTTGTATTTCTATAGTTTCTTCCGTGAGAAATGATTGTAAACCCGGCTTTTAGACAAATGCCTGATCATAAACATCTCTATCATTCTCTCTTAAAGCATTTCTGCACCGAATAAAGAGACACGGTTGATTCAAGAAAAGAGACTTATCTGTAGACGTTGGAATTGGTTGAGAATTATTCTATTTAGTTCTGTATTAGAAGTATTTATTTGATTTTGTCAAGCAACGTTGAGCATGGTCAGAACCAGATGGGTGACTATTTGGGAACAGCAGGCACTGTATGCGGGAGGACGGCGACATCTCCCTGCAAAAAATTGTAAAAACTAACGTCATTAAAATCATCTCGCCTGAGCAGGATACACATGTGACTGGGGACCGCTCGTGAATTTAATATTCCTTAAAAACTTCCTCCTTTGGAGGAAGACGACTTAACCTCGCCGGGCTGCATGCTGCACCAGGACAAGAGCACCTTTATCGGAGGTAACTGAAATGGTGGAAAAATAATATCCTTTTTAAGAAGGGGAGGGGTTGCAGACAAAAAGGGTTCAACGTTAGTTATTCCCGCCTTAAAATCTCTGTCTTTGTTTCATTATACGTCAACATGTTAACCTCTTTTTCCAGCGAATATGCTAAGGTGTCTTACCAGAAGAAGTGAGTATCGGAGCGAGTCGGCGAAATCAAGTGGTTTTTAACAGCTTCCACAAATGGTTGTCTTTTATTTATTTTATTTTTTTTTTCATCACAAGTGGCCATTTTGTTTTTGCAGCCGATTAGCTCTCTTGTATGTTCACGTGTTTTGAAATCACAATTTGAAAACAACACCGAGTGGATTTTATCAGCTGGCAGGTTTCTCTTTGATGATCACTTTTAGCACTTTGATTTCTCCGTTCATTTAAACAAGCACACGCGTGCACACACACACACACACACACACACACACACACACACACACACACACACACACACACACACACACACACACATTGTTCATACAATACAAGGTTCATCTCCTCTCTTTATCACACCAGGAAATGATAGTTTTCAATACAAGGGACAGTGATTTCGTCTTTAAAATCATTTTTTAAAAATCAAAATTAAAAACCTAGAAAGAAAATTGAATCGTAGGATACATTTTAGCTGTTAACAAATCTAGACGCAACACCAAAGGACACCACCCAAGAACTCATCACAGTTTGTATACAATATATGAGGATCTTGTCGGAAAAAAATCCAAAGAATATGTAATCCATATGACATCAGGATAGTATTCAGGAGCGACTCAACTCTCCGAAAGCATCTTGTGAGAGTCAAACCCCCTACAGAAAAAGTCATGACTAAGAACTGTGATATGCGATTCCATGTAAGTGTGGAAAAGTATAGAAAGGTGAGACATGTCGTCCACTAAAAGTAAGGCTCGAAGAACCCCGGAAAGCCGTAATACGTGGAAAAATCGAAAAATCGGGTATGGCTGACCACATATGGAAGGAAAAAGGAAACCATCTACCCTTATGGGATGAAGTAAAAATTATAGATAAAGAAGAACGGTGGAGAGTAAAACGACTCAAAGAAGCAGCACATATGTTAGGCGACAATGACTTACTAAGCAGACCTAGTATAGAATTCAATACAATATGGGAACCTATAATTATAAATAATAGATAAGTAGTGATCTATAGTGATAAGTAGTTCGATCAAAAACAAGAATAGGTTTAAGGCTCCCAAAATTCATACTAGAATTGTCCGCAAGGACCCGTGGCACAGTGGATATAGTACTAAGTATAATTCAATTCATAATTTTAAGGTTCAATCTTCAGTGCGGGCGATACAAAGAACGTGGATTTAATAAAGTGTTCCGTTCAAAATTCCGTCCAGATTCCCACGTTTGACAAAGTACACCTAAAGAAGTCTGAATATACCAAATTCTACGAATTATCAACCCTCATCTAAAAAATTCTGAAGCATGTATATATATATATGTATATATATAATATTTAAATGTTGAATTAAATTAAAGATAATTGAATTATCGTTTAATAATAATGTAATAATATAAAGTTCAATATATTGAATAGAGCAATCAATTCTAGAGATGAAAGATGAGAAAATTTTTTTAAAGATACAATATTTATTAGAACATCAAAAGTTCAGAGCAAGGAGCCTCATATCCTTAATCCATGGATTTTCAAAGATAAACTCTTTTCATCAGAGGATAGGGAAAAACCGACAATGTAATTGTAAATATTATCGGCAACATTTAACTTTGAAAATTGTACATAAAATAAAACAAAGCAAAGACCAAAAGGTAAAGAGTCGTATGTTGAGATGAGAGCGTAGAGTCAGGGTGGACGCTGTTATATTTCAAACTCAAATTTCAATGTCAATGCCACACTCGATAAGTCAGCGAGAGATTAATCCTAAGACTGACTTTTATTTCATTTCCTTGATACTTTGGGAGGATGTGTGAAACCTTGTGATAAATGTTCACAGTCAAAAGACTTCAACATTTTAATGGGATAAATGTTCACAGTCAAGATTTCACTTCAACATTTTAATGGGATAAATGTTCACAGTCAAAAGACTTCACTTCAACATTTTAATGGGATAAATGTTCACAGTCAAAAGACTTCACTTCAACATTTTAATGGGATAAATGTTCAGTCAAAAGACTTCACTTCAACATTTTAATGGGATAAATGTTCACAGTCAAAATACTTCACTTCAACATTTTAATGGGTTAAATGTTCATAGTCAAAAGACTTCACTTCAACATTTTAATGGGATAAATGTTCACAGTCAAGATGTCACTTCAACATTTTAATGGGATAAATGTTCAGTCAAAAGACTTCACTTCAACATTTTAATGGGATAAATGTTCACAGTCAAAAGACTTCACTTCAACATTTTAATGGGATAAATGTTCACAGTCAAGATGTCACTTCAACATTTTAATGGGATAAATGTTCAGTCAAAAGACTTCACTTCAACATTTTAATGGGATAAATGTTCACAGTCAAAATACTTCACTTCAACATTTTAATGGGTTAAATGTTCATAGTCAAAAGACTTCACTTCAACATTTTAATGGGATAAATGTTCACAGTCAAGATGTCACTTCAACATTTTAATGGGATAAATGTTCAGTCAAAAGACTTCACTTCAACATTTTAATGGGTTAAATGTTCAGTCAAAAGACTTCACTTCAACATTTTAATGGGTTAAATGTTCACAGTCAAAAGACTTCACTTTTACATTTTAATGAGATTTTCTGTTTTGTTTTCATTTTTTTTATTTAATGGCCTACAAAATAACAAGTTTCACCAACATTGACTGAAAGACGTTTTTCCATTTTTTTAAATTTTTAAACCCCATCCCATCACACGTGCTGTGTGGACTTGCTCACTCTCAAATTTTGTGTCTTGTCACAAACAACATTCACTTGTCTTCATTTATTTTTTCTACACCTGATTTGGTTTCCGAATTCTTCACTTTGCACTTGGCATTCTTGTTTTCGCTTCCTTCTCAGAATTGTTTGTGTTTCATCGATGCCTTTATCTTTGCTTTCACCCTTCAAAAGCCTCTCCATTCCTTCTGGCATCATTTGTTTTCAATTCTTTTATTTCATGTTCTTTAATCGTCTACCAGCCATGATTATCTATCTTATTCATTCATAAGATAAATGGTCTGGTTAAACAATTTTCAATATACTGTGTTCATATATCTCTTTTTTTGCTCTCTACATAATTGAAATCGTGAAGACGGTTATAAGTTCCTTTTGAAAACCACAAAAAGAAAGCTCAAATGTTTGCTTATCTCTCACTTTTGCGGATATTTGGCCGATGCTTAGCAGCGCCGGTTTTCCTATATACGTTTATATTCAAATACAAGCATATGCCAATGAAAACAAAATAACAACTCGAAAACAAAGAAGTATACAAAAATACATTTATTGTTTGTGGACCCGACTGGGTTCGCTATGAAATTGTGTCCATTGAGAATGTGTATAAGAGTCTGTAAATAATGTGTGCATGTATGTGTGTAAGTAGAGAGGGAAGGCTTACATACCGAATAGTGAGTTATGAGGAGCGCACACATGCTGTTCGCTATGAAATTGTGCCCATGAGAATGTGTATAACAAAGTCTGAGTAGAATGTGTGCGAGTGTGTCTAAGTAGAGAGGGAAGTCTTGCATACTGTATAGTGTGTTTTATGTGGAGCATACACGGTGTGTGGTGTATTCATCAAGGTCAGACCCGAATGAAAAGGAGAGAGCTGGAGGATCTGATAGGTGTTTCTGTCGAGACCAGTTCCTGAAGAAAGAAAAGTAAATGTTCTGTGCATCCCTTTTTATAACACAGATCATAGTCGCATCCAGATTTTAAAAGGGGAGATAATTCGGATCTGACGCCCTCTGGTGAGTTTCTGTGTAAATGTGTTGAACAGGGGTAGGTAATGCTACACTTCCTATGCAAATTTTGGTGTAACTTAAGTATTTGCTCTTAATTGGTTGATTTCTATCAAATCTTTTTTTATGATGTTATGAAATATTTTTATTGATTTTGTAGAAAATTGCGATAAAGTACAGAGTTCGAATATGATACAAGATAAAAAAAATATCAGATTCCATCCATACTTCATTTCCCACTTAAAGATCAACCTGCTTGTTTTTGGTTCTAAACAAACCGGAAAACAGTTGGTGTTCTATTCTTTAGAAAGGATTGGAAAGATCTTACGAAACAGTTTTTTGCTGTCCCACTCCCAATTTTATTCTAATTAATTTTTTATTTATTTATTTTTTGCTTTTATTCACACCAAACAAGTCATATTTTTTAAAAATTTATTTTTTGCTTTTATTCACCCCAAAACAAGGGGTCATATTCCACTGAACGTAAGGGGTTACTGTGATTAGGGGCCAGATTTATAGGGAGCATCCTAAGTGGGGAGTTTTGCAGCAAGATGTTTATTCACATTACATTTAAATTTCTGTATGTTGGTATAGTTGGGGAAATAGGGAGCAGGAAAAGAATTCCAAAAAGTAAGCGGTGTGAGGAAAGAAGTTATTAGAGTAGAAAGTTTTCCGGTATATGGTGACCTTTACAGCAAAGGGGTGGGATTTTGCTGCTAGTCAGCTTTGTGGAGTGTAGTTATGTTGAGGGGATAAAAGTTCAGTAAGTTCATCGGAGCACATTCTGTGGAAGTATTTGTAAAATAAGCACAGGGATGCAACATTGCAGTGATGGGACAGAGGCTAGATCTTGGTAGACAAAGCGCAACTTATTAGGTTAGAGACTCTGTCTAAGAAGGAGAGAGTAGTAGTGGTTTGTACATATATACATTTATAAATCAAATTAAATTTCGGCAATTCGAGATATTTTAAGTACGATGCCACCCTCCTACAGTAAATGTGGTATTGTGGTGACTGCAATGATTCTAGCTAATAGTAGGATAGACAGAAGACGGCCACCGACCTCCTCCACACATACATACACATACACACTTCACACACTTTTGATGGCCTTGTACCTAATTTGCTTAAATGTATTTTTTATTTTTGCAAATAAATACTTCAAAGTGTAGTATCTGTTCTCTCTTCAGTCCGAGTGAGAAGAAATCTTGAGGCAATTTTTATTTTTGTCCCATCTAGAGTGCCCTTTTTTGGGAATCTACCGTGCTCCTTTTTGAGGAACTGGATATCTCCGACATAAAAAACGACTCTGTGTCTAATTTTGCCCTTGTGTAAGTAAATAGGGACGCTGAAGAAAAAAAATACGAAGTTCAATTCTAACATTTATATCATCTTCATTGTTTATCTGTTATAATAGATGCGGTGTTAGTAACAGAATATAAGTCCAGGAGTCTGGACTAGGAAAAGGGTTGAGAGTCCATAAATATGAAGGATAAATGTCGTGCTTGTACGGAACGGAGAAGATTTCATAACAGGAGAATGTTCTTAGGAGAAAGTCCATACGTACATAAGTATTAGTTAAAGGCAAGCCGAGTTCATATAGGGTTTGTGAGTATATATGTATTGCAATGGTATAAGTCCAAGTGTAGCAAGTCAGCTATCTTGAATATTGGAGTTTTCTTGTCAACGCTGAAGCCTGTCACTCTGCAGGTTTTGGTTTGCACCCCAAGAGTGGTGGTCGAAATGAGTGACGTGGATGAGTTAGACAGCTGTGCCTTCTTGCAGCTAAAGAGAAAGGAAGAGTGACAAGCACTCCCTTAAATAAACTTTGCATGAGAGCTTATTTCTGATTGGGCAAGTCAGAATCAAAATGATGTGTTTACTCCAATGAACGTCCAGCTTAGAAGTCAAGCAAATATTTCAAAGACCGTTCATGGTAGCAGCTGCTGCTGTTGCTGCTGCTGCTTTTGTTTCCGTTTGTAGTACTTCTGCTACAACTCTTAGATAAATTCTCCATTCTTTTAGGGAATGTTGACTTATTTTTAAAATAAATCTCCTAAAATGAGCGTTTTCTCTTTGATAATATCTCATCTGATTAATTACTTCACTTTTAAATTTGATTATTAAAACTTTACTTTTCTTAAACTGAGTTCATCATGATTTGATAATACAAGAAGCCGTTTCTATGTTTTTACTTAATTAGGAGAGTAGAAAATGACTAATTTCGGTTTACTTTTGGCAACCTCGTAACTCTCGCTTCCCTTATTTTGTCTTTTAGTCTTCACATTCTATGAACGATGTTTCTAATAAAGGGGGGAAAAATTGCTGTTTTCTGGATCGGAATCTATCCATCTAACACTTATTGTTCGCTAATTTTTTGACCTTGAAGTGCTAATTTTCTTCTTTTTTAAACTCCTTACATCAAGTGGTTTCATGCCATAAAAAATTATTCCATTGCTTATCTCCATAAATTTTTTTTTACTCAGATCTCTGCTCTCTAAGGTTGTCAGATGTTGATAAGATCTCAACCCAATAAAATGGCTGTTCATTTTTTAATTTTTTTAATTTCAAAACGAAAATTATTTTCCTTTCTTACAAGTCATTTTCACTATTGATCTCCATTTTGGTTTCTATTTCTTTTTCTGATGATTCTGTCTTCTTGTAGACAAAATCTCAGGAACGGATCGTCCCTAACCCTAACCCTTACTCCCCAAGAAAAAAGTAAGACCATATTTGGAAATCAGCAAGAAAAGTAGAAATAAATGAAAACTCCTTTTTTAGTCCACTAAGTCCCACCAAAAAATTAAAACTGAAAAAATATAATTCTTTGTTTACTATGGTTCATTATACCATGGAGACCAAAACTAAAAAATGCTCGCTAATTGCAATGGCTTCATCTATGAGAATCTATGATACAATTGGTGGATCTATTATGAATTTATCCACTATTATTATTGATTATTGAATCATCAAAAACTATATATTTTTTCATTCAAATCAATATTTCAAGACACAAATTATTTCTAGAATGTTGACGGTCATTAAATTTAAATCTTTACGTTATTAATGCAAAACTTTTTTGTTTTGAAAAAAAAAAAACAGATAAAAAAATATTTTTTAAACATTTAGTTTACATTTAAAATTCATAATACTTAATTATGTTCAATAAATGTAACACATTCTTTGCAAAAATCTATTGAAGTATAAGATTATAAAGCCGAATAGTTACAATTTTTATTTTACACATTCGGACAACAAAAATGCGTTTGTCGACTGATTAAGATTCATTTATTTAAATACAACAGGTTATAAAACGAAGCTTTTTTAGTTAAAAATTCTAAATTAAAATATTTATGCTTAAAAAAAATAGAAATATTAAATTAAAAAAATCGATAGAAAAAAGTACACTTAAATTAAATTATGTAAATACATAAAAATAAAGTAATTTTGTGGAATAATTTAATTTAAAGCCTTAATTAAATCTGACATTACACTACTTATTATTGAAGCTGCAATTAGCACAATGAAGAGTGTAAAAAGAAACATTTTAAGTTAAAAATTCGGAATTAAATATTATTTGGCAAACATGTAGCATATTTAACAGCACAAAAAGGGGGGATATATAACAAATAACTTTTACTAAACGCAAGAAAATTTATTTTTCTATCAATCTGTATAGTTTTTCAGTTCTGAAACTGTTTGTAAGTGTTCTTTATTTCAGAATGTGTTTCATAGCCTCGAAGGCTTGTAAAATGTGCATTATAGCTAACAACGAAAACAGGAGTAAAAAATTAAACAACAAAAAACAAACAAATGAATATCTTACCAAACGCAATAAAAGTTACTTATCTACCAACTTGCATAATTTTCTTTCTAAAAGTGCTTTAAGGTTTATTCATTTCAATATAAAATTTCCTTCAAATCGGATATCGTTATAGTGATAATCAAAAATGGCTGGCACCACTTTCCGGAAATCACTCACGTCTGATTACGTTTTCTCTTTCGTCATTTTCTCTTGTTAATTAGGCAGAAAAGTATATTTTATTGCGTTTGGAACAGTTATTTGTTTTATTTTTATTTTTTTTCACCCCAAAAGACGAAAAACCCATGAATCAAACTTCGGTGATGTCCACCAAAGCTGTCCGTGATGGAATGTAACTCTAATGATAGACGATTTGAACGAAATATTATATTGAAATAAAAACGTTTTCAAACACTTTAAAACAAAAAATAAAATAAATATGCATGTAGGTAGAAAGTAATTTTGTTTGCGTTTGGTAACAGTTATTTGTTGAACATTTGTTGTTTTTTTCCACTTTCCGTTTCATTGTTAACTATAATGCACCTTTGTCAAATTTTACTCTTTCGATTAAATTCAACGAATATGCATACCCCCCCCCCCTCCCAAGAGAAAGATATAGGTCACCACGATACACGGTTCATTTAACCCAACACTTTAGGTGAATGTGTCTTGACCCTATTTATTACTGAAACAATCAATAATAATAGAAACATTAAAATGTTGCCATTGAAAAATCATTCAAGTAAAATTTATAAACAATCTTTAATTTAAAATTGTCACGTGTTATGTTTTGAAATTATTTGGAAAACACAATAAAGCAAACATTTGTTTTCAACATCATTTTCTTTGCAACAACTGCTATTCCAGTAATCATGTAGTATGGTTAACATAGCAGAAATCGGAGGAAAAAAACAAAATATACAAGAAAATAACTTCTGCCAAACACTAAAAAATTTACTTTTCTATCAACCTGCATAGTTTTAAACTTCTGAAATGGTTTTATATTTTTTAATTTAATATAATATTTTGTCGATATCCTGTCTTTCGGAGATAGTAAAAAAATTCAAAATGGCAGATGTTGTTTCATCCCTTAAAAAATAGTTTAAAAAATACTTTTCTTTACCACTAGTCTTAAGTCAGACTCCCCCCCCCCCATCGGATTTAGAGTTAGTGGTAGGCTAAGCCTTTTTTTGTTTTTACTATCTTTTAAGCCTGAAATTAGCGGTCATGTCCAAACAGAATTGACCGCCATTCCTTATTTACTCGTGTTTGGTTAAGTAAAAGTAATGATAACAAATTCATAAATAATAAATCTTACAATCGGTTTCCACACTTTAAAATTATACAGGTCAGTAGAAAATAAAATTTTCTTGCGTTTGGTTAAAAGTTATTAATAGTATATTTTTTTGTTTTCGATTTCTGCTTTGTTAAGTATACTACATGAATGCTGCTATTCCTAGTCTGTAAGCAATCGTGTGAGTCTGCCATCTCACAGTTCAGCGTTGTTTGTCACATTCACGTTGTCATGAATAAAGCAAAGAAGTTCATTAAATAATTTCTCCGTTTCAGATTATTATTTGTTTTTATTTTTTATTTTTAGTAATCATGTACTTTCCTGACCCATGCAATTTTATCTTTAAAATTTTTTTCAACCTAGTTCACCCCAAACAAGGCAGGCCGCCACTGTAGACGTAAGGGGCTACTGAGAAGAAAGAAAAGGGGAGAAGGTGGGGGGGTCAACCTAAACTGGGATCTGCGCAGAATGACATGTTTGTTTTGATTATAGAGTGGGTTGGCTAAGGTGGGTCCTTGTTTGGTGCCAATAAGCTCACACAACAAGTCCATTAGTCACGACCTGGTCCATGGGGGTTGTGGCCTCGGGAAAGCCCACCGGAGATAATTGCAGGGTCCCTTTCCATGCACGACATGGCACATACAACTACCCACGGTATTATGCAACTGATGATGGAGCAGCCGTTCTTGGCGCTACCCAAGAGTTTGGGCTCCTTGCTGTCAGTCGGAAACAGCAGCCAGACAAGCTGTCTAACCTGTACCTTCAACCTGTCGGAACAAGAGAGACCCAGACTGGTCATGTAAGACTTAGTGACGAAAAAACTTTCCCCAAGTTGCCCAAATAGAGAGAAAGAGAACGGCGTTCATTGTCCTAGTAAGGAAACAAGGCTAGGCACTTGGTGTTTTTGAGACGTTCCAGCGCTGGTACCTCTGCGCCTGGCTAATAGACAAAGAATGAGTGCAAGGGCCGGCGATAGGCAGAACCTATCTACTTAAAAAGACGATATGCAGCAGCTCAATTTTTTTTTGTTTTTAAGTATGACATGGCATTAAAATCAAAATTGGCATTAAAATCAAATTAGTATTACGTGTGAAAAAGAAACAACACACTTTTTAAATTGGTAATGGACAATATCTAAGCTACTTGGAATGGAGACTGGTTAAGACAAGCGAAAAGATATTTTTTTATAAAATTGATTTTGATATAATGCGAAAACAAACAAATATTTTTTGAAACAAATATTTAAAAAAATATTTTAATTGTTTTAAATAAATTATTTTTTTACTAAAATACTTTACTTCTTAGCCAGTCTCCATTCCAAGTTTTTAAATTAACTGGCTTAGATTAAGGTCAGGAAAAACCATGTGTTGGGTAATTTATTAATTTAAAAATGTTTTGTTCCCTATTCCATACGTAATACTAAATTGATTTTAACAGCAATATGTTCAGCATGTCATAACCTTTTTTAAAAAATTGAGCTACTGCATACCGTCTTTGCGATAAATTACATGGGTCGGGACACTACATGATTACCTATTTTTTTTTTTTTTTTTACTATTGATCGCTTGTTTATTGAAATAAATTCTTGATCGTTAAAGGAAAAAACGATTGTGGTCAACATTGGCAGTGAAGAAGAATAAGGAATCAGAGTTATGTCCCTTGCCTTTGGATTAATTTCGGCACTTGTGCACTTGAGTAAACAGCTGAATTTATTTGTTTTCAATTTTGAAGAGTTACATTGAAGACAGCAGCGATAATCAACATTCAAGACAGCGGCAGACAGATAATCAACCGGAAGTAACGAAACGACGAATAAATTAAAACATTTTAATAAATTATAGTGTTTCTTTTTTAATTTAAAATGTTCAGTGATTTTTTTTAACATTGTAATAAAATAATTGCTGAAATTTTGTAGAATTTAAAATGTTATAAAACTATTTTTTTTTATAATTGAAAATTTTTAACATTGTAATAAAATATATAGTTTCTGAAATTTTTTAGAATTTAAAATGTTATGAAACTATTTTTTTTTTATAAAACGAATAGTTTTCATAATTTAAAATGTTATAAAACGAACAGTTTTCATTTAAAAATAATTGACATTCTTTCCAATAAAGTCACTTTTAAGGGGGATTTTTTCTTCTTTAATAAATATGAGACAGTTCGGAAATTTGTTTGAAAATAATTTTAATAAGAAGATCTTTAAATTGCATGTGGGTGCCACTGTCTGTGGATTGTCTGCCGCTGTCTTGAATGTGGATTATCGTTGCTGTCTTGAATGTAACTCTTCAAAATCCAAATTGAAAACAAATAAATTCGGCTGTTTACTTTAGTGCACAAGTGCCTTAATTTCTTCTCTGCAACTTTTGCTTGTAAAGATAAAATAAAGCAATCTCATTTCTCTCCAAAATTTCAAATCTTTTGATTCGCCTTCCTATCTCTAAATTTTTAATCCATTATTATTTTGAAGAATCTAAAAAAATAGACAAAGCTGATGCCTTGAACAAAAGCGATTATATTGCAGCATAAAACATAGCTTCAAAAAGATGTTAGGTTTTATTTACTCCTCCCCAGGAATTAGGCACAAGGCCAGTTTTATCTTACTCCCACATGTAAGATGTGACCCAAGATCGGATCAGGAAAGTGGGGTTAGAAAAGCCAGCGCTCGAGAGGTGAGCACTCTGGCCATTAAAAATTGCCTGGGCAGCCCCGTCGGCATTCCCCGGTAGGGGCGCCTCAGACAGTAAGCAATAAACTTACTCCTCCCCAAAGAGGGGAGGCAAAGCCTGGGAGGGTGGACCTCCTAGAACTGCACAGGACAGGTGTGCAGTATCCATCGGAACAGATACTACACTTTGATCTTAGCCAAAAGGCCAAGCTTATCTCAGGTTTTTTTGTGTGAAGTGAAATAGATGACCTAAACTGGTATTCATGTATACACTGAGGTGGAGTGTTTTCTTACAGCATCTGTTATTCCCAAATGGTTACCCATTTAAGTACTGCCCAGGACCAACGCTGCTTACCGTAGATACAGACTAGGAATAGCTATCAGTAAGCAGTTGTTATGAAGAAAACTTTCCTTACAAACAAATGCTCATAAATTTGATTCTAACTGGGTGTTCTTCTATAATCAATGGCTTCAAGAACTTTGTTGGTGTTTTCCTAGAAGTAATGAAACGAAAACACAATTGATATTGCTTTTTTGTTTGTATTTGTGTTTGTTTTATTTTCATTTGTCGATCTTCTTCACTTTTCTTTTAGAAAAAGGAAAAGTGTATATGGCCCGCCGGTTGGTAAAAAGATGGTGGTATTTGTCGATGATTTAAATATGCCCTCCAAAGAGAAATATGGAGCCCAACCACCAATTGAATTACTACGCCAGTGGTTGGACCATGGCCATTGGTATGACAAGAGAGACACAACCAAACTCTTCCTCCAAGATGTGGTATGGATGATGATGTTATTCTTTTGGGTTTTTGGTTTTCTTTTATTGATTTTAATCTTAGAACGGTGTAGAAAAGGGGAGAATGGTTTTAAATGTAAAAGGAAATGCCTTTAAATGTTTTCAAATTAATGCAACAAAACAAAAAATGAGAGAAAAATAAAGACCTAAATTTATTGATTATAAACTGTTCTTTTTTATCGCATTTAGAAAATATTTGGACCCAAATTAGAGCAAATTTCATATGATGGTATAAATAGTATTAATCACAGATGGCGTTGTAAAAATTGCTGTGTTTTATCTAAAGTTAAGTTTCTCAATTAATATGATTTGAAAGCCACCCTGAGAAAGTTTCTCAATGAAAGTCACTCTGAGAAAGTTTCTCAATGAAAGTCACTCTGAGAAAGTTTCTCAATAAAAGTCAGCCTGAGAAAGTTTCTCAATGAAATTCAACCTGAGAAAGTTTCTAAATGAAAGTCAACCTGAAAAAGTTTCTCAATGAAAGTCAATCTGAGAAAGTTTCTCAATGAAAGTCACTCAGAGAAAGTTTCCCAATGAAAGTCACCTTGGGAAAGGGCGGAAGAAGAAGAATCTGAATGGCAAACTTTAGCTTTGCTAAACAAACCAAAGAAAACTTGGAAGAATTAGTTTCTTCTTATAAGCTCACGAATACATTCATTGTCATTGTAGCAAACCAGTTTGATCTTCTTGAAAGCAGAACGCAACAGAATCAGGAAGCCAATTGATATTTAGAGACCCGGATGTGTCATAACACAATTTAGCACATTTATAATCAAAAATAAATAAATAGACAATAATTTAAGAATAACAAAAAGAAAATGGCTGCAATACATGAAGAATTTAACATAAACGTTCAATTTTCTACACATTAAAAAGTTAATATTTACTTTGTTGGCGTCCTATTCTAAAGAATCTGTCCGTCATTAAACGACTCTACAAAATACTTCATTGCCGATAGGATCCTAAACCATACTGAATGAACCAGAACATGTAGAAACATATATTAGATATTTAAACAGACAAAAAAACAACCGGAAAAGAGAACGAGATGACAGAACTCGTTATGGGAAGCTGAGAAGCTGAAAAGAAGATATCAGTAATTGCATGTCCAAGAGAATTAGAAGAATTGACTTTCGAAGAAGAGATTGTGAAAATAATTGAAGAAAAACAGACAACCAAGAAAAAGACTCGTCATGGCTGAGAGAACAAAATTAATGCAGATTAGACCGAACCAAACCGAGTCTATAATCCATGCACTCCATAATACATTCATTCTATAATACATTCATTCTATAATACATGCACTCTATAATACATTCATTCTATAATACATGCACTCTATAATACATGCACTCTATAATCCATGCACAAACTGAAGAATGCAATGGAATAATGCACATTCTAAAATCTTGAGACAAAAGAAATGAGTACGGAGGATGAGTTAATCTTTCTTAAACTAACCGAAGAAATACAGGACACAAACGTAGAATGTTTGAAAGATTACTGATAAGTCACATGAATTTAGAAGGGCGCATAGCAATTTGAGAACTGCATGTAATATCACCACAATCAGTAATACTATTTGCGGATTCTCCAGATTAACCCCTATATCTAAAAAAGATCACCAACCTCGTTATGGCAAGTGTTGAAGCTTCAAAGAAGATGTTCACAATGACGTAGCTGAGCGACCTTGAAGAATAAACTTGCTTCATTTATTGTTTGGTTTTATTGCTCTATTTTTTATTGTTGTTGCTTTATTTTGCTTTGCTTTTTGTTTTGTTGCAAACAGTGTAGGTCTGAGTGCATAAGAATGCAGTGGAGCGTCATCTAGAGAGCAGCATGTGTCTGTCATTAAACGCGTCGACTGAATACTTCATTACAATATAGAATTGCCGATAGGATTCTTAACCACACTGGATTAATCAGAGCATGTAGAAACATGTATCAGGTGTTTTGCAACGTTGGCGAGGGTAAGGTCATTAAAAGACAAAAAAAAGCTACGAGAGGAGAGAACGAGATCACCGATCTCGTTATGGTAAGCATTGAGGTTTCAAAGAAGATTTTCGCAATGACATAATTCAAAACTTTGAGCCATATTTTTCAAACGACGATCGAAACAATTTTATCAGAAGTTAAAAAAAAATCTTATATTTTTTAACGATATGTGTTCACTAAAAACACAGCCAGAAGCAAATTTTAAATAAGTTAAACGAAGGGGGCATGACCATAAACAAGCACAAATTCCAATTAAACTGTGATAAGATATCATACTGAGGATATCAAATATCTAAAGAAGCAATATCATTCAATGGTGGACTAAGAAAATATGAGAAATTTTTACAAGAATCCTTCTTTTTGGAACCGACAATATTTTATAGTAAAGTCTAATTAAGAGATTACAGCTTAGAAAGCGATGAGATAAGTCTTTGAAAGAGATTCATCTAGAAATTAGAGAATAAGAAGATTCATCTAGAAATTAGAAAATAAGAAGATTAATCTAGAAATTAGAGAATAAGAAGATTAATCTAAAAATTAGAAAATAAGAAGATTCATCTAGAAATTAGAAAATAAGAAGATTAATCTAGAAATTAGAGAATAAGAAGATTCATCTAGAAATTAGAAAATAAGAAGATTAATCTAGAAATTAGAGAATAAGAAGATTCATCTAGAAATTAGAAAATAAGAAGATTCATCTAGAAATTAGAAAATAAGAAGATTAATCTAGAAATTAGAGAATAAGAAGATTCATCTAGAAATTAGAAAATAAGAAGATTAATCTAGAAATTAGAGAATAAGAAGATTAATCTAAAAATTAGAGAATAAGAAGATTCATCTAGAAATTAGAAAATAAGAAGATTCATCTAGAAATTAGAGAATAAGAAGATTCATCTAGAAATTAGAAAATAAGAAGATTCATCTAGAAATTAGAGAATAAGAAGATTCATCTAGAAATTAGAGAATAAGAAGATTCATCTAGAAATTAGAAAATAAGAAGATTCATCTAGAAATTAGAGAATAAGAAGATTCATCTAGAAATTAGAGAATAAGAAGATTCATCTAGAAATTAGAAAATAAGAAGATTAATCTAAAAATTAGAGAATAAGAAGATTCATCTAGAAATTAGAGAATAAGAAGATTCATCTAGAAATTAGAGAATAAGAAGATTAATCTAGAAATTAGAGAATAAGAAGATTCATCTAGAAATTAGAAAATAAGAAGATTCATCTAGAAATTAGAAAATAAGAAGATTAATCTAGAAATTAGAGAATAAGAAGATTCATCTAGAAATTAGAAAATAAGAAGATTCATCTAGAAATTAGAGAATAAGAAGATTCATCTAGAAATTAGAGAATAAGAAGATTAATCTAGAAATTAGAAAATAAGAAGATTAATCTAGAAATTAGAGAATAAGAAGATTCATCTAGAAATTAGAGAATAAGAAGATTCATCTAGAAATTAGAAAATAAGAAGATTAATCTAGAAATTAGAGAATAAGAAGATTAATCTAGAAATTAGAAAATAAGAAGATTAATCTAGAAATTAGAGAATAAGAAGATTCATCTAGAAATTAGAAAATAAGAAGATTAATCTAGAAATTAGAGAATAAGAAGATTCATCTAGAAATTAGAAAATAAGAAGATTAATCTAGAAATTAGAGAATAAGAAGATTCATCTAGAAATTAGAAAATAAGAAGATTAATCTAGAAATTAGAGAATAAGAAGATTCATCTAGAAATTAGAAAATAAGAAGATTAATCTAGAAATTAGAAAATAAGAAGATTAATCTAGAAATTAGAGAATAAGAAGATTCATCTAGAAATTAGAAAATAAGAAGATTCATCTAGAAATTAGAGAATAAGAAGATTCATCTAGAAATTAGAGAATAAGAAGATTAATCTAGAAATTAGAGAATAAGAAGATTAATCTAGAAATTAGAGAATAAGAAGATTCATCTAGAAATTAGAAAATAAGAAGATTAATCTAGAAATTAGAAAATAAGAAGATTAATCTAGAAATTAGAGAATAAGAAGATTCATCTAGAAATTAGAAAATAAGAAGATTCATCTAGAAATTAGAGAATAAGAAGATTCATCTAGAAATTAGAGAATAAGAAGATAAATCTAGAAATTAGAGAATAAGAAGATTCATCTAGAAATTAGAAAATAAGAAGATTAATCTAGAAATTAGAAAATAAGAAGATTAATCTAGAAATTAGAGAATAAGAAGATTCATCTAGAAATTAGAAAATAAGAAGATTCATCTAGAAATTAGAAAATAAGAAGATTCATCTAGAAATTAGAAAATAAGAAGATTAATCTAGAAATTAGAGAATAAGAAGATTCATCTAGAAATTAGAAAATAAGAAGATTCATCTAGAAATTAGAAAATAAGAAGATTAATCTAGAAATTAGAGAATAAGAAGATTCATCTAGAAATTAGAAAATAAGAAGATTAATCTAGAAATTAGAGAATAAGAAGATTCATCTAGAAATTAGAAAATAAGAAGATTAATCTAGAAATTAGAAAATAAGAAGATTAATCTAGAAATTAGAGAATAAGAAGATTCATCTAGAAATTAGAAAATAAGAAGATTAATCTAGAAATTAGAGAATAAGAAGATTCATCTAGAAATTAGAGAATAAGAAGATTCATCTAGAAATTAGAAAATAAGAAGATTAATCTAGAAATTAGAAAATAAGAAGATTAATCTAGAAATTAGAGAATAAGAAGATTAATCTAAAAATTAGAGAATAAGAAGATTCATCTAGAAATTAGAAAATAAGAAGATTCATCTAGAAATTAGAAAATAAGAAGATTCATCTAGAAATTAGAAAATAAGAAGATTAATCTAGAAATTAGAAAATAAGAAGATTCATCTAGAAATTAGAGAATAAGAAGATTCATCTAGAAATTAGAGAATAAGAAGATTAATCTAGAAATTAGAGAATAAGAAGATTCATCTAGAAATTAGAAAATAAGAAGATTAATCTAGAAATTAGAAAATAAGAAGATTAATCTAGAAATTAGAGAATAAGAAGATTCATCTAGAAATTAGAAAATAAGAAGATTCATCTAGAAATTAGAGAATAAGAAGATTCATCTAGAAATTAGAAAATAAGAAGATTCATCTAGAAATTAGAAAATAAGAAGATTAATCTAGAAATTAGAGAATAAGAAGATTCATCTAGAAATTAGAAAATAAGAAGATTCATCTAGAAATTAGAGAATAAGAAGATTCATCTAGAAATTAGAGAATAAGAAGATTAATCTAGAAATTAGAAAATAAGAAGATTCATCTAGAAATTAGAAAATAAGAAGATTCATCTAGAAATTAGAGAATAAGAAGATTCATCTAGAAATTAGAAAATAAGAAGATTAATCTAGAAATTAGAAAATAAGAAGATTAATCTAGAAATTAGAGAATAAGAAGATTCATCTAGAAATTAGAAAATAAGAAGATTCATCTAGAAATTAGAAAATAAGAAGATTAATCTAGAAATTAGAGAATAAGAAGATTCATCTAGAAATTAGAGAATAAGAAGCGATATCAGATTAGGATCACGAAAGCAATTCGTCCAGAAAAAAGATGACAGGTTTGTGTCTAAAAAGCGATTATTAAAAAGAGTGATCATAAATCCGACGAGGAGTTGAAAGATGAGAACGAAAACAATTGCAGACCTAGATCCCTAATAGGAAGAATTTGGGGTAAAGGTCAAGAAAGACAGTTTAGATTTAGATTAGAATAATTAGAAGAAAAGTAAGATCAACAAACGGTATAAAAACTCTTTGGTTCAGAAAGTTTTTGTTCTATAAAAGAAGAAACCGACATAAAAAGACAGTGAACTGCTATCAAGGGACCAGGGCGTGGAAATCTGGAGAGACTTGTTGTCACTCAGACTCCAGGGAACACCACTGGTGATTATCAGTGAGAAATCACTGATGACCGCCTGTGTGAGAACTCTTAGTGAGTAAACATAATAATAATAATAATAATAATAATAATAATAATAATAATAATAATAAAAATTATTATTATTATTATTATTATTATGATTATAATTATTATTATTATATTCCAAACCCGACGTCGTCAGATTTGTGTTATCACAACAGACGCTTACTATTGATTTTTCATTGGCAACAACCATTGGTCTTCTCTGGGATTTGGATGGTAATAAGCCCTGAAACACTGACATTTTTGTTTTTTGTATTTTTGTTTTAATTACAAAAAATCACTTTTATGTTTTCTATTTTTTAACATTGCAGTTTTTTGTATCAGCTATGGGTCCCCCTGGAGGAGGTAGAAATACCATTAGCACAAGGTTTACTCGTCACTTGAATATTGTCACGATCAATGAATTTGATGATAGCACATTGTCAAGAATATTTGGAATGATATCAGACTGGCATTTTGGACGTGGATTTGAAAATGTTTTCCCAAGGATGGGAAAAGTAAGGATCTTTTTTCTTCTTTCTTTTATTTTTCAATAGGGCAGCCATTTTAGATCCTTTTTGACTCAATCTGTAATTAAAGCTTATTTGAATAAGCGTTGGTTGTTACAGAAATTTGAAAGAAGTAAGAGAAGTCGGTTATTCGTGCCATTGAAATAGTTTCGCTCGAAATGATCTTTCTACTGAGATCTAGCTAATGAAGAATGTTGATCAAATTAAAGGAAATATGCGATTCTATGACAAGACCTTAGCCATTGTTGGAAGAAGATCTCATTTTTATTAACATCAATCATCGGCTTCTCGTATTATTCTCTTGTATACTAGCGTTTGGATTTAGAATTATTTTGTAACCTTCTAAATTCTGGCCGAATGTGTACGTTTCTGCTTGAATTCCTGAGAATCTATTAGAAATGTAATTATGAAACCAAAGGTTAATTCCTAATATCCTGTTTGTATCCATTAAATAAATATGTTAGACTCTTACCCCGGCAATTGAACACGCCAGTCAATTTAAAAAAAAACCCCAAAAAACCCTGTACATTCTCTTTCTTTCTTTCTTTCTTTCTTTCTTTCTTTCTGTCTGTGGTTAACAAAGTATGACTTACCCCAGCCAGGAATGGATTCATAAAGAAACAGAACCTGAGTGAAATGGCTAGTTATAGCAAAGACCTCCCATTACTTCCTGATCTCTCTGGCAGAAGAGCTCACTGCTCATTTGCATGCTCATTTGCATGAGTGCAATGTCACTGGCAATAAAAGGGGAATGTTTTGAAGGAAGTGAGCGACTATGAGTTGGTCATCTGAGTTGGTGACTACGTTGGTCTGTGCGCTGGATGAAAGACTGTTCGGAGAGATATCATTTGGCAGAGCAAGACCGTGGTAACAGTACGTTGCGATAAGGAGTACAGACACGAGGAAATCAGGAGAAAGAAAAATATAATTACACTTTCTTTCTCTCTCTCTCTCTCTCTCTCTCTCTCTCTCTCTCTCTCTCTCTCTATATATATATATATATATATATATATATATATATATTGTTATGCTCGCGTCTCGTTGAGAACGACAATACGGTCACACAACAGAAGAGAAAAAAAAAGAAAAGATTTAGGTCCTCGGGTTCAAGTATGCATAAACACTGAACAAGAAGAGAATGGGGACTTTTTTTCACGACACCGGCGGTGAAATGGGGATATACAGACAATTAACACCATTTGAAAGAACGGAAGATCAACATAAGTTAAGGCGTTAAAAAAAAGTTTATTTACAAAAAAGGCGGAATAAGATAAAAGAACAAAAGTAATGGGGACGTGGTTTTTAGTAAATATGCAGCTAGACTGAACGAAGAATACATATATATAAAATATCAGCCCGAGAGAAAGAAAAGGGACTGAACCTACAATTTGCCGATGTACTTTCTAAAACGAGAAGGAAAATTCGAATATCTTCGACATTTATAAACAATTGTAGTCGACGTGCAATTACCGGTTACGGTAGGGAGAGTCCAAATGATTCTCCTTTATTTCGTTTGCTGTAGCTATCTCATTAATTGAATATTTTCAGTATGCCTTTGGCATTCAGCAAAATATATCCAAGGCGTTTTCTTTATGTCCGTATCAATATCAGACGATTTGGTAATTTCCAATATGCAGGGTTTTTGCATGCCATTCATCTCAAAATTGAGTCGGTCTGTTGCTTCTACTGTCGTTTTTAGGAGCAAGGAATGTTGCCTTCCATTTTCCCGGCATCGGCAGAGATTGTCTACACATAGCAGTTTTCCTTTTCTTCTTCTTTGTTTTTCGGTGGCAAAAGGGGTCGCACTGGGCCTGCATCAGTCAGTTCAAGCGGAAAGAGAAGCAGGTCGCCTGTACTCCTGTGAACTTTCATAGAGATAGGGAAATGACTAATCCCTTTCCTTAACCGCTATACTTTCAAATGCATGAAGATTTGAAAAGTGGGAAGGGGACAAAGTCAAGCCCACCGTAATATACCCATCGTAAGTTCTTTCTATTATTCTCTCTTTTTCCCCCATCTTCCAAGCTGAGGAACAAATAAAATTTGAAAGAGAATATATTTTCGCTCAGTGATATTTTATTTACAAAAGTAATCTAGTCTTGAGATTACGTAACAATATATATATATATATATATATATATTATAATTCAGTAGATTACAAAATTTATGACATAATTAATATTTTACATACTAGAATTATGGGACCTACGAGCCAAAATTCTAGTATATATTAAATATTAAATTATTTTAACGTTAATACGTAGTTACAGCAAAATAAATTATTTTGGACTATTAAAATAATTTCCAAAGCTATTGATAATGTTTACCCATTCATTTTATTTTTTATCGCTTAGGGTTGAATTCATGTTTTGAAACATGACGTAAATCATAGACGGACAGAGAGAGAGAGAGAGGGGGGATAAGGAATAAACGAATATCAAAAATAAGAACAGAAATCACCACTTCTAAGCCATATTGGAAGAGTTGATATTTTATTTACAAAAGTAATCTAGTTTTGAGATTACGTAACAATATATATATATATATATATATATATATATATATATATATATATACATACATATATATATATATATATATATATATATATATATATATATATATATAACTTATAATTCAATAGATTATAAAATTTATGATATAATTAATATTTTAGATACTAGAATTATGGGATCTACGAGCCAAAATTCTAGTATATATTAAATTATTTTAACACTAATACGTAGTTGCAGCAAGATAAATTATTTTAGACTATTAAAATAATTTCCAAAGCTATTGATAATGTTTACCCATTCATTTTTTAATTTTTTTTATTATTATCGCTTAGGTTTGAATTCATGTTTTGAAACATGACGTAAATCATAGAGAGAGAGAGAGAGAGAGAGAGAGAGAGAGAGAGAGAGAGAGAGAGAGGGGTAATATAAAAAATAAGAAGAGAAATCACCACTTCTAAGCCATATTGGAAGAGTTGATATTTCGTCACCTTATTTCGTTGAACGCTTATTCATGATTGGAGATACAGCCAGCAAAACGGAATGCATTTTCTGTATGACTGCACTCCGCTTTCCGAGCTGTAGCTCAAGTTACAAATGAAGAGGTCGAATGCAAAACGTGATAAATCCATTTTATTTTTATTGAGACCTTAAAAACTAAAAGGTCGATTATATTAAATCTAAACTTTGACCAAAAGCGTATTTTAATTAAAAGCAAAATAAAACAATGCCGCTATCATTTAATATAAAACATGATTTTTAGGGCGTTTTATGATAATAATTTCGTAATTTTGAAAATGTCGTTTATCGCGTTTTGCATTCGAACTCTTCAAATAATCGTCCAATAAAATGAGGAGACGCAATATCGACTTTTCCAATATGGTTTATATGATGTGATTTCTATTCGTATATTTGATCTTCGTTTATCTCTTATGCCCTAACCCTAACCCTATCCCTTATCATAATAGAAACATTAAAACCAAATTACATAAATACTAACTTTAAGCAAGGAACTAAATAGAATTAACAAAATGAAACTAAATTTTAAAAGATGAAGAATTACTTTAACTTTAAAATATGTTAAATAACTGAAAAACTTTCTTTGTTTTTTTTTCAATTCGTTTTTCTTTGCACAGATTATGGTATTGGCTACAATGGACGTTTATAAATCAGCAATAGAACAGTTCCTTCCGACTCCATCTAAAAGCCATTATATATTCAATTTGAGAGATTTCTCACGTGTTATTCGAGGCGTACTTCTTGTTTCTCCAATCGACATGACAGAGACGGATAAACTGATCCGACTCTGGATTCATGAAGTTTACAGAGTTTTCTATGATCGTCTTATTGATGACAATGATAGGTAAGAAATCTTTTTAACATTTTCACTTGCTTTTTTTAATTCTGTTTTTCTATAGTTATATTGAATCAACAATATTGAATCAACAGTATCGAGTCAGCAATATCGAGTCCACAATATCGAGTCCACAATATCGAGTCAGCAATATCGAGTCAGCAATATCGAGTCAACAATATCGAGTCAACAATATCGAGTCAGCAATATCGAGTCAGCAATATCGAGTCAACAATATCGAGTCAACAATATCGAGTCAACAATATCGAGTCAGCAATATCGAGTCAACAATATCGAGTCAGCAATATCGAGTCAGCAATATCGAGGCAACAATATCGAGTCAGCAATATCGAGTCAACAATATCGAGTCAACAATATCGAGTCAGCAATATCGAGTCAACAATATCGAGTCAACAATATCGAGTCAACAATATCGAGTCAACAATATCGAGTCAACAATATTGAGCCAGCAATATCGAGTCAACAATATCGAGTCAACAATATTGAGTCAACAATATCGAGTCAACAATATCGAGTCAACAATATTTAGTCAGCAATATCGAGTCAACAATATCGAGTCAGCAATATCGAGTCAGCAATATCGAGTCAACAATATCGAGTCAACAATATCGAGTCAGCAATATCGAATCAGCAATATCGAGTCAACAATATCGAGTCAACAATATCGAGTCAGCAATATCGAGTCAACAATATTGAGTCAGCAATATCGAGTCAACAATATCGAGTCAACAATATCGAGTCAACAATATTTAGTCAGCAATATCGAGTCAGCAATATTGAGCCAGCAATATCGAGTCAACAATATCGAGTCAACAATATTGAGTCAACAATATCGCGTCAACAATATCGCGTCAACAATATTTAGTCAGCAATATTTAGTCAACAATATCGTGTCAGCAATATTGAGCCAGCAATATCGAGTCAACAATATCGAGTCAGCAATATTGCGTCAGCAATATTGCGTCAACAATATCGCGTCAACAATATCGCGTCAACAATATTTAGTCAACAATATTTAGTCAACAATATTTAGTCAGCAATATTGAGTCAGCAATATTGAGTCTGCAATATTGAGTCAGCAATATTGAGTCAGCAATACTGAGTCAACAATATTTAATCAACAATATTTAATCAACAATATTGAGTAAGCAATATCGAGTCAACAATATTGAGTCAGCAATATTGCCTCAATACTATTGAGTTAGCAATATTGAGTCAAGCATTAACTATCCTTTTTATTACTCTAAACATTCCAAGTATGTATTTAGAGATTACAATTATTCATTGAAAAATAAAAACATTTGAGTCATTTTATGATTAAAGAAGGAATATTATTTAAATTATGAGTTCTGCTTATGTCAAACCGTATATAAAAGATATTGACAAGCTCAAATGTTTTTGTCTTGTATTCATCAAATATAGATTAGAAACAAAAGTTTTCTGATTTAGGAACTCTTTGGAAACTTGTAAGTCTGAAATATTTTACTAGCATTACATTTTTTACCTGGAAGATTAGACAACATTCTTTCTTTATGTTTTTCAGAGTGACATTTTTTGAAATGGTAAAAGATACATGCCAGAACCAGTTTAAACTCAGTATTGACAAAATTTTGGGTCATTTGTCAAAATCTGGTAAAATCTGTGATGGCGATATTCGCAATTTGTTCTTTGGGGATTTTGCAAACCCAGACAAGAAACGTTCCTATGATGAAATTCAAGATCTATCCGAACTCACCAAAATCATGGAACAGTAAGTCCATCCAATGATCTTTTGAAGTCTTGAAAGGCAAAGTTGAAATTGAATATTTATTATTATTATTATTATTATTATTATTATTATTTTCTACCACCACCACTACACCGATCATCATCATCATCATCATCATCATCATCATCATCATCATCATCATCATCATCATCATCATCATTGTCCTCCTCCTTCATAATCTTCCATAATCCTCCTCCATCGTAATCATCATCATCCTCCATCTCTCCTCAATCATCTTCTACCATCCTCCTCCATCATCATCTTCCACCCTCATTATAATCCTCTACCCGCATCCTCCTCCATCATCCTTCATCTCTCCTCCATCATCTTCTACCATCATTATCATCCTCTACCCTCCTCCTCCTCCTCCATCATCCTCCATCTTTCCTCCATCATCTTCTACCAGCATCCTCCTCTATCATCATCTTCTACCATCATTATCATCCTCTACTCCCATCCTCCTCCATCATCCTCCATCTCTCATCCATCATCTTCTTCCACCATCATTATCATCCTCTACCCCCATCCTCCTCCATCATCCTCCATCTCTTCTCCATCATCTACCATCCTCATCCTCCATCATCATCTTCCACCATCATTATCATCCTCTACCCTCATCATCCTCCATCATCCTCCATAATCTATCATTATTATATAGCATTCTATTAGTATTTATTCCTGTTATTAGAATCTGTGTAAATCAAACAGTTTTGTAATGAATTCCACAAGAAGGCTGGCATCAGGTGAAGAAATTAATTAGATTTATTGCTTTCTTGTCTTACATTGAACTATTCCATTATCAACGTGTTTTCTTTAAAGCACTTTGATGAGTAATGATTAGTTTCTGATTTTATCAGGAGTTTTATCAACTTTTTTTTAACAAGCAATAACTCATTTGTTTGGATTAAATTCTACACATCACACCAGCTGTCTTCTGGAATTTATGACAAAATGATTTTATTACCATGTATTTCCAATTATTTTATTACCATGTGTTTCCAATTATTTTATTACCATGTGTTTCCAATTTTATTACCATGTGTTTCCAATTTTATTACCATGTGTTTCCAATTATTTTATTACGATGTGTTTCCAATTTTATTACAATGTGTTTCCAATTATTTTATTACCATGTGTTTCCAATTATTTTATTACCATGTGTTTCCAATTTTATTACCATGTGTTTCCAATTTTATTACCATGTGTTTCCAATTATTTTATTACCATGTGTTTCCAATTTTATTACAATGTGTTTCCAATTTTATTACCATGTGTTTCCAATTATTTTATTACCATGTGTTTTAATTATTTTATTACCATGTGTTTCCAATTATTTTATTACCATGTGTTTCCAATTATTTTATTACCATGTGTTTTAATTATTTTATTACCATGTGTTTCCAATTATTTTATTACCATGTGTTTCCAATTATTTTATTACCATGTGTTTCCAATTTTATTACAATGTGTTTCCAATTTTATTACCATGTGTTTCCAATTATTTTATTACCATGTGTTTTAATTATTTTATTACCATGTGTTTCCAATTATTTTATTACCATGTGTTTCCAATTTTATTACCATGTGTTTCCAATTTTATTACCATGTGTTTCCAATTATTTTATTACGATGTGTTTCCAATTTTATTACAATGTGTTTCCAATTATTTTATTACCATGTGTTTCCAATTATTTTATTACCATGTGTTTCCAATTTTATTACCATGTGTTTCCAATTTTATTACCATGTGTTTCCAATTATTTTATTACCATGTGTTTCCAATTTTATTACAATGTGTTTCCAATTTTATTACCATGTGTTTCCAATTATTTTATTACCATGTGTTTTAATTATTTTATTACCATGTGTTTCCAATTTTATTACCATGTGTTTCCAATTATTTTCAAGATTTAAAGGTTTTCAAACTTTTCTATATTTTTATAAATCTATGAAATGAAAGCCGGACAAATAAAAATTAGGTTTTTATTTGGATTATTCAAACTACTGTTCTCATCTTGGATGTTATTCTCACAACATTTCGACCGATGTAATCTACAACCTTCTTCAGGTGTGTTTTGTCAAACTCAGGACCCATGGCGCAATGGATAAAGTGCTAATCAGTTGTACGTGACAGTCTTCTGGAGGATGAAGGTTCAATCCTCAGTACAGGCGATACTAAGACTATAATTGAGAATTACTTAAGACTTTCATGGTTGATGGAACAAGAACAATCTACCCCTGTGGATTTAATAAAGGGTTCCAGTCAAAATTCCATACAGATTCCTGAGTTCAACAAGACACACCTGAAGAAATTCGGCAGTTACATCGGCCGAAACGTTGTGAAAATAACATCCAAGATGAAAACAATAGTTCGAAGGATCCAAATAATATAAATTATCAATCCTCATCTAAAAACATTTTGAAACACGATAATAAATCCACTATCGAGATTACTTAGGATGAATGGATGAACATAGCTAATGGATACAGTTATTGATCTTCATAGTGTTTACTGCCTTCTTTAGGGTCATTTATATACCTGGAAATTTCCATAATGCATTCAGGCAATTTCTGTTCGAACTTGAGCATCTTATAATTTGTAAGTATGTGTGTGTGTGTGGGGGTGGGGGGCTGGTATTTTGTCTCCCCTAATTAAGACTCAAATTCAAGCAAACCCTATATCTTTAGATTGTGGGGAAGTAGAGATGCGATACGAACGAACCAACTTGTAGAAGCTACACTCTTACTTTCTCCATTCGTTTAGCTTATTCTTTTCTTTTTCATTTCTTCCTTTCTGTATTGAGTTGAAATGGGAGACAGTCAAATCAATAGCTTTGTGCTGCATCCGTTCTCCCCCTCCCCCCAAAATGTAATTTTACATAAAGGTGTTAAGTCAGCATTTTTCAACCAATGAAAATGATTCCCGCTCGTTTGAAATGATTCACTGCGAGCCAATGTGAAATGCCAATTTCTAATAAAAGCAGCGTTTTCTAAAAACCCAAAGAGAGACAGTTGAGCCAGAAACAAGACAGGCCACTAACACGATATTATGATCAGCTCCCCTTCCCTTTGAGACAGGGGAGTAAACGACCACCCCACTTACCCCCATACCTGTCCACACACTAACAAAGAGCAGCCAAGTCAGGATCACAAGAAAGCAAAATTGGTATTGGACATATCTGCAACTTATTTTGAATTTCTTGTACTTTGTATCTTTGAGTAAAGCTGAATATTAAACTTATCGTGTAGTTCTATAATGTTGTAATAGAATCTCAACGGCAAAGAACTCGGTTTTTGTTTTGTGCCAAAGAAAGTTTAAATTAAAATTAGCCATTTTCGCAACTTGACAACGTTCTCACAAGTAAAGTTATTTTCCACATTTTTTCACATAAAAAAACAATAAAATCTGTTGGACCAATCCAGTTTTCGTGAAAGATAAACAAATGTGAATTATAAAAAAAAAAAAACGTTCCAAACTAATGAATTTAAATAAAAAAAACTAAAAACGTCTCGAGGAGAAAACTCAGCCAGACCCAAACTAATGAATTTAAAAATGTAAAAATTCTACTTTTGTCTGATATTTTAAGAGAAAATTCCAATCTGTAGTGAGAAAGTTTTAATAGGATATTGTCCGTAATTCGGATTTCTGGATTTTAACTTCATGGTATCCAAGTTAAATATTTTTTAGTTGCCCAATGAACAAAAGCTACACATCTCCGAGCGACACTGTCTCAAAACAAAAACACATATTATTGCTAAATCTCTGGCAACCAAATTTGTCCACCGCGAGAGACGTTCTGAGTTCTCCCCCCCCTTCTTGAACAGACGAATCATCCACTTTATATGGAGCTACAAATGACGAATCATTTGTAATCCTTAGGTCGACAGTTCGAATTAGCCTGACTGCATCTCACTTTTTTGTTCGACGTCTTTATGTACAGCACAGGCCATTCTTTGTCGTTTACTTCGGGGGCAATTGCTTTTCCCATTCACACAAAAACGGAATCTAGTTTACATTGATTGAATTGAAATAAAGTTTCTTTAAAAAATAGATGTCTCTCAAACACATTTCTTAATAACTTAATTTCTAGCTTTCTTTCCACAGTTACTTGGATGAGTGTAATGCCAACAGCAAAAGCCCAATGTCTTTAGTGATGTTCAAATTTGCCATTGAACATATTTCAAGAGTGAGCCGTGTCCTACTGCAAGACAATGGACATGTTCTGCTTATCGGTAATAATGGTTTTACATACCCCCTTCCTCCAATAAAAGTATCTGTTTATTCTACGTAATATTCATAAACGATTCTTTGCAAATCTGCATTCTCAGATTTTTGCTTGTTTCTTTAATCTACAATTTTACAAATATTAACAAAAACTTTAAATATAAAAAAAAACTTGAAATATTAAAAAAAATTGAAATACTAAAATATATAAAATATCTCACATTTTATGTTTTATGATATGTTTTTTATTTTCCCTACATGTGTTGTGAGATCATGTCGTCGTGAGGTATGTATAATATATACACTTTCGTTTCATTTCATGGACCCAATGTTGCCAGTGTTGATCTTCTTCTGCTCAATCAAAGGCTTCTTTTGATGAAGGATTTATTTGCATGAGAAAGATATATAGAATTCAAGTAAAGACAATCAAACATATATATATATATATATATTTTTTTTTTTAGTAGTACAAAACTTTATAATGGCTAGAAAGAGACAATATTTATTAATCATGATGAATTAAGAATTAAAAAGGTGAAAGGGCAGCTGACCGGTTTCGTACCTCGCTCAACAGAGCCAAATATCGAGGTATCGTGTAAAAATATAATAAAGATGCTATGAGAATTATAGCGAGGGAAAGGGGTAAAAAAAATTCAAAAAAAATTCAATCAAATAGAAACAACATTAAGCCTGAGGAGATTTTCTCTTTGCTTGCAAAGGTCTCAAGGACTTAATATAGATTGTTTCTCTCTCTCTCTCTCTCTCTCTCTCTCTCTCTCTCTCTCTCTCTCTCTCTATATATATATATATATATATATATATATATATATATATATATATATATCTATATATATATATATATATATATATATATATCTATATATATATATATATATATATATATATATATATATATCTATATATATATATATATATATATATATATATATATATATATCTATATATATCTATATATATATATCTATATATATATATATATATCTATATATATATATATATATATATATATATATATCTATATATATATATATATATATATATATATATATATATATCTCTCTCTCTCTCTCTCTATATATATATATATATATATATATATATATCTATATTTATAAGTGAAAAATCTAAATCTATATATCTATATATATATATATATATATATATATATATATATATATATATATATATCTATATATCTATATATCTATCTCTCTCTCTCTCTCTCTCTCTCTCTCTATATATATATATATATATATATCTATATATATATATATATCTATATATATATACTTACACACAATACGAGATTAGTGACAATTGCTAAAATGTTTCTATCATTTGTTCTGCCCCATCGCGTAGATAAAAGAGACCACTACACTCTCTAGCGGAACTGACATATCGGCTCGACTTCCGCTAACAACTGAGGTCATATTTTTTACGTTATAGTCGTCAATCATTCAGCAAGTTGTCGCTTCTATAAATCCGTTAATTAATCCGTTATTCTTAAGCCATCATTACAGAATACCTGCAAAACTTTATAAACAGAGAAATAATAAATTCATTAAAAATCGCTTATTTAAAAGAAAATTTTTGTAGATGATTTTTCTCTATCAAATCTTCGATAAATTATCTTTGTTTTAAAGTTGACATTTCTTGTTTGTGTTTCTATTTTGTCAGTTTAATTAAAATGTGATTAAAGTTTAATTTTATCTTGAAGGTATTGGCGGCAGTGGTCGTCAAAGTGCCACCAAACTGGCTTGTCACATGGCAGAGTATGATTTGTTCCAGATTGAGATTACTCGCAATTATACAAAAGTTGAGTGGAAAGATGATCTGAAAAAGGTGGGTGCATCGTTTTATGCCCGACTTTTATGTCCGACTGGGGAGGAGGGGATTGGGGGGGGGGGGTAAAGGTTCTTATTCTTCCCCCATGAATTCAAATTAAATGTTCATTCATTTTACAGAATTTGTGGGCGTATTTAATTTGTCAAAGAAATGGTACAAAAATTGATACTTGCGCACAATAGGTCTCATAGAATTTGATGGCAAATTCTGGACTTGATCAAAATATGCAGGCGATAAATTGACCGATATGAATGAAAAAGACAGAAAGAACATAATCTACCTTCTTCTTCTTCTTCTTCTTCTTCTTCTTCTTCTTCTTCTTCTTCTTCATTTGCAGTGTTCCTTACCCTACAAAAATCACTAGAACCCTAGCACTAACCCAACTTCTGACTTTAAACACTAACCCTAAGTCCAGATGACAACAGACCCCCTAAAAAAGAAACAAAAAGACCGAAAGAATAATAATAATAATAATAATAATAATAATAATAATAATAATAATAATAATAATAATTTATCAGCCTCCGTCCTCTATTTACAGTCTTTGCCCCCCCCCCTCCCCAAAACAAACTTGAAAAAAAAAACAATTAGAAACATTGCTCTCTTCTGGGCAATCAAAAAGAAAATAAATAATAAATTGTTTGCAAAATAAAAATTAAAAAGTTTGTTCTGTTTGTCGACCGTTTGGGTAGCTATGCACGTCAAAACTAAGGAACCTCCAGAAGTACAGAAATTCTTTGGAGGTCTATTCCGTACAAGCACCCCAAAATTTAAATGAATAGCATGAATTTATTTTTAATTAAAATTTGGTGGGTCTCATATACGTTATTGATTTATAAAACCTAAGAAAACTTAAATTCAAGAATTAAAAAAATTATAATACAATCATTAATAAATTAGTGATATCTTTGGTCATGATTGGAAAGAAATGTGCAATTAATAATTTTTGCAAATAATTCTTTTGTAAACGGCGAACCCTTAACATTCAAAAACTGACAAATATGATGCACATCTTACGTTTTTCTAAATATAAGCTTTTTTGACATCCAACAAATTTAATTAAGAAAAACTTAATCTTACACATATATTTATATTTTCATTTTCTCTAAATCTTTAAAATGTCCTTTTTAAATACTTTTTATATTCTTTAATAATATTTTTGATAAGAAAAATTAATTATTTATATTATATGATAGATTTTAATAATTAAAACTGATGTACTGACTCATTTAAATACCTTAATTGATTCTTGGTTTGTTGTACAATGGATCAATTCAAGACAAGAGATCATTGTTGATTTGATAAACTAACAATTTATTGGAGAGAATTGTTCTTGATTTTGTTTTTACATAAAAGCAAAAAAAGTCACTTCCGGTTTTGATGAACTTACAATTTATTGGTGAGAATTGTTCTTGATTTTGTTTTTACATAGAAACAAAAAAAGTCACTTCCGGTTTTGATGAACTAACAATTTATTGGTGAGAATTGTTCTTGATTTTGTTTTTACATAAAAGCAAAAAAAGTCACTTCCGGTTTTGATAAACTTACAATTTATTGGTGAGAATTGTTCTTGATTTTGTTTTTACATAAAAGCAAAAAAAGTCACTTCCGGTTTTGATAAACTAACAATTTATTGGTGAGAATTGTTCTTGATTTTGTTTTTACATAGAAGCAAAAAAAGTCACTTCCGGTTTTGATAAACTTACAATTTATTGGTGAGAATTGTTCTTGATTTTGTTTTTACATAGAAACAAAAAAAGTCACTTCCGGTTTTGATAAACTTACAATTTATTGGTGAGAATTGTTCTTGATTTTGTTTTTACATAGAAACAAAAAAAGTCACTTCCGGTTTTGATAAACTAACAATTTATTGATGAGAATTGTTCTTGATTTTGTTTTTACATAGAAACAGAAAAAGTCACTTCCGGTTTTGATAAACTAACAATTTATTGGTGAGAATTGTTCTTGATTTTGTTTTTACATAGAAACAAAAAAGTCACTTCCGGTTTTGATAAACTAACAATTTATTGGTGAGAATTGTTCTTGATTTTGTTTTTACATAGAAACAAAAAAGTCACTTCCGGTTTTGATAAACTAACAATTTATTGGTGAGAATTGTTCTTGATTTTGTTTTTACATAGAAGCAAAAAAAGTCACTTCCGGTTTTGATAAACTTACAATTTATTGGTGAGAATTGTTCTTGATTTTGGTTTTACATAGAAGCAAAAAAAGTCACTTCCGGTTTTGATAAACTAACAATTTATTGGTGAGAATTGTTCTTGATTTTGTTTTTACATAGAAACAAAAAAAGTCACTTCCGGTTTTTAAATCAGAGCTTGACAAAAGAAAAAAAAATCAAACAATCTTGGCATTTAAAATTAAAAAAATATATAAAAACAGACAATCTACATATGTTGCATTGTCTTTCTTGATGTTTATGCATCAGAAATTTGGATGACTATTGAAGTGTGTATTTATTTCGTATGTATGTTTTGGTAACAATCTGTATCGCTATTTCTTAATTTTTCTTCCAGCTTTTGCGAAATGCAGGATGCAATGCAAAGCCACACGTGTTCCTGTTTTCAGACAACCAAATCAAAGATGAATCGTTCATGGAGGACATAAGCATGATCTTAAATACAGGTGATGTCCCAAATCTTTACGCAGCCGATGAGAAAGCAGAAATTATTGACAAAATGCAAAATGTTGCAAGACTCGAAGTAAGTTTCACCCCCATCGCAATTAGTCACTTTCAAATATCTTGTTTTTGCCACTTTTGTATTGGTATTTTTATTTACTTCCTCTGCAAGAAGTTAGACACAAGGTCAGGTTGGTTTTGAACAGCCAATGCTGTAGGTGAAGTGCACTCTGGATTACAAAAATTCCTGAGCAGCCCCATCGACGATTAGTAATAAACTAACTCTGGAAGGGTGAGCCTCCTAGAACTGAACGAAACCATACCGCAGCCTGACAGCAACAAAGCCACTTTCGGACTGATATGAACAGCAGTTTTATTTCAGTAAGTAAGCATCTATTATTAGAATACATGTCATGCCTATTTTTTTTTTTACTAATGAGTCTCTGCTTATCAAGGCTCGGTGGAAACGTCGCGATTCACATGATACATGATAGCCATTTGTAGGAATGAGAGAAATGAGAGACCGCTAGATGTTCCAGCTGTCATGCGAAGAAATGTCATGTCCATTATGACGTCATTCCACAGCGTCTAAGTCTTGATGAAGAGATTTATTTACCCCCCCCCCCCACAAGGTAAGATGTGACACAAGGTCGGGAAAGTGGGATCAGAAAAGCCAGCACCCGAGAGGTGAGCACTCTGGCCATTTAAAAATTGCCTGGGCAGCATTGTCGGCATTCCCCGGTAGCGGCGCCTCAGGCAGTAAGCAATAAACTTACTCCTCCCTAAAGAGAGGAGGCAAAGCCTGGGAGGGTGGACCTCCTAGAACTGCACAGGACTGTCCCGTAGACTGGCGTAAATCAAGCCCCAAAGGCCAAGACAATACCAGTCTATGGGGTGCAGTATCCATCGGAACAGATACTACACTTTGATCTTGGCTAAATGGCCTTGATGAAGAAAACAAAAAAAAAAACATTTCCCTTGTAAATAGGAACTTTTATTATTCAGAATTTAGGAGAATCTTAAATAATCTTGCTGGCATTATTTCAAAACAATTTTTTGTATTTTTTATATATTAATAAAATTTCATTAACAATTTTCTTTGCTTGTTTGTATCTTGTCATCGTGCACACTTGATGACGTCACAAAGTGAAATACATGATGTCATTAAGCTATTAGTCCTCTGTTAGTATGTCATCCATCTTCAAGCATATATATTGATTTATTTCTTGATAATAATAATTCAGAAGAGAGAGAGAGAGAGAGAGAGAGAGAGAGAGAGGGATGGGGAGAGAAAAGGGAAGAGGAGAGAAAAGGAAAAGAAGAGATATTTAATATATATATATATACATATATATATATATATATATATATATATATATATATATATATATATATATATATATATATATATATAAAATAAAGTAAAGTAAAACTGAATCACATAATCACCGGTGCAATAATTTATTTCGACCCTACGGCCTTATTAAAGCATCCAAGCGAGGCGATTACATTTTTGAAAATGTAATCGCCTCGCTTTGATGCTTGAATAAGGCTGTAGGGTCGAAGTAAATTATTGCATCGGTGATTATGTGATTCAGTTTTACTTTATTTTATTCTTGCTCTGTTTATTACATTGAGCTCTTATACTCGGATTTCCTCCTGGAATTTATTTCACTCTAACACTATATATATATATATATATATATATATATATATATATATATATATATATATATAACAAATACTGACCCAACGGGTCACGGGTGGTCTGGTAATTAATAAAACTGTTTGTAAAGAAAAACATTTATTTTTTTGTTTTTACCTTCCAGATTTCTCAAGTCTCACTTCAGATTCATTATTGTTGTTTTTCTTACGTTTAGGGTCGTAAAATCGACGGCACACCACTTGCCATGTATAATTTCTTCATTGACCGTGTGAAACAAAACGTTCATGTGGCACTGGCGATGAGTCCAATTGGAGATGCCTTCCGGAATCGTCTACGAATGTTTCCATCATTGATCAATTGTTGCACGATCGATTGGTTTCAGGTGAGTGCAGCTTAATTATGAGGGGTAGGGCAAGATAAAGTGCGCCCAGGGGGCATTTTCATCCTTTTTTTGTTGCTTTTATTTTTACAAACATAAGTTCTGGTCATACTTAGAAACATAGTTTTGTTTATTTGAAAGCATCTCTCGTAACATTTAGATAACTTTTCAAATTGAACAAGATTATTTTTAATGTAATGTCATCTTCCTCCACACACACACACACACACACACACACACACACACACACACACACACACACACACACACACACACACACACACACACACACACACACACACAATGTTTGTGTGTGTGTGTGTGTGTGTGTGTGTGTGCAGGAAGATGACACAGACACAGATCGTCTACTGCTTTTATACATGTGAAGAATCAAATAAAAGAATTAAAATTGTATATTTTGTTTTAAACTCAATAAGTCCCATGCCCGACATATAAAAAATTCATGTGATTTGTATAAAGTACTAACCTTCAAGTGGAAACTAATGCTGGTCGTAGAGGGCAAGATCACTGCTTCTAGTTGTAGTGAATAAGAACAGAACTACTATAGTAGATGATGATGATGATGATGATGATGATGATGATGATGATGATGATGCTAGCAGTATTGAAAGATCGTCAGCCATCTCAATGTGGATTATGGATTAGGATGGATATCACAGTTGATGAGTTGATGGTGATGGTGATGATGATGATGATGATGATGATGGCCTGTACAGCAACATTTGGTATGTAGCTAAGGTTATTAGCCTTGGTACTAGGAACAAAGCTGCAGCTGATACTGTGCTGGGAATAGAATCAGAGATTCTGCTGATGGCTTGTTGTCGGGATGGTGTAGATGTGGATCACTGCTGCTAGTTGTAGCTTTCATAGATTGCTGCTGGACAAGTGTTGCTACTACTGCTGCTGTCAGTGTGCCACTGCTGCTAGATCGATGTCTCATCTGACAGCGATGAGGGATAAACCCAAAAGTCATGTTGAGTGGAAAAATACATGCCTTTTATGCAGCTTGCTAGCTGTTGCTGATAGCGATACCTTGATGACATATAATTGGTAAGGGTCAAGGAAAAAGTGTGCAGGGAGACAAAATTGTGTATATCTTTGCCACATGCACTGAAGCTGCTGAAAGATTAACTTCTGGTTTTATTATTAATGCTGTACAACAACATTTTGTGAGGTCAAATATTCAATGGAGAAAGATGTGATATTTTTTCGTTGTTGTGTTTTTATTCTTGCTATAAATGCATATCATTTGCACTTTTATTTTTAAAACTGACAAATTGATGTTGTCTTTTAAAGGCGTGGCCCTCAGATGCTCTGGAAATGGTGGCTAATAAATTCTTAGAAGATACTGAAATGGACGATAAAGTAAAACAGGAATGCGTAACAATGTGTAAACATTTCCATGAAAGTGTACACATTATGTCGGAAAGGTAAGATCAATTTGAATTTGAATCGAATTTATTTCCAACTGTACATTTCTTATGGAACATTTAAATAATATCATTCATTGACAATTTGTATTATTAGTCGGATTATTCGGACTTGTTCCAATCTTGGATATTATTTTCACAGTGTTTCGGCCAATGTAACCTCTGACCATTCAAGATGAGAACAGTAGTCCGAATAATCCGAATAATACAAATTATCAGTCTTCATCTCAAAAAGTTCCGAACCATGTTTGATAATATTTAAAATCTTCAAAGCTCCTCCTCTGCCTCCTCCTCCTTCTCATCAGCATCATGTTTTGTTTAACGTCCGTTTTACATGTTGACATATGTTATTATTATTATTTGTTTGTTATGCCTCCTTGGGCATCTCCCCTTTAACTATCTTCTCAATTCAACTGTTAAAAAAAAAAATTAAACTCTTAATACAGTATCGATATCCAGATCAAATTCTGTTAAATATTTCATTTAATAACTCCCAAAAGTGCCTCCTCAATTTCTCCCTCCTACCACTTTCTCTGAATTCATCCAACCTCATCTTAAACTGATCCATGCTATTGCTGTTCTTAATCTGATCCTGATCTGGCAACTTATTCCAAAACCGTATCACTCTGTGAGCAAAAAAACTTAACTGGTTAACAGATCTAGTTTTTGAAAACTGCCTTGACAATAACCTTCCAGATCTTGGAGAAATACTAACAAAAATGCCCACCATAGTTAGAAATGCTATTTATTATCTTGAAAGTCTCAATCATATCACCTCTCATTCTTCTCTCCAGCAAAGTAGTCAATCCCAATTTGTCCAATCTCTCCCTGTAACTGCACTCCTTTACTTTACTTACAAGTTTTGTCACCCTTCTTTGTATGCCTTCCAGTTTCAATATTACATTCCAATTTCCATATTTGTTGGATACTTTTAGAAATTGACTTCCAAACTAACCTATCTCTGACGATGCCTTTATTCATCCCTCCTTATCTCAAGCCCATTCTTATCACTTCATCCCTTGTTTTACTTGGTCTTCCCCTACCAACTGACCCTGCTAACTCAACTGTTCTATATCTACTAATCCATTCTTTCAATATGACCATACCAACGAAGTATACGTAACTCTCGCTTTCATTAGTTTGTCCTTTAGTCCTCGCATTCCATGAGCGATGTTTCTGACAAAACAGGGAAGAATTGCTGTTTTCTGGGTCGGAAGCCTATCCATCTAACACTTATCGTTGGCTAGTTTTTAATCTTGAAGTAGTATTTTTATAGCTCCCTACATAAGTGGCTTCATGCCTTTTCTGGAGCGATTTCAATAAAAAAAAAGTCTCCTCTTATGCACACATCTCTCTATACTGTCCAAATTTAATCCTCTGAGGTCGTCAGATCTAAGCCTGTCTTTAAAACTCACATTACACATTTATCATATCATTCTCGTATCATTTCTCTCCATGCAACACATGTCCTCAACCCTCACTGGCCAGGTTTCACTTCCATACATCATCACATATGGCTGATAGACTCTTCTCTTGGTCAACACTCTGCTGTTTATTAATGGCAAAAGTTCCCTGAACTTACTCCATTTACACCTAACTCTTGCACTCACGCCAGCACCAACTCCTCTCTGTGTTCCAATGCTATCAGCCAGATTACAAAACTTCTGAACAACCTTGATAGCCTCGCCATCCACAAACTTGTTATCATCTCGCAACCTACCTGTAATTCAGAACAGGAGACTTCGATGGTAAGGCCACGTTGAAAGAATGGATGATAGTTTTTTCGTCAGTAGATGTAGAACAGTTAAGTTAGCAGGTCCAGTTCACAGGGGAAGGTCAAGGAAAACATGGGAGGAAGTGATAAAAAGATAATCATGGACTTGAGAGAAAGAGGGATAAATAAAGACATCGCTAGAGATAGGTTAGTTTGGAAGTCAATTTCTAAAAGCCGTCCAACACATGCCAGCATATAAAACGGATGTTTTACCGATGATGATGATGATGATGATGATCCTCCTCCTCCCCTCCTCCTCCTCCTGTTTTTGTATTTAGGGTGATGTGAATGTCCCGGACTCTGAGGTGTGCAACACTAGGCAATGTCTCCCACCTGCTTTCCATGCGGTCTGATCTAAAGGGTTGATATCAGTCGGGTTGCATACAATTATATCACTTCTTATACACTCAAGCCAGGTCTTCCTTGGTCTACCATGCTCCCTGTTTAAACTGACCAATTACATCCATAATTTTACATCATTATTTCTTTACTAGAAATGTCTTTTTTTGTAATATCTCATCACACTAAATTTCTAGTGTGATGAGATATTACAAAAGTAGTTTATTTATCCGTTTATTTCTTAATTTTCTTTTCTTTTCGTTTTTTTCTTAATTTTATTTTCTTCTTATTAGTATGTGTACTCACTAGGATGTTTATTCCTTTTACTAGGTTTTTGCTATATAATTTCGTTTCTAAGAGTTTCCTTGTTCTTCTCAGGTATTTTTTCCAATCTTTTCTTTCATTTCTGTAGATTTGATAGTGTCTGCTTCCAGAACTCCTAAATATTTATAGCTATCCGGTTCGCCTAGCGCCTTCATCTCTTCTTGGTTGCGCAATTCCATGCCCTCTGTCGTCTCCAGTTTTACTCTTTTCATCTCTAGCAGTTCACACTTATTATTATTATTATTATTATTATTATTATTATTATTATTATTTGTACTCACTAGGAGTTCTCACACAGTGGTCTAGTGGTGTTCTCTGGAGTTTAAGTGACAACAAGTCTCCCCAGGTTTCCAGTACTTTCCACCTCTTTTGATAACTATTGCAAATTACTTTACGTTATCACAACAGACGCTTACCATCGATTTCTCGCTGGCACTGACCTTTAGTCTTCTCTGGGATTTGGTTGGCAATAAGCCTCCCGAAGCTCCCAGTCCTCTCAGCACGCCAGTGGAGGTCTGGTTAGTACTCTTCCTCCTCAGTGTTTCCATCCTCCTTGACCCATCACGACTATTTTGTGCGGTATCAGCCGTGGCTGGTTCCATCACTTTTGAAAGGAGGGAGGGGTTGAATAGTTTATGAAATGTCTTGCATTTTCTGTTCCTTGGTTTCATGTGGTGGTGTTCTTTCTGTGTTTTTGCTTTTTTCCTATTGAAACTTCCATGTTACTTATTAACATTCGTAGCTTATGTAGGTTGGTTTCCGCATTCAAGGATTTTCCTTAAGATTTCAGCTGTATTCATAATTGCCGTCTGTTGCATGGCCTCAGTCTTTCCTTTGATTCCAATTTATCCCAGTCTTTTTTCCAGTTTTTTTGGACTGTTCCTAGTACTCCTCCGATTATTGGTATTATATAGACTTTCTTCATACTCCATATCCCTTTGAATTCTCTGGTGAGTTCCGTGTATTTGCTTCATTTTTCTGTCTCCTTGATCCCCCCCCCCCCCTGTCGTCTGCTGGTATAGCATAATCTACGATTTGGCAAGATTTCTCCTTCTTATTGATTATTATGACATCCGATCTTCTTACTTGTATGAGTTTCGTTTTCCAGTATTTCTGTCTCTGGTTTATGTTTGTAGCATTTGTCCGCGTGTTCGAAATGCAGTCGTTTGCATAGTTCCCAGTATACTGCTTTTCCCACACAATCATGCCTGTTCTTTTATTAGTTTTGGGCTAGTTTGCTGCACTCACATATTATGTGATTTACTGTTTCCTTTCTTTGCCCACATAGTTTGCATTTACTATTTACCTGGGTTTTTATCTATTTTAGCTTTAATGTAGTTAGTCCTAATCACATTGTTCTGTGCAGCCATCATTAAAGATTTCGTTTCTCTGTTCAAGTGTCCTTTTCTTAGCCATGTCCAGCTATTTTCATTGGTCTCTTCTCTTGTCATTCTTATAAAACGTCAATGTAGTTGTTTTTCTTCCCACTTTTTTTTTCTTGTCGTTTTGTTTCGGTGCTTTCTGAGTTGATCATTGAGACGGTGTCTTTTGCTGCAGTGATCAGCCTTTCTGTGTTCTGGATTTCTCCAGCTCTTTTTTTGTGTCTTCTATACTTACTAGTCCTCTTCCCCCTTTCTTTTCACGTACAGTCTGTCTTTTGGGTGTAGTGCATTGTGCATGGTCATTAATTTTTTAGTCCTTTGATCAAGGTGCCTGAGTTTTTCTTTAGTCCAGCTTATGAATGGTCCAGAGTATCTCATTAGTGATACTGCCCAGATGTTTATTCTTTTTACTAGATCCCTGCTATATAATTTCGTTTCTTAGAGTTTTTTTGTTCTTTGCAAATATTATTTTTCAATCTTCTCTTTCATTTCTGTACATTTGATAGTGTCTGCTTCCAGAACTCCCAAATATTTATAGCTATCCTGTTTGCCTAGCGCCCTCATCTCCTCTTGGTTGAGCAGTTCCATGCCATCTGTTGTCTCCAGTTTTCCCCTTTTCATCTCTTGGAGTTCACACTTTTCCATTCTGAATTCCATTTGAATGTCCTGGCTGAAGATTCTGGTCGTATTTATCAGCTTTTCCAGTTCCTTTTTGCTTTGTGCAAATAGTTTCAGGTCGTCCATGTACATGAGATGGTTTATTCTTTGTTCTGTGTCTGTAAACTTGTATCCGGCATCACATTTCCTGAGTATGTGGTTGAGTGGCATCATGGCTATGATAAACAGTAGTGGTGATAGAGTCTCCTTGGAAAATGCCTCTCTGTATTTTTGTTCAGTCAGGTGTTGTCCTTCAGCTGTCAGTCCAATCTCCATGTTTTCTTAATAAGATTAACAATCCTGTCGGGTATCTTGAACATTTTTAAGCAATCAATTATCCATGCTTGAGAGATTCTGTCATAACCTTTCTTGTAGTCAATCCATGCCATGGCTATGTTCTTTTTTCTTCTTTCTACCTCCTTCAGGATCTTTTGGTCTATGTATAGCAGATCATGTGTCCCTCTTTTCCCTTTCGGCATTGTTTTTCTCCTCGGGTTGCAGTCCACGATTGTTCAGTGAGTGGTAGATTTGTTTTCTCAGTTGTACCGTTAGGATTTTCTACATTGTTGGCAAACAGGTTATTTAAACAGGTTATTATTATTATTATTATTATTATTATTATTATTATTATTATTATTATTATTATTATTGTATGTTTTTAGAAGTAAATGAGATGACAATGCTAAAAAAAAGAGTTACTTATTCTCTAAATGCTCAGAGAGACATTAAGAAATATTAGAGAGTGGTTGAATCAACATAGAGTGATAGTGGACGAGAGAAATCAATAGATAGCTAAGACAAAGATTGCTGACTTGTTCAGTTAATTATAAATTATGACTAATTAGAACAATTAAAACAGAATTCTTTTCAAACTTAATCCCATAACTAATCCCATAATTAAGGTATATTTTCGAATGTATTTTGTCTTATTAAAGTATATAGGAAAAAAAGTCTTGTTTCCAGTCGTCCTGGACGTCTCCCTGTCAAGAGTGTTGTTTCATTTAAGGAAATGTGTTATTGTTTGGCGTTTTTTCGCATGTGTGGTCCACTGCTTGAAACACGTTATACAAAATTATAAAATGATAAAATAACAAAATAATAAAAAAATGTTAAAAAAAACTTTTTACAAACGTTGGTAGCCTTACTCCTTTACATATATATATATATAATTCTTGGTTTCCTCGGGTGGAAAAAAATCCAATAGAATGCTCGATTAGTAAATGAAAGCATAAGATTTATTTATTTGTGAGCTCCAACCGTGAGAACAGCCCCATTCTGCACTCGACTGTACGGGTCCACCCGCACTAAATCGCGCAAGCCAAACACCACGATTTCTCACACATATGCCCACTTCAACATGCGTCCGCCTCACAGGGCTATTATCCAACAATATTACAGAAGTTCAGATCAACATGGTACCATACGTTAGTTTTCAAGCTGGAGCGAGAGGAGAACCACGTTTTCTTGAGTTGTAATTATAAACTGCCCTAACGCTGTGGAGTTGCTCATAAGGGAAGTCAGTTGCATCATGGGAGTTATTAACTTTTTAAAAAATTTATTATTTTTCGTTTCTGGTAGGTAATTTGGTAGGGGTCTTTTAGAAAAAATCTAAAAAAGAACCCTGGAAAATATAATTAAGAATTAAGGGTCTCTTTCTGAATCAATTACAACTAAATCTATCAATTGAACCAACTTTACCTGTTTCTCAACTTGTCTAAAAAATGATGGTTAAATTATTATTTGTTATTTTTTTTCTAAATCTTCTGTCATTGCCTTCTTTTGTAGATACTATGATATTTTGCGCCGACATAATTATGTCACGCCAACGTCTTACTTGGAATTGATTTTGACTTTTAAGAATCTCTTGGCCTTGAAACGTACAGAGGTTCTTACAATGAAGGACCGTTACCTGACAGGTCTGGAGAAACTTGAATTTGCTGCCTCACAGGTGGGCATCATGCAGAAGAAATTGACCGAGATGCAGCCGGAATTAATTAAAACATCAGAAGACACAGAGATATTGATGGTCAAAATTGAACAGGACACGGTTGAGGTGGAAGCCAAGAAAGAGGTTTGTGTCTATTTTTTCTCTTTTCATCTAGCTAAAAGAAAAGGAGGTGTGACACAGAGATGAGTTCTGTTGCCACAGATATGGCCTTCCCGAAGTAGTATAACGTAAGGAATCTACGCCATACCATTGTACCATAACTAAAATGGTATAGTGCCAATACTAATACTGTACCATTCCATTGCTGCAAACACTTTATTTAAATTATTGCATCACCGGAAGCGGATACGCTAAAAGCGCGGAAAATACAAACGGATGTAAAACAAACAGGAAATACGTCATTATGCCTCTGATACGCAGAGGAAGAAGACGTCCCATCGCGTTCATCGTACCTTATCACCGATTCCTGGGACCGGGAACAAACCTAAAAAAAGAAAAATACACACCGCCGTTAAGTAAACTAGACTGGGCTGCCAAACGCTGACATAATTAACGCTGACATAATTAAACATAACCTACTGTACTGCAGTGAGGAAATAGAAATCTTACTACTAGAAATGACGTAATCACCAGAGAAAAACTTTAAACACGCAATGGAATGGTGATGACGTCATCATCACCAGAGAAAAACTTTAATCACGCAATGGAATGACGGACTCTCTTCTACTATATATACTATTATATATATATATAACTATCAAATTAATTAACTAGCATTGTATTAATTCCAATGTATATACTATATTCCAATATAAATAAATATAAATAAACGTACATATGTGTTTGTTTTCTTTCCGACCACCATACCAGTGCATGCGCTTGAGAGCAGTGGAGAGAAACTCAATATAACTATCTGAATTGAGTCTGAGTTTTTTTTCGAAGATGTGGGGTGTCATAACGTGGTCTTTACTGGAAACACACCCAAAGTTTGAAGGAACTGAGTCTTCATGACGCGTAGGACTTCATGCAGATTGCAGACTAGCCATCTCTTGTTCAGTGCGCTGTGCAACTGGTTATAAGAAGAATCAGAGCATCGCCGGCTCAACTGGATGATTGACCTTATTGAGTAGTTTCTTAGCTTTCGTGAGGCGTTTCCTTTAGATCTTGGCAGTGAGTAGTTGGCCTTTGCGACTTTTGAATAGCGAAAATCATCGTTCAGCGTTTTCTTCATAATTGTCACTCGGAAGCCAAGGTTTGCATTGAGTTGCCTAAAAAGGGTTGATATGCCGTAAAACGAAACAACAACCATATATTTAAAAAAAAAAATTTTTTTTTTAACATAGTTCACCCCAAACAAGGCAGGCAGCCACTGTAGACGTAAGGGGCTACTGAGAAAAATAAAAGTGGTAGAAGGTTGGTGGGCGGTCAACCTAAATTAGGATCTGCGCAGCGAGATGTCTGTTTACATTAGTTTTAAATTTCTGCATGTCAGTACTGTCGGGGAAACAGGGGGCAGGGAGGGAGTTCCAGAGGCCAGTAGCACAAGGAAAGAAGCTATTTGAGTAGAAGGCTCTCCGGCATCAGGGGACCTCCACAGTGAATGAATGAGATTTAGTTGTTTGTCGAGTTAGTCTAGTGAATTTACGTCGAGGGGGCACCAGAGTAGCCAATTCATCTCAGAAAGTTCCCTGACTAAGCTTGAAACATATTATAAGTAACTATCAGCTGATAAATCATTTGGTAAGAATGAGTTCACAAAATGTTTCTACATTTTATGGCATTTCCTGAAAATTGTTTGCTAAAAACATTTATCACCTAAAACCAACAACTAACCATCTTTGAAGATTGCGCAACTCAAAAAATGGCATTTCCTGAAAATTGTTTGCTAAAAACAATTATCACCTAAAACCAACAACTAACCATCTTTGAAGATTGTGCAACTCAAAAAATGGCATTTCCTGAAAATTGTTTGCTAAAAACATTTATCACCTAAAACCAACAACTAACCATGTTTGAAGATTGCGCAACTCAAAAAATGGCATTTCCTGAAAATTGTTTGCTAAAAACATTTATCACCTAAAACCAACAACTAACCATCTTTGAAGATTGCGCAACTCAAAAAATGGCATTTCCTGAAAATTGTTTGCTAAAAACATTTATCACCTAAAACCAACAACTAACCATCTTTGAAGATTGCGCAACTCAAAAAATGACATTTCCTGAAAATTGTTTGCTAAAAACATTTATCACCTAAAACCAACAACTAACCATCTTTGAAGATTGCGCAACTCAAAAAATGGCATTTCCTGAAAATTGTTTGCTAAAAACATTTATCACCTAAAACCAACAACTAACCTTTTTTGAAGATTGTGCAACTCAAAAAATGACATTTCCTGAAAATTGTTTGCTAAAAACATTTATCACCTAAAACCAACAACTAACCTTCTTTGAAGATTGCGCAACTCAAAAAATGGCATTTCCTGAAAATTGTTTGCTAAAAACATTTATCACCTAAAACCAACAACTAACCTTTTTTAAAGATTGTGCAACTCAAAAAATGACATTTCCTGAAAATTGTTTGCTAAAAACATTTATCACCTAAAACCAACAACTAACCTTCTTTGAAGATTGCGCAACTCAAAAAATGGCATTTCCTGAAAATTGTTTGCTAAAAACATTTATCACCTAAAACCAACAACTAACCTTTTTTAAAGATTGCACAACTCAAAAAATACATGATTAAAAAAAAATTGTTTGCTCTAACAAATATTTCAAGTTCCTTAGTAGCAGATTTGCTTAGTATTTAAACACAATTTGCTACAAACATATTACTCAAATGTGTCAATGTTTAGTGAGATTTCTTGCTTATTCTATGATAATCTTACTGAACCTTTTTGGGTGCAAAGCTTATTGGCAGATTGACAATATGGGATATATTTCTGTTTAAGTCATAGACCAAAAAGTGAAGGAACTTTCTAATTCCACCTGATTTTTCTATTTTTCTATTTTTCTAAGCCATAAAGACTGAGCAAGTTATGCAAATGATTAAATAGTGAAAAATTACTATCAATTTCACATTACACTAAAGTACATTGATGTGTTTCCTCTCAAATTGTTATGCAGTCTGGATAAATAATTACAAAATGTGTTGTTGATAAGATTGAAACAAGAAGAAAACATTAACATTATTTGCTATTATCACTTTAAACAGATTATCTCCTGATTGTTAAAATTATCTTTGCAAATAGAAATTTCGGCACTTTTTTCAGCTCCTCAACGAATTTCGTTGTTAGAACGCCTGCTATGATCCTTTCCACGTCATAATTCTCCAGCTCACATCTCACAGCCTTCAAGATATCCAACCCTAAACCCTAAACCCTAACCTTAAACCCTAACCCCTAACCCTAAACCCTAACCCTAAACCCTAACCCCTAACCCTAAACCCTAAACCCTAACCCTAACCCTAAACCCTAACCCCTAACCCTAACCCTAAACCCTAACCCTAACCCTAACCCTAACCCTAAACCCTAACCCTAACCCTAAACCCTAACCCTAACTCCTAACCCTAAACCTAAACCCTAACCCTAACCCTAACCCTAAACCCTAAACCCTAAACCCTAACCCTAACCCCTAACCCTAACCCCTAAACCCTAACCTAACCCTAACCCCTAACTTCTAAACCCTAAACCCTAAACCTTACCCTAACCCTAACCCTTTCCACATCATAATTCTCCAGCTCACATCTTCAAGATATCCAACGAACACAGAGTTTCAACTAAAATTTTCGAAATTTTTAATTCGGCACAAATCATTCTTTCATTACTGTAAAACGCCAAAGATAAAAATGAAAACTACAATTTGATATTTACTTTCGAATACTAAAATTTCAAAACTAATTTGGGACGCTGAAAGCGTATGAAGAAAAGTAATTTCTTATGAAAATTCCTATTGGTTTGTTAGTTGTACGTGCGAAAAATATTGTTTATATTTGTTTTATAAGTTCATGTGAATCATATTGCTGGAGTTTTTGGTCTATAAACTTTAATTCTTGCTGTAAGTTTCCTTTATGTTCATAATATATGGGTAAATAAAAGAAAATAGAAAGTGACGTCATTAGAGAAAAGCATACCACGTAACCAAGTTCCAGTGGCGAGCACATTGTTTCCATAAACAGGAGCCATCTTCCTTGTTCCCCTTTCTTTGATCGCTTATTTGCCCTTTTGAGTAGAAGATCATTTGATGTATACTTTATTTGTTTTTGCAGGTGGTTGCAGCTGATGAAGCAATAGCGAATGAAGCAGCAGCAGCTGCACAGGCGATAAAAGACGAATGTGAGAGCGACTTGGCCGAAGCCATTCCAACGTTGGAGGCTGCCATTCATGCCCTGAATACGTTAAAACCATCCGATATTACAATGCTCAAGTCCATGATGGTAGGGAAAACGATGATTTCTTTCTTACTGCGTTGCTTATCATTCTCTTTTTTTAATGGAAATCGCTCCAGACAAGGCATGAAACCACTTGATGTAAGGAGCTAACAAGAACAAAATATGATTATCACAAAGTCAAGAGATGCTTATTGGCCTTAGTCTTAAAAAGACTAAAGCTATAGGTAGAAGGAAAACAGTCAGCAGGAAGAGAGTTTCACAAGCCTGCAGTTCTTGGAAAGAAGCTGCTGGAATAGGAAGTTGTATTACAATGAGGTATCGAAACAGCGAATCGAACGAGCTGGAACAAAAGAAGCAGGGAATAGATCACATAATTCTGAAGAACACATGCCATAATAGTATTTATAGAAAAGACTGAAACTAACGACATCACATCTGTGAGAGAGAGGGTGAGAGAAGAAGAAAGGGTAGGGCTAATCAAATTACGAATGTGTTTCTGCACCTTATCAAGAACCCTCAAATGGGACAGAGATTCACCAGCCCAAATATGACAACAGTACTCCTGAAAATTTATCAACAATTCAGATGGGAAACAAAGCCAATAAGTGGCTCCTCAGTGGTAGAAGCACTCGTTGTACATGTGACAATGATCAACCACTTATCAAGGTCAAAAGCCACTCGAGGATAATGGTTAATGAGATTGCCAGCTTGATGATGAATAATACTATGAGAGGATTGAAAATGATGAATGGAATGGACAACATTTGAGAACCACTAGTCTCTCCCTCTTGGACAAGATGCAAAATAGAATCTCTAATCTAATAGGTCCCCTGCTGTCTAACAAACTTCAACCCTTGTCCCAGTGCCGCAATGCTGCATCCATATGCTTCCATGGAATATGCTCCGACGAGCTTACTGTCCTTGTACCCCCCTTAAATACCCCCGACCAACCAAACTAGCAGCAAAATTCCCCCTCCCTTCACTGTCTGGATCCCAATGTCTGGATCCCAATCTCTGGATCCCAATGTCTGGATCCCAATCTCTGGATCCCAATGTCTGGATCCCAATGTCTGGATCCCAATGTCTGGATCCCAAGATGACGAAAAACTTTCTGTTCAAATAGCATCTTTCCTCAGACCGCCTACCTTTGGAATTCCCTCCCCGCTCTCTGTTTCCCCGACTGTACCAACATATGCCGAAATTTGAATGTAATGTGAACAAACATCTCGATGCACAACTCCCCACTTAGGATGCCCACTATAAATCTTAGAGGCAAATGCTTTGTTTGGGGTGAAACAAAGTTTTAAAAAAAGAAAAAAAAACGGCTTGACTAGTATTTCTTGACATTGGGTTTGTCCTGTGCAGTTCTAGGAGGTCCACCCTCCCAGGCTTTGCCTTCTCACCCTTTGCCGATGGGGCTGCCCAGGCAATTTTTAAAGGTCAAAGTGCTCTTCCTCTAGGGTGCTGACTTATCAAATACCACTTCCCGACCTTGTGTCACATCTTGCCGCTGTGGGAGGTAGATAAATAACTTGAAAAGGATCATACGACAAAGACACTACAAGATAAACACCGTGAAAAGAATTGTTTGATGGAATCAGAGGAGAACTTGTAGTTTCCTTTTTGAAGACTTTAGGCTTAGACTAAAACAATCTAATATCTACAAGCTCAATAAATAAAAGTAAAAAAATGAACAAATAAATGAATAAATGAATAAAACTTAATAGAACTCTGTTTATTCTGCACAAGATTGTGTGTTGGTTTCAGAGATTGGCATCAAATGACACCCAAGGGTTGATATGCCACTAAACCAAACAACACCAATGCTTATTTTAATTTTAATTTTAACTTCATTTTAATCTATATTCTATTAAAAAGTTATGCTATTTTTGGACTTTGTTTGTTTGTACACAAATATAAACATGTGATTGGTTGACAAAAAAGGAATAGGCAGACTACACATTACTAAGGCAGTAGTTTTTACAATATCAGTACTCGAGTTCTAATCTTAAGTGAGTCTAAAGGATTTTTTTAACTGGATACATGTTTTATTAATTTACAAAAATTAACATAAAAAAATTACATAAAAAACATTTTTTAAAATATTTAAAAAAAACTAAGTGACCCTTTTTTATAATCCGCAAAAAGTTGATGTAAAGAGTATTCGGCATTAATTCAAAGTGAATTATTTTTGTTTAAAAACATAATTTCTAATGTTTTTTACCAATAAAATAATACGTAATTTTAAAATTTTTTAAAAACTGAGTTCACCCCAAACAAGGCAGGTTGCCATTATAGACATAAGGGGATACTGAGAATTAGGGTGAAAGTTTAGGGGGTCATCCTAAATTGGGAGCTGTGCAACGAGATGCTTGTTCAAATTAGTTTTATTAGTGTCATGAGGGTCGGGGAAACAGGAAGCAGAGAGAGAGTTCCAAAGGCCGGCAGCATGAGGAAAGAAGCTATTTGAGTAGAAGGTTCTCCGGCATCTGGGGACCTCCACAGTGAACGGATTGGATTACGCTATGATGTCGGGTTGGTTGAGTGTATTTACGTTGAGGGGGCACCAGAGCAGCAAGTTCATTGGAGCACATTCCATTGAAGTGTTTGTAAAACACGCGTGTAATAAACTAGTGTTTCTAAAATTTATTTTTTTATTTCTGTTTCAGTTTTGTTTAGTTTCAGTTTTATGTATTTTTCATTTTCTTTTAGCTTTATTTTTGATTTTCATTTTTTATTTTCATTTTTTATTTTTTTTTTTCATTTTTATTTTCATTTTTTATTTTTTATTTTTTATTTTGATTTTCATTTTTGATTTTTTATTTTCATTTTTTATTTTCATTTTTTATTTTCATTTTTTATTTTTTATTTTTATTTTTATTTTCATTTTTTATTTTCCATTTTTATTTTTTATTTTTATTTTTTATTTTTGATTTTCATTTTTTATTTTGATTTTTTATTTTCCATTTTTATTTTTGATTTTTACTTTTGATTTTCATTTTTGATTTTCATTTTTTATTTTCCATTTTTATTTTTTATTTTTATTTTTGTTTTTTATTTTTTATTTTTTATTTTCATTTTTTATTTTTATTTTCATTTTTTATTTTTATTTTTGATTTTTGATTTTTCTTTGTTTTAGTTTCATTTTCCATTTTATTTATTTTATTTTTTACTTTAATTGGTACAAATTTAATTTCATTTTCAGTTTTATTTCGTTTTATTTCTTAAATTTCGATCAATAAAAAATCGAATACTTTTAATTTAAAATTATTTTATTTATAAATATTATGTTTTTAATAAAAGTTTTGCATTCATTATTTTCAAGAAAAAAAACGACCAAATATTATTAGTATATATTATTATGTTATTATATTATGTTAATTTCATCAAATTTATAAAACAAGTATCCAGTTAAAAAATTAGAATTACGTGAGATTATATATATATAGGTTCATTTTATATTCCAATAACCATGTTTTTATTTTATCATTTTAATTTTTTCACATTTCCAAAAAACATTTCTGTGAGATGTATTTTTCAATATATTTGTAGTTTTACTTGTTAATTTTTTCTAATTTGGTTGTCTTTTCATTTGTTGTTTGCGTCAGAACCCTCCGCCTGTTGTCAAGTTAGTTATGGAGTCTGTGTGTGTCATGCTGAGCATAAAGTCGGAAAGAAAACCAGATGGAAGTGGTAAGATGTTTGATGATTATTGGGCTCCATCTCAAAAACTCCTTGGAGATCTGAGATTCTTGGAAAGGCTGAAAACTTACAATAAAGATAACATTCCACCTCCAATCATGGCCAAAATTCGAAAAACGTAAGTAAAGGAATTCAATATTCCCACATTTTATTTTTCAGATTTCTTTTCATTCTTTGACCTTTGTGAAAGTTTCTCTTTTATTAGAAGCTGCAGAAGTCGTGAATGTTGTTTTTTTTACGTATCGACTCTTGATGTGACAAAAGCTCAAATCAGCAGTTTCTTTTAACCAATCACGATGAAAGAAATATTCACTTCCGAATCTTGTGCATAGTATGAAAACCAAAAACAAAGCATTTTCCTCTCTCTTTTCCGGTATTTTTCTTCCACAGATAACGTACATTGGTTCATACATACACTCTCTCACTGGAAAAACAGGTGTGCTAATATGCGCACACATCTACATGCCTATCCAATTTATACACACATAAACGCACAGGGCGACAGCCGATATGAACATGTGTACTCGATTTCCCGTTACAGACTAGTGAAAGAAGGTGGTTACCTTCTTTCATTAGAACTTTCTTTGGACTCTTTGAACTCTCAATCTATACATAACTTTATTTTTGATTGCCACCAAAGTTGTTTATATTAAATTAATATATTTTCGTCCATTACAAATCGAATATACACCATACCGGATAAATAATTGAAGATGTTAATATATGTCACCAAAACAAAGCAAAAAAACGTTCCTCTACACTTTCTTCAAACTTTTCATCGCTAATTCTGGATTGTCGGTTTCTTTCAGATTTTCACACCAATTTTCTTATCTCAGATAATTTGGATTAACATCTATTATTCTGATCTCATGTCGTGACCATTCCAAATCTATGTTAAGACATCTATCATTTCTAACTTCTGAAAAGATTCTGATTTTTCTAAGACCCCAAGTTCTTTCATATTTACATTGGTTGGTTCCAAGAGAAGAAAATGGTGAAGACCAATTGTTGGATCTTTGATAAAAGGATACAATAGATAAAGTTATTAAAGAGTGGAAGGACGAACCAACATGTTAGTAAAATAGAGGAAAGTTTATTACAATGAAGAGACAGGGATTAGTAAGCTATTACTAATGTCAGAATGAAGACATCTGTGATATGATTTCCTTACAGATATTTTTTTAGTTAATGTTGTGAAAAGAAAAGTTGTTTTTATTACTTTTTCTTTTATGGTTGAACTTCTCTTTTCTTCTTTTCGTGCATTTTTCTTTATCTGTGATTGAAAAAATTGTTCAAAATTTGTGAAGATATATTTGTAATGTAAACTGGATTAATGAGATGAATTTTGTGATGTAAAAAAGATCAAGCGAAGTTTATTTAATGATGCAAAATATATTAAACAAGTTAAATTTTGTGATGTAAAAAAGATCAAACGAAGTTTATTTAATGATGCAAAATATATTAAACAAGTTAAATTTTGTGATGTAAAAAAGATCAAACGAAGTTTATTTAATGATGCAAAATATATTAAACAAGTTAAATTTTGTGATTTAAAAAAGATCAAATGAAGTTTATTTTATGATGCAAAATATATTAAACAAGTTAAATTTTGTGATTTAAAAAAGATCAAATGAAGTTTATTTTATGATGCAAAATATATTAAACAAGTTAAATTTTGTAATTTAAAAAAGATCAAATGAAGTTTATTTTATGATGCAAAATATATTAAACAAGTTAAATTTTGTGATTTAAAAAAGATCAAACGAAGTTTATTTTATGATGCAAAATATATTAAACAAGTTAAATTTTGTGATGTAAAAAAGATAAAACGAAGTTTATTTAATGATGCAAAATATATTAAACAAGTTAAATTTTGTGATTTAAAAAAGATCAAATGAAGTTTATTTTATGATGCAAAATATATTAAACAAGTTAAATTTTGTGATTTAAAAAAGATCAAATGAAGTTTATTTTATGATGCAAAATATATTAAACAAGTTAAATTTTGTGATTTAAAAAAGATCAAATGAAGTTTATTTTATGATGCAAAATATATTAAACAAGTTAAATTTTGTGATTTAAAAAAGATCAAATGAAGTTTATTTTATGATGCAAAATATATTAAACAAGTTAAATTTTGTGATGTAAAAAAGATCAAACGAAGTTTATTTAATGATGCAAAATATATTAAACAAGTCAAATTTTGTGATTTAAAAAAGATCAAATGAAGTTTATTTTATGATGCAAAATATATTAAACAAGTTAAATTTTGTGATGTAAAAAAGATAAAACGAAGTTTATTTAATGATGCAAAATATATTAAACAAGTTAAATTTTGTGATTTAAAACTGATCAAATGAAGTTTATTTTATGATGCAAAATATATTAAACAAGTTAAATTTTGTGATGTAAAAAAGATAAAACGAAGTTTATTTAATGATGCAAAATATATTAAACAAGTTAAATTTTGTGATTTAAAAAAGATCAAATGAAGTTTATTTTATGATGCAAAATATATTAAACAAGTTAAATTTTGTGATTTAAAAAAGATCAAATGAAGTTTATTTTATGATGCAAAATATATTAAACAAGTCAAATTTTGTGATTTAAAAAAGATCAAATGAAGTTTATTTTATGATGCAAAATATTTAAACAAGTTAAATTTTGTGATTTAAAAAAGATCAAATGAAGTTTATTTTATGATGCAAAATATATTAAACAAGTTAAATTTTGTGATTTAAAAAAGATCAAATGAAGTTTATTTTATGATGCAAAATATATTAAACAAGTTAAATTTTGTGATTTAAAAAAGATCAAATGAAGTTTATTTTATGATGCAAAATATATTAAACAAGTTAAATTTTGTGATGTAAAAAAGATCAAACGAAGTTTATTTAATGATGCAAAATATATTAAACAAGTTAAATTTTGTGATGTAAAAAAGATCAAATGAAGTTTATTTTATGATGCAAAATATATTAAACAAGTTAAATTTTGTGATTTAAAAAAGATCAAATGAAGTTTATTTTATGATGCAAAATATATTAAACAAGTTAAATTTTGTGATGTAAAAAAGATCAAACGAAGTTTATTTAATGATGCAAAATATATTAAACAAGTTAAATTTTGTGATTTAAAAAAGATCAAATGAAGTTTATTTTATGATGCAAAATATATTAAACAAGTTAAATTTTGTGATTTAAAAAAGATCAAATGAAGTTTATTTTATGATGCAAAATATATTAAACAAGTTAAATTTTGTGATTTAAAAAAGATCAAACGAAGTTTATTTTATGATGCAAAATATATTAAACAAGTTAAATTTTGTGATTTAAAAAAGATCAAATGAAGTTTATTTTATGATGCAAAATATATTAAACAAGTTAAATTTTGTAATTTAAAAAAGATCAAATGAAGTTTATTTTATGATGCAAAATATATTAAACAAGTTAAATTTTGTAATTTAAAAAAGATCAAATGAAGTTTATTTTATGATGCAAAATATATTAAACAAGTCAAATTTTGTGATTTAAAAAAGATCAAATGAAGTTTATTTTATGATGCAAAATATATTAAACAAGTTAAATTTTGTGATTTAAAAAAGATCAAATGAAGTTTATTTTATGATGCAAAATATATTAAACAAGTTAAATTTTGTGATTTAAAAAAGATCAAATGAAGTTTATTTTATGATGCAAAATATATTAAACAAGTTAAATTTTGTGATGTAAAAAAGATCAAACGAAGTTTATTTTATGATGCAAAATATATTAAACAAGTCAAATTTTGTGATTTAAAAAAGATCAAATGAAGTTTATTTTATGATGCAAAATATATTAAACAAGTTAAATTTTGTGATTTAAAAAAGATAAAACGAAGTTTATTTAATGATGCAAAATATATTAAACAAGTTAAATTTTGTGATGTAAAAAAGATCAAACGAAGTTTATTTAATGATGCAAAATATATTAAACAAGTTAAATTTTGTGATTTAAAAAAGATCAAATGAAGTTTATTTTATGATGCAAAATATATTAAACAAGTTAAATTTTGTGATTTAAAAAAGATCAAATGAAGTTTATTTTATGATGCAAAATATATTAAACAAGTTAAATTTGGAATTTAAAAAAGATCAAACGAAGTTTATTTAATGATGCAAAATATATTAAACAAGTTAAATTTTGTGATTTAAAAAAGATCAAACGAAGTTTATTTTATGATGCAAAATATATTAAACAAGTTAAATTTTGTGATGTAAAAAAGATAAAACGAAGTTTATTTAATGATGCAAAATATATTAAACAAGTTAAATTTTGTGATTTAAAAAAGATCAAATGAAGTTTATTTTATGATGCAAAATATATTAAACAAGTTAAATTTTGTGATTTAAAAAAGATCAAATGAAGTTTATTTTATGATGCAAAATATATTAAACAAGTTAAATTTTGTGATTTAAAAAAGATCAAATGAAGTTTATTTTATGATGCAAAATATATTAAACAAGTTAAATTTTGTGATTTAAAAAAGATCAAACGAAGTTTATTTTATGATGCAAAATATATTAAACAAGTTAAATTTTGTGATTTAAAAAAGATCAAACGAAGTTTATTTTATGATGCAAAATATATTAAACAAGTTAAATTTTGTGATGTAAAAAAGATCAAACGAAGTTTATTTAATGATGCAAAATATATTAAACAAGTCAAATTTTGTGATTTAAAAAAGATCAAATGAAGTTTATTTTATGATGCAAAATATATTAAACAAGTTAAATTTTGTGATGTAAAAAAGATCAAACGAAGTTTATTTAATGATGCAAAATATATTAAACAAGTTAAATTTTGTGATTGAAAACTGATCAAATGAAGTTTATTTTATGATGCAAAATATATTAAACAAGTTAAATTTTGTGATGTAAAAAAGATAAAACGAAGTTTATTTAATGATGCAAAATATATTAAACAAGTTAAATTTTGTGATTTAAAAAAGATCAAATGAAGTTTATTTTATGATGCAAAATATATTAAACAAGTTAAATTTTGTGATTTAAAAAAGATCAAATGAAGTTTATTTTATGATGCAAAATATATTAAACAAGTTAAATTTTGTGATTTAAAAAAGATCAAATGAAGTTTATTTTATGATGCAAAATATATTAAACAAGTCAAATTTTGTGATTTAAAAAAGATCAAATGAAGTTTATTTTATGATGCAAAATATATTAAACAAGTTAAATTTTGTGATTTAAAAAAGATCAAATGAAGTTTATTTTATGATGCAAAATATATTAAACAAGTTAAATTTTGTGATGTAAAAAAGATCAAACGAAGTTTATTTAATGATGCAAAATATATTAAACAAGTTAAATTTTGTGATGTAAAAAAGATCAAATGAAGTTTATTTTATGATGCAAAATATATTAAACAAGTTAAATTTTGTGATTTAAAAAAGATCAAATGAAGTTTATTTTATGATGCAAAATATATTAAACAAGTAAAATTTTGTGATGTAAAAAAGATCAAACGAAGTTTATTTAATGATGCAAAATATATTAAACAAGTTAAATTTTGTGATGTAAAAAAGATCAAATGAAGTTTATTTTATGATGCAAAATATATTAAACAAGTTAAATTTTGTGATTTAAAAAAGATCAAATGAAGTTTATTTTATGATGCAAAATATATTAAACAAGTTAAATTTTGTGATGTAAATAAGATCAAACGAAGTTTATTTTATGATGCAAAATATATTAAACAAGTCAAATTTTGTGATGTAAAAAAGATCAAACGAAGTTTATTTTATGATGTAAAATATATTAAACAAGTTAAATTTTGTGATTTAAAAAAGATTAAGCGAAGTTTATTTTATGATGCAAAATATATTAAACATGTTAAATTTTGTGATGTAAAAAAGATAAAACGAAGTTTATTTTATGTTGTAGACCCGTGCTAGGGGTCACAAAGATAACCACAAATTGTGACAGGTTAAAATATACAATGTATTTATTCATAGCTATACAGTAACGCCACTGAATGTGGTAGGAGATGACCGGATTCCTACCATGCGATAAAACATGAATAGGAATGTCATCTGTTGAGTCTTTGCAACCATGGTATTTATTATAGATGGTTGCTTCCATTAGTTCTTCAATAGGGGTGATTTGTACCCCACAACATTTTATGATGCAAAATATATTAAACAAGTTAAATTTTGTGATGTAAAAAAGATCAAGCGAAGTTTATTTAATGATGTAAAATATATTAAACAAGTTAAATTTTGTGATGTAAAAAAGATCAAACGATGTTTATTTTATGATGCAAAATATATTAAACAAGTTAAATTTTGTGATGTAAAAAAGATCAAACGAAGTTTATTTTATGATGCAAAATATATTAAACAAGTTAAATTTTGTGATGTAAAAAAGATCAAACGAAGTTTATTTAATGATGCAAAATATATTAAACAAGTTAAATTTTGTGATTTAAAAAAGATCAAATGAAGTTTATTTTATGATGCAAAATATATTAAACAAGTTAAATTTTGTGATGTAAAAAAGATCAAACGAAGTTTATTTAATGATGCAAAATATATTAAACGAGTTAAATTTTGTGATTTAAAAAAGATCAAATGAAGTTTATTTTATGATGCAAAATATATTAAACAAGTTAAATTTTGTGATTTAAAAAAGATCAAATGAAGTTTATTTTATGATGCAAAATATATTAAACAAGTTAAATTTTGTGATTTAAAAAAGATCAAACGAAGTTTATTTAATGATGCAAAATATATTAAACAAGTTAAATTTTGTGATTTAAAAAAGATCAAATGAAGTTTATTTTATGATGCAAAATATGTTAAACAAGTCAAATTTTGTGATGCTTAAAAATATATTAAACGAGTTACATTTTGTGATATAAAATGTATTGAATGAAGTGCATTCTATGATGTAAAATGGCATTTAAAGAGGTAAATTTTGTAATGTAAAATACATTCATTTTGTGATATTAAAAAGGATTAAACTATGTAATTTACTTTTGGCTTTAATTTTCGTTAATACTGATTTTGCAAGATAAAACGAAGTTTATTTTATGTTGTAGACCCGTGCTAGGGGTCACAAAGATAACCACAAATTGTGACAGGTTAAAATATACAATGTATTTATTCATAGCTATACAGTAACGCCACTAAATGTGGTAGGAGATGACCGGATTCCTACCATGCGATAAAACATGAATAGGAATGTCCTCTGTTGAGTCTTTGCAACCATGGTATTTATTATAGATGGTTGCTTCCATTAGTTCTTCAATAGGGGTGATTTGTACCCCACAACATTTTATGATGCAAAATATATTAAACAAGTTAAATTTTGTTATGTAAATAAGATCAAACGAAGTTTATTTTATGATGCAAAATATATTAAACAAGTAAAATTTTGTGATGTAAAAAAGATCAAACGAAGTTTATTTTATGATGTAAAATATATTAAACAAGTTAAATTTTGTGATTTAAAAAAGATTAAGCGAAGTTTATTTTATGATGCAAAATATATTAAACATGTTAAATTTTGTGATGTAAAAAAGATAAAACGAAGTTTATTTTATGTTGTAGACCCGTGCTAGGGGTCACAAAGATAACCACAAATTGTGACAGGTTAAAATATACAATGTATTTATTCATAGCTATACAGTAACGCCACTGAATGTGGTAGGAGATGACCGGATTCTACCATGCGATAAAACATGAATAGGAATGTCCTCTGTTGAGTCTTTGCAACCATGGTATTTATTATAGATGGTTGCTTCCATTAGTTCTTCAATAGCGGGTGATTTGTACCCCACAACATTTTATGATGCAAAATATATTAAACAAGTTAAATTTTGTGATGTAAAAAAGATCAAACGAAGTTTATTTAATGATGCAAAATATATTAAACAAGTTAAATTTTGTGATTTAAAAAAGATCAAATGAAGTTTATTTTATGATGCAAAATATATTAAACAAGTTAAATTTTGTGATGTAAAAAAGATCAAACGAAGTTTATTTAATGATGCAAAATATATTAAACGAGTTAAATTTTGTGATTTAAAAAAGATCAAATGAAGTTTATTTTATGATGCAAAATATATTAAACAAGTTAAATTTTGTGATTTAAAAAAGATCAAATGAAGTTTATTTTATGATGCAAAATATATTAAACAAGTTAAATTTTGTGATTTAAAAAAGATCAAACGAAGTTTATTTAATGATGCAAAATATATTAAACAAGTTAAATTTTGTGATTTAAAAAAGATCAAATGAAGTTTATTTTATGATGCAAAATATGTTAAACAAGTCAAATTTTGTGATGCTTAAAAATATATTAAACGAGTTACATTTTGTGATATAAAATGTATTGAATGAAGTGCATTCTATGATGTAAAATGGCATTTAAAGAGGTAAATTTTGTAATGTAAAATACATTCATTTTGTGATATTAAAAAGGATTAAACTATGTAATTTACTTTTGGCTTTAATTTTCGTTAATACTGATTTTGCAAGATAAAACGAAGTTTATTTTATGTTGTAGACCCGTGCTAGGGGTCACAAAGATAACCACAAATTGTGACAGGTTAAAATATACAATGTATTTATTCATAGCTATACAGTAACGCCACTAAATGTGGTAGGAGATGACCGGATTCCTACCATGCGATAAAACATGAATAGGAATGTCCTCTGTTGAGTCTTTGCAACCATGGTATTTATTATAGATGGTTGCTTCCATTAGTTCTTCAATAGGGGTGATTTGTACCCCACAACATTTTATGATGCAAAATATATTAAACAAGTTAAATTTTGTTATGTAAAAAAGATCAAACGAAGTTTATTTTATGATGCAAAATATATTAAACAAGTAAAATTTTGTGATGTAAAAAAGATCAAACGAAGTTTATTTTATGATGTAAAATATATTAAACAAGTTAAATTTTGTGATTTAAAAAAGATTAAGCGAAGTTTATTTTATGATGCAAAATATATTAAACTTGTTAAATTTTGTGATGTAAAAAAGATAAAACGAAGTTTATTTTATGTTGTAGACCCGTGCTAGGGGTCACAAAGATAACCACAAATTGTGACAGGTTAAAATATACAATGTATTTATTCATAGCTATACAGTAACGCCACTGAATGTGGTAGGAGATGACCGGATCCTACCATGCGATAAAACATGAATAGGAATGTCCTCTGTTGAGTCTTTGCAACCATGGTATTTATTATAGATGGTTGCTTCCATTAGTTCTTCAATAGCGGGTGATTTGTACCCCACAACATTTTATGATGCAAAATATATTAAACAAGTTAAATTTTGTGATGTAAAAAAGATCAAGCGAAGTTTATTTAATGATGTAAAATATATTAAACAAGTTAAATTTTGTGATGTAAAAAAGATCAAACGATGTTTATTTTATGATGCAAAATATATTAAACAAGTCAAATTTTGTGATGTAAAAAAGATCAAACGAAGTTTATTTTATGATGTAAAATATATTAAACAAGTTAAATTTTGTGATGTAAAAACGATCAAACGATGTTTATTTTATGATGCAAAATATATTAAACAAGTCAAATTTTGTGATGTAAAAAAGATCAAACGAAGTTTATTTTATGATGTAAAATATATTAAACAAGTTAAATTTTGTAATGTAAAAAAGATAAAAGGAAGTTTATTTTATGATGCAAAATATATTAAACAAGTTACATTTTGTAATGTAAAAAAGATCAAACGATGTTTATTTTATGATGCAAAATATATTAAACAAGTTAAATTTTGTGATGTAAAAAAGATCAAACGAAGTTTATTTTATGATGCAAAATATATTAAACAAGTTAAATTTTGTGATGTAAAAAAGATCAAGCGAAGTTTATTTAATGATGCAAAATATATTAAACAAGTAAAATTTTGTGATTTAAAAAAGATCAAACGAAGTTTATTTAATGATGCAAAATATATTAAACAAGTAAAATTTTGTGATGTAAAAAAGATAAAACGAAGTTTATTTTATGATGCAAAATATATTAAACAAGTTAAATTTTGTGATGTAAAAAAGATCAAACGATGTTTATTTTATGATGCAAAATATATTAAACAAGTCAAATTTTGTGATGTAAAAAAGATCAAACGAAGTTTATTTTATGATGTAAAATATATTAAACAAGTTAAATTTTGTGATGTAAATAAGATCAAACGATGTTTATTTTATGATGCAAAATATATTAAACAAGTCAAATTTTGTGATTTAAAAAAGATCAAATGAAGTTTATTTTATGATGCAAAATATATTAAACAAGTAAAATTTTGTGATTTAAAAAAGATCAAACGAAGTTTATTTAATGATGCAAAATATATTAAACAAGTTAAATTTTGTGATTTAAAAAAGATCAAATGAAGTTTATTTTATGATGCAAAATATATTAAACAAGTTAAATTTTGTGATTTAAAAAAGATCAAATGAAGTTTATTTTATGATGCAAAATATATTAAACAAGTTAAATTTTGTGATTTAAAAAAGATCAAACGAAGTTTATTTAATGATGCAAAATATATTAAACAAGTTAAATTTTGTGATTTAAAAAAGATCAAATGAAGTTTATTTTATGATGCAAAATATGTAAAACAAGTCAAATTTTGTGATGCTTAAAAATATATTAAACGAGTTACATTTTGTGATATAAAATGTATTGAATGAAGTGCATTCTATGATGTAAAATGGCATTTAAAGAGGTAAATTTTGTAATGTAAAATGTATTGAATGAAGTGCATTCCATGATGTAAAATGGCATTTAAAGAGGTAAATTTTGTAATGTAAAATACATTCATTTTGTGATATTAAAAAGGATTAAACTATGTAATTTACTTTTGGCTTTAATTTTCGTTAATACTGATTTTGCAAGATAAAACGAAGTTTATTTTATGTTGTAGACCCGTGCTAGGGGTCACAAAGATAACCACAAATTGTGACAGGTTAAAATATACAATGTATTTATTCATAGCTATACAGTAACGCCACTAAATGTGGTAGGAGATGACCGGATTCCTACCATGCGATAAAACATGAATAGGAATGTCCTCTGTTGAGTCTTTGCAACCATGGTATTTATTATAGATGGTTGCTTCCATTAGTTCTTCAATAGGGGTGATTTGTACCCCACAACATTTTATGATGCAAAATATATTAAACAAGTTAAATTTTGTGATGTAAAAAAGATCAAACGAAGTTTATTTTATGATGCAAAATATATTAAACAAGTAAAATTTTGTGATGTAAAAAAGATCAAACGAAGTTTATTTTATGATGTAAAATATATTAAACAAGTTAAATTTTGTGATTTAAAAAAGATTAAGCGAAGTTTATTTTATGATGCAAAATATATTAAACATGTTAAATTTTGTGATGTAAAAAAGATAAAACGAAGTTTATTTTATGTTGTAGACCCGTGCTAGGGGTCACAAAAATAACCACAAATTGTGACAGGTTAAAATATACAATGTATTTATTCATAGCTATACAGTAACGCCACTGAATGTGGTAGGAGATGACCGGATTCCTACCATGGGATAAAACATGAATAGGAATGTCCTCTGTTGAGTCTTTGCAACCATGGTATTTATTATAGATGGTTGCTTCCATTAGTTCTTCAATAGCGGGTGATTTGTACCCCACAACATTTTATGATGCAAAATATATTAAACAAGTTAAATTTTGTGATGTAAAAAAGATCAAGCGAAGTTTATTTAATGATGTAAAATATATTAAACAAGTTAAATTTTGTGATGTAAAAAAGATCAAACGATGTTTATTTTATGATGCAAAATATATTAAACAAGTCAAATTTTGTGATGTAAAAAAGATCAAACGAAGTTTATTTTATGATGTAAAATATATTAAACAAGTTAAATTTTGTGATGTAAAAAAGATCAAACGATGTTTATTTTATGATGCAAAATATATTAAACAAGTTAAATTTTGTGATGTAAAAAAGATCAAGCGAAGTTTATTTAATGATGCAAAATATATTAAACAAGTTAAATTTTGTGATGTAAAAAAGATCAAATGAAGTTTATTTTATGATGCAAAATATATTAAACAAGTTAAATTATGTGATGTAAAAAAGATCAAACGATGTTTATTTAATGATGCAAAATATATTAAACAAGTCAAATTTTGTGATGTAAAAAAGATCAAACGAAGTTTATTTAATGATGCAAAATATATTAAACAAGTTAAATTTTGTGATGTAAAAAAGATCAAACGAAGTTTATTTAATGATGCAAAATATATTAAACAAGTTAAATTTTGTGATTTAAAAAAGATCAAATGAAGTTTATTTTATGATGCAAAATATATTAAACAAGTTAAATTTTGTGATGTAAAAAAGATCAAACGAAGTTTATTTAATGATGCAAAATATATTAAACAAGTTAAATTTTGTGATGTAAAAAAGATCAAGTGAAGTTTATTTTATGATGCAAAATATATTAAACAAGTTAAATTTTGTGATTTAAAAAAGATCAAATGAAGTTTATTTTATGATGCAAAATATATTAAACAAGTTAAATTTTGTGATTTAAAAAAGATCAAATGAAGTTTATTTTATGATGCAAAATATATTAAACAAGTTAAATTTTGTGATTTAAAAAAGATCAAATGAAGTTTATTTTATGATGCAAAATATATTAAACAAGTTAAATTTTGTGATTTAAAAAAGATCAAATGAAGTTTATTTTATGATGCAAAATATATTAAACAAGTTAAATTTTGTGATTTAAAAAAGATCAAGTGAAGTTTATTTTATGATGCAAAATATATTAAACAAGTTAAATTTTGTGATTTAAAAAAGATCAAATGAAGTTTATTTTATGATCCAAAATATATTAAACAAGTTAAATTTTGTGATGTAAAAAAGATCAAACGAAGTTTATTTAATGATGCAAAATATATTAAACAAGTTAAATTTTGTGATGTAAAAAAGATCAAGTGAAGTTTATTTTATGATGCAAAATATATTAAACAAGTTAAATTTTGTGATTTAAAAAAGATCAAATGAAGTTTATTTTATGATGCAAAATATATTAAACAAGTTAAATTTTGTGATTTAAAAAAGATCAAGTGAAGTTTATTTTATGATGCAAAATATATTAAACAAGTTAAATTTTGTGATTTAAAAAAGATCAAACGAAGTTTATTTTATGATGCAAAATATATTAAACAAGTTAAATTTTGTGATTTAAAAAAGATCAAATGAAGTTTATTTTATGATGCAAAATATATTAAACAAGTTAAATTTTGTGATTTAAAAAAGATCAAGTGAAGTTTATTTTATGATGCAAAATATATTAAACAAGTTAAATTTTGTGATTTAAAAAAGATCAAATGAAGTTTATTTTATGATGCAAAATATATTAAACAAGTTAAATTTTGTGATGTAAAAAAGATCAAACGAAGTTTATTTAATGATGCAAAATATATTAAACAAGTTAAATTTTGTGATTTAAAAAAGATCAAATGAAGTTTATTTTATGATGCAAAATATATTAAACAAGTTAAATTTTGTGATGTAAAAAAGATCAAGCGAAGTTTATTTAATGATGCAAAATATATTAAACAAGTAAAATTTTGTGATTTAAAAAAGATCAAACGAAGTTTATTTAATGATGCAAAATATATTAAACAAGTAAAATTTTGTGATGTAAAAAAGATAAAACGAAGTTTATTTTATGATGCAAAATATATTAAACAAGTTAAATTTTGTGATGTAAAAAAGATCAAACGATGTTTATTTTATGATGCAAAATATATTAAACAAGTCAAATTTTGTGATGTAAAAAAGATCAAACGAAGTTTATTTTATGATGTAAAATATATTAAACAAGTTAAATTTTGTGATGTAAATAAGATCAAACGATGTTTATTTTATGATGCAAAATATATTAAACAAGTCAAATTTTGTGATTTAAAAAAGATCAAATGAAGTTTATTTTATGATGCAAAATATATTAAACAAGTAAAATTTTGTGATTTAAAAAAGATCAAACGAAGTTTATTTAATGATGCAAAATATATTAAACAAGTTAAATTTTGTGATTTAAAAAAGATCAAATGAAGTTTATTTTATGATGCAAAATATATTAAACAAGTTAAATTTTGTGATTTAAAAAAGATCAAATGAAGTTTATTTTATGATGCAAAATATATTAAACAAGTTAAATTTTGTGATTTAAAAAAGATCAAACGAAGTTTATTTAATGATGCAAAATATATTAAACAAGTTAAATTTTGTGATTTAAAAAAGATCAAATGAAGTTTATTTTATGATGCAAAATATGTAAAACAAGTCAAATTTTGTGATGCTTAAAAATATATTAAACGAGTTACATTTTGTGATATAAAATGTATTGAATGAAGTGCATTCTATGATGTAAAATGGCATTTAAAGAGGTAAATTTTGTAATGTAAAATGTATTGAATGAAGTGCATTCCATGATGTAAAATGGCATTTAAAGAGGTAAATTTTGTAATGTAAAATACATTCATTTTGTGATATTAAAAAGGATTAAACTATGTAATTTACTTTTGGCTTTAATTTTCGTTAATACTGATTTTGCAAGATAAAACGAAGTTTATTTTATGTTGTAGACCCGTGCTAGGGGTCACAAAGATAACCACAAATTGTGACAGGTTAAAATATACAATGTATTTATTCATAGCTATACAGTAACGCCACTAAATGTGGTAGGAGATGACCGGATTCCTACCATGCGATAAAACATGAATAGGAATGTCCTCTGTTGAGTCTTTGCAACCATGGTATTTATTATAGATGGTTGCTTCCATTAGTTCTTCAATAGGGGTGATTTGTACCCCACAACATTTTATGATGCAAAATATATTAAACAAGTTAAATTTTGTGATGTAAAAAAGATCAAACGAAGTTTATTTTATGATGCAAAATATATTAAACAAGTAAAATTTTGTGATGTAAAAAAGATCAAACGAAGTTTATTTTATGATGTAAAATATATTAAACAAGTTAAATTTTGTGATTTAAAAAAGATTAAGCGAAGTTTATTTTATGATGCAAAATATATTAAACATGTTAAATTTTGTGATGTAAAAAAGATAAAACGAAGTTTATTTTATGTTGTAGACCCGTGCTAGGGGTCACAAAAATAACCACAAATTGTGACAGGTTAAAATATACAATGTATTTATTCATAGCTATACAGTAACGCCACTGAATGTGGTAGGAGATGACCGGATTCCTACCATGGGATAAAACATGAATAGGAATGTCCTCTGTTGAGTCTTTGCAACCATGGTATTTATTATAGATGGTTGCTTCCATTAGTTCTTCAATAGCGGGTGATTTGTACCCCACAACATTTTATGATGCAAAATATATTAAACAAGTTAAATTTTGTGATGTAAAAAAGATCAAGCGAAGTTTATTTAATGATGTAAAATATATTAAACAAGTTAAATTTTGTGATGTAAAAAAGATCAAACGATGTTTATTTTATGATGCAAAATATATTAAACAAGTCAAATTTTGTGATGTAAAAAAGATCAAACGAAGTTTATTTTATGATGTAAAATATATTAAACAAGTTAAATTTTGTGATGTAAAAAAGATCAAACGATGTTTATTTTATGATGCAAAATATATTAAACAAGTTAAATTTTGTGATGTAAAAAAGATCAAGCGAAGTTTATTTAATGATGCAAAATATATTAAACAAGTTAAATTTTGTGATGTAAAAAAGATCAAATGAAGTTTATTTTATGATGCAAAATATATTAAACAAGTTAAATTATGTGATGTAAAAAAGATCAAACGATGTTTATTTAATGATGCAAAATATATTAAACAAGTCAAATTTTGTGATGTAAAAAAGATCAAACGAAGTTTATTTAATGATGCAAAATATATTAAACAAGTTAAATTTTGTGATGTAAAAAAGATCAAACGAAGTTTATTTAATGATGCAAAATATATTAAACAAGTTAAATTTTGTGATTTAAAAAAGATCAAATGAAGTTTATTTTATGATGCAAAATATATTAAACAAGTTAAATTTTGTGATGTAAAAAAGATCAAACGAAGTTTATTTAATGATGCAAAATATATTAAACAAGTTAAATTTTGTGATGTAAAAAAGATCAAGTGAAGTTTATTTTATGATGCAAAATATATTAAACAAGTTAAATTTTGTGATTTAAAAAAGATCAAATGAAGTTTATTTTATGATGCAAAATATATTAAACAAGTTAAATTTTGTGATTTAAAAAAGATCAAATGAAGTTTATTTTATGATGCAAAATATATTAAACAAGTTAAATTTTGTGATTTAAAAAAGATCAAATGAAGTTTATTTTATGATGCAAAATATATTAAACAAGTTAAATTTTGTGATTTAAAAAAGATCAAATGAAGTTTATTTTATGATGCAAAATATATTAAACAAGTTAAATTTTGTGATTTAAAAAAGATCAAGTGAAGTTTATTTTATGATGCAAAATATATTAAACAAGTTAAATTTTGTGATTTAAAAAAGATCAAATGAAGTTTATTTTATGATCCAAAATATATTAAACAAGTTAAATTTTGTGATGTAAAAAAGATCAAACGAAGTTTATTTAATGATGCAAAATATATTAAACAAGTTAAATTTTGTGATGTAAAAAAGATCAAGTGAAGTTTATTTTATGATGCAAAATATATTAAACAAGTTAAATTTTGTGATTTAAAAAAGATCAAATGAAGTTTATTTTATGATGCAAAATATATTAAACAAGTTAAATTTTGTGATTTAAAAAAGATCAAGTGAAGTTTATTTTATGATGCAAAATATATTAAACAAGTTAAATTTTGTGATTTAAAAAAGATCAAACGAAGTTTATTTTATGATGCAAAATATATTAAACAAGTTAAATTTTGTGATTTAAAAAAGATCAAATGAAGTTTATTTTATGATGCAAAATATATTAAACAAGTTAAATTTTGTGATTTAAAAAAGATCAAGTGAAGTTTATTTTATGATGCAAAATATATTAAACAAGTTAAATTTTGTGATTTAAAAAAGATCAAATGAAGTTTATTTTATGATGCAAAATATATTAAACAAGTTAAATTTTGTGATGTAAAAAAGATCAAACGAAGTTTATTTAATGATGCAAAATATATTAAACAAGTTAAATTTTGTGATTTAAAAAAGATCAAATGAAGTTTATTTTATGATGCAAAATATATTAAACAAGTTAAATTTTGTGATTTAAAAAAGATCAAGTGAAGTTTATTTTATGATGCAAAATATATTAAACAAGTTAAATTTTGTGATTTAAAAAAGATCAAATGAAGTTTATTTTATAATGCAAAATATATTAAACAAGTTAAATTTTGTGATTTAAAAAAGATCAAATGAAGTTTATTTTATGATGCAAAATATATTAAACAAGTTAAATTTTGTGATTTAAAAAAGATCAAACGAAGTTTATTTTATGATGCAAAATATATTAAACAAGTTAAATTTTGTGATTTAAAAAAGATCAAATGAAGTTTATTTTATGATGCAAAATATATTAAACAAGTTAAATTTTGTGATTTAAAAAAGATCAAACGAAGTTTATTTTATGATGCAAAATATATTAAACAAGTTAAATTTTGTGATTTAAAAAAGATCAAGTGAAGTTTATTTTATGATGTAAAATATATTAAACAAGTTAAATTTTGTGATTTAAAAAAGATCAAATGAAGTTTATTTTATGATGCAAAATATATTAAACAAGTTAAATTTTGTGATTTAAAAAAGATCAAGTGAAGTTTATTTTATGATGCAAAATATATTAAACAAGTTAAATTTTGTGATTTAAAAAAGATCAAATGAAGTTTATTTTATGATGCAAAATATATTAAACAAGTTAAATTTTGTGATTTAAAAAAGATCAAATGAAGTTTATTTTATGATGCAAAATATATTAAACAAGTTAAATTTTGTGATTTAAAAAAGATCAAACGAAGTTTATTTTATGATGCAAAATATATTAAACAAGTTAAATTTTGTGATGTAAAAAAGATCAAATGAAGTTTATTTTATGATGCAAAATATATTAAACAAGTTAAATTTTGTGATTTAAAAAAGATCAAGTGAAGTTTATTTTATGATGCAAAATATATTAAACAAGTTAAATTTTGTGATGTAAAAAAGATCAAATGAAGTTTATTTTATGATGCAAAATATATTAAACAAGTTAAATTTTGTGATGTAAAAAAGATCAAACGAAGTTTATTTAATGATGCAAAATATATTAAACAAGTTAAATTTTGTGATGTAAAAAAGATCAAGTGAAGTTTATTTTATGATGCAAAATATATTAAACAAGTTAAATTTTGTGATTTAAAAAAGATCAAATGAAGTTTATTTTATGATGCAAAATATATTAAACAAGTTAAATTTTGTGATTTAAAAAAGATCAAATGAAGTTTATTTTATGATGCAAAATATATTAAACAAGTTAAATTTCGTGATTTAAAAAAGATCAAACGAAGTTTATTTTATGATGCAAAATATATTAAACAAGTTAAATTTTGTGATGTAAAAAAGATCAAGTGAAGTTTATTTTATGATGCAAAATATATTAAACAAGTTAAATTTTGTGATTTAAAAAAGATCAAACGAAGTTTATTTTATGATGCAAAATATATTAAACAAGTTAAATTTTGTGATTTAAAAAAGATCAAATGAAGTTTATTTTATGATGCAAAATATATTAAACAAGTTAAATTTTGTGATTTAAAAAAGATCAAATGAAGTTTATTTTATGATGCAAAATATATTAAACAAGTTAAATTTTGTGATTTAAAAAAGATCAAACGAAGTTTATTTAATGATGCAAAATATATTAAACAAGTTAAATTTTGTGATTTAAAAAAGATCAAATGAAGTTTATTTTATGATGCAAAATATGTTAAACAAGTCAAATTTTGTGATGCCTAAAAATATATTAAACGAGTTACATTTTGTGATATAAAATGTATTGAATGAAGTGCATTCTATGATGTAAAATGGCATTTAAAGAGGTAAATTTTGTAATGTAAAATGTATTGAATGAAGTGCATTCTATGATGTAAAATGGCATTTAAAGAGGTAAATTTTGTAATGTAAAATACATTCATTTTGTGATATTAAAAAGGATTAAACTCTGTAATTTACTTTTGGCTTTAATTTTCGTTAATACTGATTTTGCAAGATAAAACGAAGTTTATTTTATGTTGTAGACCCGTGCTAGGGGTCACAAAGATAACCACAAATTGTGACAGGTTAAAATATACAATGTATTTATTCATAGCTATACAGTAACGCCACTAAATGTGGTAGGAGATGACCGGATTCCTACCATGCGATAAAACATGAATAGGAATGTCCTCTGTTGAGTCTTTGCAACCATGGTATTTATTATAGATGGTTGCTTCCATTAGTTCTTCAATAGGGGTGATTTGTACCCCACAACATTTTATGATGCAAAATATATTAAACAAGTTAAATTTTGTGATGTAAAAAAGATCAAACGAAGTTTATTTTATGATGCAAAATATATTAAACAAGTAAAATTTTGTGATGTAAAAAAGATCAAACGAAGTTTATTTTATGATGTAAAATATATTAAACAAGTTAAATTTTGTGATTTAAAAAAGATTAAGCGAAGTTTATTTTATGATGCAAAATATATTAAACATGTTAAATTTTGTGATGTAAAAAAGATAAAACGAAGTTTATTTTATGTTGTAGACCCGTGCTAGGGGTCACAAAGATAACCACAAATTGTGACAGGTTAAAATATACAATGTATTTATTCATAGCTATACAGTAACGCCACTGAATGTGGTAGGAGATGACCGGATTCCTACCATGCGATAAAACATGAATAGGAATGTCCTCTGTTGAGTCTTTGCAACCATGGTATTTATTATAGATGGTTGCTTCCATTAGTTCTTCAATAGCGGGTGATTTGTACCCCACAACATTTTATGATGCAAAATATATTAAACAAGTTAAATTTTGTGATGTAAAAAAGATCAAGCGAAGTTTATTTAATGATGTAAAATATATTAAACAAGTTAAATTTTGTGATGTAAAAAAGATCAAACGATGTTTATTTTATGATGCAAAATATATTAAACAAGTCAAATTTTGTGATGTAAAAAAGATCAAACGAAGTTTATTTTATGATGTAAAATATATTAAACAAGTTAAATTTTGTGATGTAAAAAAGATCAAACGATGTTTATTTTATGATGCAAAATATATTAAACAAGTCAAATTTTGTGATGTAAAAAAGATCAAACGAAGTTTATTTTATGATGTAAAATATATTAAACAAGTTAAATTTTGTAATGTAAAAAAGATAAAAGGAAGTTTATTTTATGATGCAAAATATATTAAACAAGTTAAATTTTGTGATGTAAAAAAGATCAAACGATGTTTATTTTATGATGCAAAATATATTAAACAAGTTAAATTTTGTGATGTAAAAAAGATCAAGCGAAGTTTATTTAATGATGCAAAATATATTAAACAAGTAAAATTTTGTGATTTAAAAATGATCAAACGAAGTTTATTTAATGATGCAAAATATATTAAACAAGTCAAATTTTGTGATGTAAAAAAGATAAAACGAAGTTTATCTTATGATGCAAAATATATTAAACAAGTTAAATTTTGTGATGTAAAAAAGATCAAACGAAGTTTATTTTATGATGCAAAATATATTAAACAAGTCAAATTTTGTGATGTAAAAAAGATCAAACGAAGTTTATTTTATGATGTAAAATATATTAAACAAGTTAAATTTTGTGATTTAAAAAAGATTAAGCGAAGTTTATTTTATGATGCAAAATATATTAAACATGTTAAATTTTGTGATGTAAAAAAGATAAAACGAAGTTTATTTTATGTTGTAGACCCGTGCTAGGGGTCACAAAGATAACCACAAATTGTGACAGGTTAAAATATACAATGTATTTATTCATAGCTATACAGTAACGCCACTGAATGTGGTAGGAGATGACCGGATTCCTACCATGCGATAAAACATGAATAGGAATGTCCTCTGTTGAGTCTTTGCAACCATGGTATTTATTATAGATGGTTGCTTCCATTAGTTCTTCAATAGCGGGTGATTTGTACCCCACAACATTTCATGATGCAAAATATATTAAACAAGTTAAATTTTGTGATGTAAAAAAGATCAAGCGAAGTTTATTTAATGATGTAAAATATATTAAACAAGTTAAATTTTGTTATGTAAAAAAAACAAAACGATGCTTATTTTATGATGCAAAATATATTAAACAAGTCAAATTTTGTGATGTAAAAAAGATCAAACGAAGTTTATTTTATGATGTAAAATATATTAAACAAGTTAAATTTTGTGATGTAAAAAAGATCAAACGATGTTTATTTTATGATGCAAAATATATTAAACAAGTCAAATTTTGTGATGTAAAAAAGATCAAACGAAGTCTATTTTATGATGTAAAATATATTAAACAAGTTAAATTTTGTAATGTAAAAAAGATAAAAGGAAGTTTATTTTATGATGCAAAATATATTAAACAAGTTAAATTTTGTGATGTAAAAAAGATCAAACGATGTTTATTTTATGATGCAAAATATATTAAACAAGTTAAATTTTGTGATGTAAAAAAGATCAAGCGAAGTTTATTTAATGATGCAAAATATATTAAACAAGTAAAATTTTGTGATTTAAAAATGATCAAACGAAGTTTATTTAATGATGCAAAATATATTAAACAAGTCAATTTTTGTGATGTAAAAAAGATAAAACGAAGTTTATTTTATGATGCAAAATATATTAAACAAGTTAAATTTTGTGATGTAAAAAAGATCAAACGATGTTTATTTTATGATGCAAAATATATTAAACAAGTCAAATTTTGTGATGTAAAAAAGATCAAACGAAGTTTATTTTATGATGTAAAATATATTAAACAAGTTAAATTTTGTAATGTAAAAAAGATAAAAGGAAGTTTATTTTATGATGCAAAATATATTAAACAAGTTAAATTTTGTGATGTAAAAAAGATTAAACGATGTTTATTTTATGATGCAAAATATATTAAACAAGTTAAATTTTGTGATGTAAAAAAGATCAAACGAAGTTTATTTTATGATGCAAAATATATTAAACAAGTTACATTTTGTGATGTAAAAAAGATAAAAGGAAGTTTATTTTATGATGCAAAATATATTAAACAAGTTAAATTTTGTGATGTAAAAAAGATCAAACGATGTTTATTTTATGATGCAAAATATATTAAACAAGTTAAATTTTGTGATGTAAAAAAGATCAAACGATGTTTATTTTATGATGCAAAATATATTAAACAAGTTAAATTTTGTGATGTAAAAAAGATCAAGCGAAGTTTATTTAATGATGCAAAATATATTAAACAAGTTAAATTTTGTGATGTAAAAAAGATCAAACGAAGTTTATTTAATGATGCAAAATATATTAAACAAG
>OY744518.1:9271210-9323710 GCA_963556195.1 Sepiola atlantica | reverse complement strand
TGCAAGTTATCGTCAGTGATTGCTCACCGACAATAACCAATGGTGTTCCCTGGCGTCTAAGTGACAACAAGCCTCCCCAGAGTTCCAGTACTCTTCACCTCTTTTCGATCACCACCGCAAATGAACTTGCGGTATCGCAACAGCCGCCTACCATTGATTTCTCGCTGGCAACGACCATTGGTCTCCCCTGGCATTTGGGCGGCAAATAAGCCTCCTCAGGGTACTAGCACTCTCTGCACTTTTCCAGTGGAGGTCTGGCTAGTGCTGTCCCTCGCCAGTCTTCCCATCCTCCTTGACCGTCTACGACTATTTTGTGCAGTGTCAGCCAAGGCCGGTGCCATTTTATTTAGGCGGAGGGGAGGGGCAACTTATGATGTTTATTGCAGTTTCTGTTCCGTGGTTCATGACGTGGTGTTCTTTCTGTGGTTTTGTTTTCTTCCTATTGTAACTTCCATGTGATTGGTTACCTCTGGTCACATACTTTTGCTAGTTACTATAATGGATATTTTGTGTCTGCAAGTTTGTAAAAAAAATCCTAGAATATCATTTAAAGGGAGCATGGTTTTGACTAAAATATGTATCATTTAGCACCATGCTCCTTTTCAATAGAATTCCGAAATTTGGTTGCAGACATGAAATTTTCGTGAATGAATAGACACTTAAAGACAACTAGAGAGCACCAGAGGCAAAGCAGTGTGATTAAAACAATCAAGACGACGAGAACAGTTTGAATGAGTCAATGTTTTATAAAAAATAATACGTTTTCCTTTTTTGGTTGTTTCGTTTTTGGCTGTACTGCTTGTTTTCTATCATGTGTTTTGATATAAATAACAGGTTGCTGATAAGCTTCGAGCCTTAAATGATAAATTCGAAGAGATGACACAGAAGAAGAAAGAGCTCGAATACAACATTGACTGCTGCTCCAAGCAGCTCGACCGTGCTGAAAAGTTGATTGGTGGTCTTGGAGGCGAGAAAGATCGTTGGACAGAAGCTGCCAAAAATCTTGGACAACTTTATGACCACATTACAGGTGATGTGTTGTTATCGTCTGGTGTGGTCGCATATCTTGGAGCCTTCACTATTGACTATAGGCAGGTAAGTTGTATGAAGCTTTCAAATCTGCAGAAATCTTTTCTTTGTTCTTTGATATATTTTCTTTATTGTATCCACATAGAAGGGATGGATGGCGCCAGGTTTTACCTAACATACCTTTATCATAAATTACAGGAAATCATCAAGGAATGGCTTCAGATGTGCCTTGATAGAGGAATCCCATGTTCCTCAGTATTTTCCCTTAACACTTGTCTTGGAAACCCAGTCAAAGTGAGAGCCTGGCAAATTGCTGGTCTGCCTGTCGATAATTTCAGCACCGATAATGCAATAATCATATCGAAATCGCGACGATGGCCCCTTATGATTGATCCGCAAGGTGAGTGGAAACGTTCAATTTTGCTTTCTTATTTTGTAGAACGTTTTGTAACATCTTCTTCTTCTTGGCTCATCCATCAATTGATGGTGAAACATTTTGTTTCTTAAGGCTGATTGCATATGCCTCATGTCAAACCTACACATAGTCCAGAGTACTCCACTAACTGGAGCAGTTATGCCTTCCCATCGTCAAGTATATGTGATCATCAGCGAAGCCATGCTTTTCTCAGAGTCAGATCATCAGTTTGTCAATGAATACAACTGAAACTAGTGCTACCTTTTTTTTTTTTAACATAGTTCACCTCAAACAAGGCAGACCGCCACTGTAGCTGTAAGGGGCTACTGAGAAGAAAGAAAAAGGGAGAATGTAGGGGGGGGGGTCAACCTAAATTGGGATCTGCGCAGCGAGATGTCTGTTTACATTAGTTTTACATTTCTGTAGGTCTGTACTGTCGGGTAAACAGGGGGCAGGGAGGGAGTTCCAGAGGCCAGCAGCACGAGGAAAGAAGCTATTTGAGTAGAAGGCTCTCCGGCATCTGGGGACCTCCACAGTGAATGAATGGGATTTAGTTGTCGAATTGGTCTAGAGTAGCCAATTCATCGGAGCATAATCCATTGAAGTATTTGTAAGACAAGCACAAGGATGCTACATTGCAGCGATGGGACAGGGGCTGGAGCTTGGTTGACAGTGAGGGACCTATTAGGTTGGCAACTCTTTTTTGGACCTTGTCAAGGAGGGAGAAACTAGTAGATGATGCACCAGCCCAGATGTGACAACAATACTCCATGCATGGGCGGATGGTGGCTTTGTAGAGATACAGGATAATGTCAGGTGTGAGGAGTTTACTAGCACGGTAGAGGTAGCCAACCTTCTTTGTGGCAGCCTTGGCAATGTCTTCAATGTATGTGTTCCAATTCATGTTATCTGTGAAGGTTAGGCCGAGGAGTTTGAATGTTGAACTCTCAGGTAGGGTGTTATTTGCCATGACAATCGGTGGTTGGAGAGGTTTCTTGTAGTTATTGAAGGAAAGGAGCTTTGTCTTTGCGGCATTAAAAGTTACCAACCATTTATGACCCCTATCCACCACAGCCTGGAGGTCATTTTCTAAAGATTCAGCCATTGCCTCGGATATGAACGCATCGGAATAGCAGGATGTGTGGTCATGGTCTACTCTTCTAAATCCACTGTGTTTTGTCTATTCTCATGCATATTAATAGGGTAATCTCGAGAAGGATGTAGCTCCTCACCACATACCAATGGTCATTTACTATGAAGAGGCTATATTTTGCATATCATGAAATGCATGGAGACCAGTCAATGACTCCCCTGGAGGTCAACTCGGAAAGGTACTACCCCTCTGCAAACCCTCTATCCTGTCGTGTAAGTGAGGTGTTCTTTGATCCCAAACTACATCAAACATCTCTAGATGGTATTCTATCTGAAGCCTCGTTCTGTTGACACGTTGTAAATTGCTCTGTGGATATTTCGTCCCTCAGCTTTTTTTCTTTTTCTTTTCCTTCTGGTAGCTGGGTAATGGGAGGAATTAAAAAAACAAAAACAAATAATTATTGGTTGCTGGGCGTTAGTTTATTTTCTCCAGCAATTTATAGCAATGTACATCTAGATGGATTGTAATTTCCTGCCCCACCTCCGTAGGGGTAGTGGATCTCGAAAGAGACATCTGCTCACTTTGACCTTGTAAACCCAAAAGAAAGTGGAAATTATCTCGCTTCTCTGCCACGTACTTCCTCTCATGACGTCACATCCTGTAACGTAATCATAACTTCTAATGGAATTTTCCACTACTCTAACCTTATTCTTACTCTAGCCTCGTGTGGAAAACTATCGTTCTCAACATTATTTTTATGCAGCCATCTCTAATCTTGTTACAGCAGCAGCAAGCAAATATATTTGTTTTAAAATATCAATTCTTGATTGGATAAGAGTCTAAATATAGAAATTTTATTTCAGCCAATCGAAAGTGCAGAAAATATTCACTTTCACACATTAAAACGAAATATACATGATTATATTGGCGCTATGCATTGGAATCCAGCTAATTTGATACTTAAACAAAGCCCAATAGATATTTAACACAGTCTGCCCGAAAATACTCCACCGTGCACATCACTTCACCTCCCCAATGACAACAGATCTAGACTGTCCAGTTTACTGCAAATCTCGCACGCCAACTAATCGACTACCTACACCGATCGCTAACGAGCTGCTCCTGATACAAAGTCACTTTTTCAAGGTTTTGCATGAGGGCCATGACTTGCCCCTCTCTTACCAGTGACTATATCTTTGGCTATTATTCCAAATTTGTGTCTGTCGTTAATGAAAATTAATTTTCGTATGGATCGACTTTGTCATTCTTTTTGATATTGCCTTTCCCGCTACACTTTAAAGCCAAGGTTTCAATTTGTCAGCATCTAAGGACTTTTCTCATTGACATTTAACACAACATATCTTTATTACTTCATTACCAACAATCTGCCAAATCCCATCCATACACTGTGGAGGTCCCCAGATGCCAAAGAGCTTTTTACTCCAAGAGCTTCTTTCCGCGTGCTGCTGGACTCTGGAACTCCCTCCCTGCTCCCTGCTTTCCTGACGTTACTGATATACAGAAATTTAAAACTAATGTAAACTGACATCTCGCTGCGCAGCTCCCAAATTAGGTTGACCCCCCCTCCTCCAAACCTTCACCTTTTTGTTCTCAGTAGCCCCTTATGTCTACAGTGGTGACCTGCCTTGTTTTGGGTGAACTATGTTTAAAAAAAAACCCAAAAAACTTGTTATGTCCATCGGTGCCATTTAACCTTTTCTGTAACTTTGCATTTAAACTTGACCTTGAAGTCGAGGAGATCGGTTAAGCTGGTTGTTTTTGTTTTCTTAACATACAATCGAGTATGAGAGAATTTTGCTTTAATCTGTGAGTCTTAAAGACAGGCTTAGATCTGATGACCTCAGAGGGAAGTTAAATCCGAATAGTATAGAGAGATGTGTTTAGAGCAAGAGACTTCATTGGTATGGTTAGTTAAAAGAATGGATGAGAGTTCTTGTGTTAGTAGATGTAGAACAGTTGATGTAGCAGGGTCTGTTGGCAGGGGAAGGCCTGGGAAAACATGTGAGGAAGTGATAAGGATAGATTTGAGAGAAAGAGGAATAAAAACGAGGCCAAAGATAAATAGGTTTGGAAGTCGTAAAAGCCGTCCAATACATGGCAGCATGTAAAACGGATGTTAAACTGATGATGATGATGATGATGATGATGATGACAATTTGTGGAACAAGTTTTATTTAATCAAACTTATATTTAAAAGAAAAAAGTAACTATGATAGAATAAACCTTTTAATTAAAACGCATTATATTCTATTGATTTTACAGAAAATCTTTTGTTTTTTGTGTCATTGAGTTATTTAGATTTTTTACTCTCATTTCTTACAATTAAACTCTACTCTCCAACTGTTCAGCCCCTCACAGAGTTTTTATTGCAAAACATTGCCACCTAATATCTGTTCGGCATGATCTCATTCTTCTTGGATTGAAGCATTTGGAAGGAATCACCAATTTTCGAAATTTTACATCTTATAAAACTTTCCAAGATGAAAATTGAAAAAATAATCAGAATCCGTGTATTATTTTGAGCAGCTGTATTCTTAGAATTCCACACCTTTGGTAGCCATCTTCAAGCTCATCCAGTGGCCTCCTCTCGCAAGGCTTGTCTCCCCTTTTAGCTCTCCACATTATTATCGGGGAGGTTACTTTCATGCATCACCAGCCTAAACCTTCCCTTTATAGATGTAGACATGTCCTACCTTGATGGTAGTATTATTTCCTGTTTCTTGTGACTTCCACATCTCTCCTCTCCCGATGCAAGACTGGTGAGTTGGTGACTGCATCGCAGTATTCGGATCCGCTGATTAGAAATCCCTAGGTATGGACCTTAAAAATTGTATCGACTCATTCAAAATGTCTATATTGTTGTGTGGTTTGGGCTGAATCCAAGGGTGTGCTATGAATGTTTCAGTTTTTCTGTTTTTGCTGTGACATGTGTTGAAAAGTTTTGCGTCACTGATATGTTCAGTGAAGGAGCATTATTGTTGAATATTGTGGATAAACTTAACAATACTCACTTAACTCGTCCTGGCCCGATATAATGACTCAATTGCTTCTTGGATCGGCTTTTTGTTTTTTTCAATTGCAATCTGAATGGTGACTTCATCAAATATTTGGCTTCATTTCCCTGGAGGTGGTATGGATAGATTCTTTTTACCCTAATTTCTTTTTGCTTCGACCAGTTCAGGAATACTAGTCTATTCAATTGTTACATTCTGGGTGGCCGAAATCTGTATAAATCTCTCCCAGAGTAAGAAATACATGTTGCCCCTCGATAGATCAGACTATTCTGGTGTTTAGAAATCTGCTACGGTTGCATCGGACATCTAGTACATGGCATCGATCTGGAAGTGGACTGAATAGGTGTTAGATACTGCTTACCTTCACGTTTGTGTACCCAGGTTTCGTCGCTGATAGCTTGTTTATCTCGGCCGTTGGACGCTGGATTTAGGTTTTAAAAGTGTTTTATTTAAAACAAAACACGATAGAAACTGGAAATAGTTTGTACAAAGAAGAGAGAGAGAGAGAGAGAGAGGGGGGGGAAATAAAGAAACAGTGAGAGGGGAGAGAGAGATGCAGGAAGAATTACTTGGAGAGAGATTTACTATAGTATCTGTCAGGACATTTTGGGCTACACTGTGACCCACCTCCTCCGGCCCCTGCTGGTTGCAGGGCCCTCGATTATCATGTCTCGTTTGGTTGCTGATCAGGCGCAAGAGACAGAATCAACTCAAAACGAAAGTCACGTCATTTCTGATATCCGCTTTTAGCTTCCCCCACCTTTTAGGGCCCTCTCCATCCGGCTCCCTTCACTATCTAACATAGGTCAATCAATGCAGCCTGCTTTTCTAGAATATAAGTGGAATCTTAATTGGTGGTTCTGTTCACATCTGCAATTCATAGAATGTTTCGATTTGGAGTCTTATAGCATTTTCCATTCCAGGGAACCTGAAATGTGCCTGAACTTGATGCTTGATGGCATCTTGACCTGGGTGAGATCCATTTTGGATCAAAGTGATAGCCTCCTCATCTAGGCTTTTGCAATGAAGCATTTTGATATCTCTTCAGGTGATGATGTTATCAACTGACAGTTTGGAGAATACTTTATTGAAGACCTTTAAGATATTAATTATTGATTGGTGCTTGATCGAGGTCAGCGAAGAGTCTAAATCACAATAGGGAATTGTATTGTTTTGGAGCTTTGTCCAAACGTTGTTACGTTATGGTGCTTGAAAAAAACTGTTGCTATGGAAAATAAAAAGTAGCTTCTGATGTTCTGCAACTTCTTCCATAATGGTTTGTAGGAGCTCATTTGGGGATATTGGTACGTGACGATGGTAATCTGTATTCCTCCAGCAAGGAATGGTCATAGTATTGGCTTGAATAGGAACAAGCAGTTGAGTAATCCTCATCACCGGCTATGAAAATGATGTGTGTCACTGGTTATGCAAATGATGTGTGTCACTAGTTATGCAAATGATGTGTGTCACTAGTTATGCAAATGATGTGTGTCACTAGTTATGCAAATGATGTGTGTCACTAGTTATGCAAATGATGTGTGTCACTAGTTATGCAAATGATGTGTGTCACTAGTTATGCAAATGATGTGTGTCACTAGTCATTCACTGACGACATTTGAATGTTGTGAGCATAACATGATGACTGAAATTTAGATGGTCAACAAATCTCTCTTAGATAAATTGTCATATTGACATCTATTGTAAACTCCAGTTCTATTACCGCTGATACTACTATTTTCACACCTTGTGAAAGTTGTTCCCACTAGCAATCATCTCTTGTATTCACATCCGTGCTACCAATGATACTTCTATTTTAACTCCTTGTAAAAGTTGTTCCTACTAGAAATCATCTCTTATATTCTGATCCGTGCTACCGGTGATACTTCTATTTCCACTCCTTGTGAAAGTTGTTCCCACTAGCAATCATCTCTTTTATTCTCCACCGTGCTACCAGTGATACTACTATTTTCATTCCTTGTGAAAGTTGTTCCCACTAGCAATCATCACTTATATTCTCATCCATGCTACTGGTTATACAACTATTTTCTCTCCTTATGAAAGTTGTTCCCACTAGCAATAATCTCTTGTATTCTCCTCCATGCTACCTGGGATACTACTATTTTCACTCGATGTGAATGTTGTTCCCACTAGCCATCATCTCTTGTATTTTAATCCGTGCTACCGGTTATACTACTATATTCCCTCCTTGTGAAAGTTGTTCCCACTAGCAATAATCTCTTGTATTCTCATCCGTGCTACCTGGGATACTACTATTTTAACTCCTTGTGTAAGTTGTCCCACGAGCAATCATCCCTTGTATTCTAATCCGTGCTACCGGTTATGTTGCTATTTTAACTCTCTGTGAAAGTTGTTCCCACTAGCCATCATCTCTTGTATTGTCCTCCGTGCTACCGGTGATACTACTATTTTAACTCCTTATGAAAGTTGTTCCCACTAGCAATCATCCCTTGTATTCTCATCAATGCGACCGTTGATACTTTTATTTAAACTCCTTGTGAAAGTTGTTCCCACTAGCAATCATCTCTTGTATTCTCCTCCGTGCTACCGGTGATACTACTATTTTAACACAATGTGAAAGTTGTTCCCACAAGCAATCATCTCTTGTATTCTCATCCGTGCTACCGGTGATACTTCTATTTTAACTTCTTGTGAAAGTTGTTCCCACTAGCAATCATCTCTTGTATTCTAATCCGTGCTACAAATGATACTTCTATTTAAACTCCTTGTGAAAGTTGTTGCTACTAGCAATCATCTCTTATATTCTGTTCCGTGCTACCGGTGATACTTCTATTTTGACTCCTTGTGAAAGTTGTTCCCACTAGCAATCATCTATTGTATTCTCCTCCGTGCTACCGGTGATACTACTATTTAAATTCCATTGTGTAAGTTGTTCCCACTAACAATCATCTTGTGTATCCTCATCCGTGCTACTGGTCATACTACTATTTTAACTCCTTGTGAAAGTTGTTCTTACTAGCAATCATCTCTTACATTCTGATCTGTGCTACCGGTGATACTGCTATTTTCACTCCTTGTGAAAGTTGTACCCACTAGCAATCATCTCTTGTATTCTCATTCGTGCTACTGGTTTACTACTATTTGAACTCCTTATGAAAGTTGTTCTCACTAGCAATAATCTCTTGTATTCTCCTCCATGCTACCCATGATACTACTATTTTCACTCCATCTGAATGTTGTTCCCACTAGCAATAATCTCTAGTATTTAAATCCGTGCTACCGGTGATACTACTATTTTCCCTCCTTGTAAAAGTTGTCACCACTAGCAATAATATCTTGTATTCTACTCCGTCCTACCTGTGATACTAATATTTTAACTCCTTATGAAAGTTGTACCGAATAGCAATAATCTTAAGAATTATTATCCGTGCTACCGGGGATACTACTATTTTAACTCCTTGTGAAAGTTGTTCCTACTAGCAATCATCCCTTGTATTCTCATCTGTGCTACCGCTTATGTTGCTATTAAAAATCTCTGTGAAAGTTGTTCCCACTAGAAATCAGACCATGTATTCTCATCCGTGCACCCAATGATACTTGTACTTTAACTCCTTCGTAAAGTTGTTCCCACTAGCAATCATCTGTTGTATTTTAATCCGTGCTACCGGTGATACTACTATTTTCACCTCTTTGTGAAAGTTGTTCCCACTAGCATAAATTTCTTGTATTCTACTTTGTCCAACCTGTGATAATACTATTTTAACTGCTTGTGAAAGTTGATCCCACTAGCAATCATCTCTTGTATTCTCATCCGTGCTACTGGTCATACTACTATTTTCACTCCTTGTGAAAATTGTTCTTACTAGCAATCATCTCTTACATTCTGATCTGTGCTACCGGTGATACTGCTATTTTCATTCCTTGTAAAAGTTGTACCCACTAGCAATCATCTCTTGTATTCTCATTCGTGCTACTGGTTTACTACTATTTGCACTCCTTGTTAAAGTTGTTCTCACTAGCAATAATCTCTTGTATTCTCCTCCATGCTACCCATGATACTACTATTTTCACTCCATTTGAATGTTGTTCCCACTAGCAATCATCTCTTGTATTCTACTATGTCCAACCTGTGATAATACTATTTTAACTGCTTGTGAAAGTTGTTCCCACTAGCAATCATCTCTTGTATTCTCATCAGTGCTACCAATGATACTACTATGTAAACTGCTTGTGAAAATTGTTTCCACTAGCAATCACCTCTTTTATTTTCATCCGCGCTACTGGTGATACTACTATTTTAACTCCTTATGAAAGTTGTACCCGATAGCAATCATCTCTAGCATTATCATCCGTGCTACTGGGGATACAACTATTTTAACTCCTTGTGAAAGTTGTTCCTACTAGCAATCATCCCTTGTATTCTCATCCGTGCTACCGGTGATACTTCTATTTTAACGCCTTGTGAAAGTTGTTCCCACTAGCAATCATCTCTTGTATTCACATCCGTGCTACCAATGATACTTCTATTTTAACTCCTTGTAAAAGTTGTTCCTACTAGAAATCATCTCTTATATTCTGATCCGTGATACCGGTGATACTTCTATTTTCACTCCTTGTGAAAATTGTTCCCACTAGCAATCATGTCTTGTATTCTAATCCGTGCTACTGGTTATACTACTATTTTAAATCCTTATGAAAGTTGTTCCCACTAGCAATCATCTCTTGTATGCTCCTCCATGCTACGCATGATACTACTATTTTCACTCGATGTGAAAGTTGTTCCCACTAGCAATCATCTTTTGTATTTAAATCCCTGCTACCGGTGATACTACTATTTTCACTCCTTGTAAAAGTTGTCCCCACTAGCAATAATATCTTGTATTCTACACCGTCCTACCTATGATAATACTATCTAAACTTCTTGTGAACGTTGTTCCCACTAGCAATCATCTCTTGTTATTCTCATCCGTGCTACTGGTTTACTACTATTTGCACTCCTTATGAAAGTTATTCACACTAGCAATCATCTCTCGTATTCTACTCCATGGTACCGGTGATACTACTATTTTAACTGCTTGTGAAAGTTGTTCCCACTAGCAATCATCTCTTGTAGTCTACTCAGTGCTACCAGTGATACTACTATTTAAACTCCTTGTTATAATTTTTCCCACTAGCAATCCTCTGTATTGTGCGACTGGTTTACTACTATTTACACTCCTTATGAAAGTTGTTCCCACTAGCAATCATCTCTTGTATTCTCCTCCATGCTACCCATGATACTACTATTTTCACTCGATGTGCCAGTTGTTCCCACTAGCAATCATCTCCTGTATTCTTCTCCGTCATACCTATTTTAACTGCTGGTGAATGTTGTTCGCACTAGCAATCATCTCTTGTATTCTCATAAGTGCTACCAGTGATAATACTATTTTAAAACCTTGTGAAAGTTGTTCAACCTAGCAATCATCTCTTGTATTCTCCTCAGTGCTACCGATGATACTACTATTTTCACACGATGTAAAAGTTGTTCCCACTAGCAATCATCTCTGCTATTCTAATCCGTGCTACCTGTGATACTTCTGTTTTAACTCCTTGTGAAAGTTGTTCCCACTTGCAATCATCTCTTGTATTCTCATCCGTGCTACCAATGATACTTCTATTTAAACTCCTTGTGAAAGTTGTTCCTACTAGCAATCATCTCTTATATTCTGATCCGTGCTACCGGTGATACTTCTATTTTCCCTCCTTGTTAAAGTTGTTCCCACTAGCAATCATCTCTTGTATTCTCCTCCGTGCTACCGGTGATACTACTATTTAAATTCCATTGTGTAAGTTGTTCCCACTAGCAATAATCTCTTGTATTCTACTCCGTCCAACCTGTGATAATACTATTATAACTGCTTGTGAAAGTTGTTCCCACTAGCAATCATCTCTTATATTCTCATCAGTGCTACCAGTGATACTACTATTTTCACTCCTTGTGAAAATTGTTCGCGCTAGCAATAATATCTTGTATTCTTATCAGTGCTGCCAGTGATACTACTATTTTAAAAGCTTGTAAAAATTGTTCCCACTAGCAATCATCTCTTGTATTCTATTCTATGCTACCGGTGATACTACTGTTTGCACTCCTTATGAAAGTTGTTCACACTAGCAATCATCTCTTGTATTCTCATCTGTGCTACCGGTGATACTTCTATTGTTACTTCTTGTGAAAGTTGTTCCCACTAGCAATCATCTCTAGCATTATCATCCGTGCTACTGGGGATACTACTATTTTAACTCCTTCTGAAAGTTGTTCCTACTAGCAATCATCTCTTGTATTCTCATCAGTGCTACCAGTGATACCACTATTTTAACTCCTTGTTAAAATGTTTCCCACTAGCAATCATCTCTTTTATTTTCATCCGCACTACTGGTGATACAACTATTTTCACTCCTTATGAAAGTTGTACCCACTAGCAATCATCTCTAGCATTATCATCCGTGCTACTGGGGATACTACTATTTTTACTCCTTCTGACAGTTGTTCCTACTAGCAATTATCCCTTGTATTCTCATTCCTGCTACCGGTGATACTTCTATTTTGACTCCCTGTGAAAGTTATTCCCACTAGCAATCATCCCTTGTATTCACATCTGTGCTACTGGTTATACTACTATTTTAAATCCTTATGAAAGTTGTTCCCACTAGCAATCATCTCTTGTATGCTTTTCAATGCTACGCATGATACTTTTATTTTCACTCGATGTGAACATTGTTCCCACTAGCAATAATCTCTTGTATTCTACTCCGTCCTACCTGTGATAATACTATTTTTACTGCTTGTGAAAGTTGTTCCACTAGCAATCATCTCTTGTATTTTCATCAGTACTACCGGTGATACTAATATTTAAACTCCTTATGAAAGTTGTACCCAGTAGCAATCATCTCCTGTATACTTATCCACGCTACTGGTCATACTACTATTGTAACTCCTTATGAAAGTTGTACCCACCAGCAATAATCTCTAGCATTATAATCTATGCTATCGGTGATACTACTATTTTAACTCCTTGTGAAAGTAATTCCCACTAGCAATCATCTCTTGTATACTCCTCTGTGATACTAGTGATACTCCTATTTTCACTCCTTGTGAAAATCGTTCCCATTAGCAATCATCTCTTGTATTGTCCCCTGTACCACCGGTGATAATTCTATTTTAACTCCATGTGAAATTTGTTCCAACTTGCAATCATCTCTTGTATTCTCATCCGTTCTACCAATGCTACTTCTATTTTCACTCGATGTGAAAGTTGTCCCCACTAGCAATCATCTCTTCTATTCTCATTTTTGGCTACCGGTGATACTGCTATTATAACTTGATGTAAAAGTTGTTCCCACTAGCAATCATCTCTTGTATTCTACTCCGTCCTACCTGTTATAATACTATTTAACTGCGTGGGAATGTTGTTAGCACTAGCAATCATCTTTTGTATTGTCATCAGTGCTACCAGTGATACTACTATTTTAACTCCTTGTTAAAATTGTTCCAACTAGCAATCATCCCTTGTATTCTCATCTGTGCTACCGGTGATACTACTGTTTTTACTCCTTGTGAAAGTTGTTCTCACTAGCAATCATCTCCTGTATTCTAATTCTCGCTACTGGTAATACTACTATTTTAACTTCTTGTGAAAGTTGGCCCACTACCCGTGATACAACTATTTTCACACTATGTGAAAGTAGTTTCCACTTGCAATCATCTCTTGTATTCTCATCCGTGCTACTGGTGATTCTACTATATTCATTCCTTGTGTAAGTTGTTTCAACTAGTAATCATCTCTTGTATTCTTATGAGTGCTACCAGTGATACTACTATTTTAACTCCTTGTGTAAGTTGTTCCTACTAGTAATTATTCCTTTGTATTCTCATCCGTGCTACCGGTGATACTTCTATTTTCACTCCTTGTGAAAGTTGTTCCCATTAGCAGTCATCTCTTATATTCTAGTTTGTGCTATTTTAACTCGTTTTGAAAGTTGTTCCCACTAGCAATCATCCCTTGTATTCTAATCACTGCTACTGGTTATGTTGCTATTTACATTTTTTCTACTAGCAATCATCTCTTGTATTCTCATGAGTGCTACCAGTGATACTACTATTTTAACTCCTTGTGTAAGTTGTTCCTACTAGTAATTATTCCTTTGTATTCTCATCCATGCTACCGGTGATACTTCTATTTTCACTCCTTGTGAAAGTTGTTCCCATTAGCAGTCATCTCTTATATTCTAGTTTTTGCTACCGGTGATACTCCTATTTTAACTCGTTTTGAAAGTTGTTCCCACTAGCAATCATCCCTTGTATTCTAATCACTGCTACTGGTTATGTTGCTATTTACATTTTTTCTACTAGCAATCATCTCTTGTATTCTCTTCCGTGCTACCAGTGATACTACTATTGTAACTCCTTGTGAAAGTCGTTCTCACTAGCAATCATCTCTTGTATTCTCTTCCGCGCTACTGCTGATAGTATAATTTTACCTACTTGTGAAAGTTGTTCCCACTAGCAATCATCTCCTGTATTCTTATCTGTGCTACCAGTTATACTCCTATTTTCACTCCTTGTGAAAGTGGTTTCTACTAGCAATCATCTCTTATATTCTCATCTGTGCTACCGGTGATACTAGTATTTTCACTCCTTGTGAAAGTAGTTCGTACTAGCAATCATCTCTTGTATTCTCATCGTGCTACGTGTTATACTACTATTTTCACTCCTTATGAAAGTTGTTCCCACTAGCAATCATCCCTTGTATTCTAATCCGTGCTACCAGTGATACTTTTATTTTCACTTGTTGTGAAAGTTGTTCCCACTAACAATCATGTCTTGTATTCTCATCCTTGATACCGGTTATGTTCCTATTGTTACAACTTGTGAAAGTTCTTCCCACTAGCAATCATCTCTTGTATTCTCATCTGTGCTACTTGTTATATTATTATTTTAACTCCTTATGAAAGTTGTTCCAACTAGCAATCATCTCTTGTATTCTCCTCCATGCTACCCATTATACTACCATTTTCACTCGAATTGAAATTGTTCCCACTAGCAATAATCTCTTGTCTTCTCATCTGCGTGATACTACTATTTTAACTACTAATCTCATTATGAAAGTTGTTCCCATCTCTTACCGCTTATGTTGCTATTTTATGGAAGTTGTTTCTACAAGCCATCTATATCTATTATTCTCCTCCGTGCTACCGCTTAAGTTGTTCCACCTAGCAATCATCTCCTGTATTCTCATCCACGCTACTGGTGATACTACTATTTTAACCCGTTGGGAAAGTTGTTCCCACTAGAAATCATCCTATGTATTCTCATCCGTGCTACCAATGATACTTCTATTTTACTCCTTGTGAAAATTGTTCCCACTAGCAATCATCTCTTGTATTCTCATCTGTGCTACCGGTGATTCTACTGTTTTCACTCCTTCTGAAAGTTTTTCCCACTAGCAATCATCTCTTGTATTCTCACCGTGCTACCGGGGATATTACTATTTAAACTTCTTGTGAAAGTTGTTCCCACTAGCAATCATCCCTTGTATTCTCCTCCATGCTACCCATGATACTACTAGTTTCACTAGATGTGAAAGTTGTTCCCACTAGCAATCATCTCTTGTATTCTCATCTATGCTACCGGTAATACTGCTATTTGTTAATGTTTTTCCACCTAGCAATATTCTGTATTCTGTTCCGTGCTACCGGTTATTTTGCTATTTGAACTCTCTGTGAAAGTTTTTCCCGCTAGCAATCATCCCATGTAATCTCATCCGTGCAACCAATGATACTTCAGTTTTCACTCCATTATGAAAGTCGTTCCCACTAGCAATCATCTCTTGTATTCTCCTCCGTGCTACAGCTTATACAACTATTTTCATTCCCTACCGGTTATTTTGCTATTCAAACTCTCTGTGAAAGTTGTTCCCACTAGCAATCATCCCTTTTATTCTCATCCGTGCTACAGGTAATGTTGCTATTTGAACTCTCTGTGAAAGTTTTTCCCGCTAGCAATCATCCCATGTAATCTCATCCGTGCAACCAATGATACTTCAGTTTTCACTCCATTATGAAAGTCGTTCCCACTAGCAATCATCTCTTGTATTCTCCTCCGTGCTACAGCTTATACAACTATTTTCATTCCCTACCGGTTATTTTGCTATTCAAACTCTCTGTGAAAGTTGTTCCCACTAGCAATCATCCCTTTTATTCTCATCCGTGCTACAGGTAATGTTGCTATTTTAACTCTCTGTGAAAGTTTTTCCCGCTAGCAATCATCCCATGTAATCTCATCTGTGCTACCAGTGGTACTACTATTTTCACTCCTTGTGAAAGTTATTGCCACTAGCAATCATCTCTTGTAATCTCATCCGTGCTACTGGTTATACTACTATTTTCACTGCTTATGAAAGTTGTTCCCACTAGCAATCATCTCTTTTATTCTCATCAATGCTACCCATGATACTACTATTTTCACTCGATGTGAAAGTTGTTCCCACTAGCAATCATCTCTTATATTTTATCCGTGCTACCGGTGATACTACTATTTTCACTCCAATAATCTCTTCTATTCTCCTCCATGCTACCCATGATACTACTGTTTTCACTCTTTGTAAAAGTTGTTCCCACTAGCAATAATCTCTTGTATTCTACTCCGTCCTACCTGTGATAATACTATTTTAACTGCTTGTGAATGTTGTTTGCACTAGCAATCATCTCTTGTATTCTCATCAGTGCAACCAGTGATACTACTATTTTAACTCCTTGTGAAAATTGTTCTCACTAGCAATCATCTCCTTTATTTTCATCCGCGCTACTGGTGATACTACTATTTTCACTCGATGTATTCTCATCAGTGCAACCAGTGATACTACTATTTTAACTCCTTGTGAAAATCGTTCCCACAAGCAATCATCTATTGCATTCTCATTCGTGCTACCGGGGATACTACTATTTTAACCTGTTGGTTACGTTGTTTCAACTAGCAATCATCCTTTGTATTTTTCATCAGTGCTATTGGTTATGTTGCTATTTTTACTCTCTCTGAAAGTTGTTCCCACTAGCAATCATCCCATGTAATCTCATCAGTGCTACCAATGATATTTTCACTCCTTGTGAAAGTTGTTCCCACTTATTATCATCGGAACTCCTTATGAAAGTTTTTCCCACTTGCAATCTCATTCTGCTACAGGTCGTACTTCTATTTTCACTTCCTGTGAAGTTCTTCCTACTAGCAATGATCTATTGTATTCTACTATGTGCTACCGGTGATACTACTATTTTCACTACAATCATCCCTTGTATTCTCATCCGTGCCACCTGTGATACTTCTTTTTCAGTCCTTGTGAAAGTTGTTTCCACTAGTAATCACCGCTTGTATGCTCATCCGTGCTACCGGTGATACTTCTATTTTCACACGATGTGAAAGTTGTTCCCACTAGCAATCATCCTTTGTATTCTCATCTGTGCTACCGGTGATACTTCTATTTTAAATCTCTGTTAAAGTTTTTCCATACTAGCAATCATCTCTTATATTCTGATCCGTGCATCACGTGATACTGCCATTTTCACTCCTAGTGAAAGTTTTTTCCACTAGTAATCATCTCTTGTATTGTCCTCCGTGCTACCTCTATTTTCATTGCTTGTGAAAGTTGTTCTACCTAGCAACAATCTCTTGTATTCTCAGTTGTGCTACCGGGTATACTGCTATTTTCACTCTTTGTGAAAATCGTTTCCACTAGCAATCATCTCTTGTATTTTACTCCGTGCTACCGGTTATACTACTATTTTCATTCCTTGTGAAAGTTGTTCCCACTAGCGATCATCCCTTGCATTCTCATCCGTGCTACCGGTTATGTTACTATTTTAACTCTCTGTAAAGGTTTTCCCACTAGCAATCATCCCATGTAATCTCATCCGTGCTACCAGTGATACTCCTATTTTCACTCCTTATGAAAGTCGTTCCCACTAGCAATCATATTTTTTATTCTCATCCGTGCTACCGGTGATACTTCTATTTTAACTCCTTGTGAAAGTTGTTCCCACTAGCTATCATCTCTTTTATTCTCCTCCGTGCTACCGGTGATACTGCTATTTTCACTCCTTGTGAAAGTTGTGTCCACTAGCAATCATCTCTTGTATTCTCATCCGTGCTATCGGTGATACTACTGTTTTCACTCTTTGTGAAAGTTGTTCCCACTAGCAATCATATCTTGTATTCTTATCCATGCTACGGTTTATACTTCTATTTTCACTCTTTGTGAAAGTAGTTCCTACTAGTAATCATCTTTTGTATTCTCTTCCGTGCTACTGGTGATACAACTGTTTTCACACCCTGTGAAAGTTGTTCCCACTAGCAATCATCTCTTGTTTTCTCATCCGTGCTACTGGTGATACTACTATTTTCATCCCTCATGTACGTTGTTCCTTTTGTTCCTGTTTGCCGTTCTTGTGGGTTTCCGAAGATCAAAGGTCTCTGGTATGTTCTTTAGCCTTTTTGTAACCTGCCCCTTGGAGTAAACTGATCAGAAGGTGCAGATTTTAAATTAAAAAGAAGAAGCTCATCTTATTTCTCTGAAAACATTTGTACAAAAAACATGTTTAAAATGTCTGGAAAATCTTTTCAAATTTGTGCAAATAATTTTCTTTGAATGCCTGAAAGGTGAACGATGGAACAAAGCAGTTGATAATTTGTATTATTCGGACCACTGTTATCATCTTTGATGTTATTTACAAAATATTTTGGCCAGTGCAACTTACGATCATCTTCAGATGCGTCTTGTTGCACTTGGTAATCTTTATGCTGAACTTGTGAATCTGTACAGAATTTTGAACTGAACCCTTTATTTAATCTCGTTCTGTCATGAAGGTTTTAAGTAATTCATATAATATCCTTAGTGTCGCCTGTACTGAGGATTGAACCGTCAACCTTCAAAAGACTGTTACTTAGAACTGATTGTTACTTAACGCCTTTCTCCGTTTCGCCACAGCTCCATATCGACACATAGACCTGTGACACATAAAGTAAGTGCGTGAGTTCGACATAAAGATTCCCATGTTCGACTAAAAGGTTCCCAAGTTTGACAAGACGCACCTGAAGAAGGTTACATCGGCCAAAACGTTTTGAGAATAACATCCAAGATGAGAACAGTAGTCCGAATAATTCAGATAACACATATTATCAATCCTCATCTCAAAATTTCTGAAACAAAATAGTTGATAATTCAAAAGAAATGGTTTATCATCGGAAATCTCATCAATTATAATTTAAATATCTTCTTTTTTTTTACTTGATGTTTTTAATTTTTTTAAATTTTGTTTCCTGTTTTGATGTTCAATGTTTTGCCATCTTTCTTTGACTGCAGGCCAAGCAAACAAGTGGATAAAAGACATGGAAAGCTCAAATAAGTTGGCTGTGATAAAATTATCCGATTCTAATTATGTGCGCACATTGGAGAATTGCATCCAGTTTGGCACCCCCCTGCTTCTGGAAAATGTGGGCGAAGAACTTGACCCTCTTCTGGAACCGGTCTTACAGAAAGCAACCTTCAAACAACAAGGAGTTGAATACCTACGCTTGGGTGACAACGTTATTGAGTATTCTCATGATTTCCGGCTCTACATCACGACACGACTCAGAAATCCTCATTATCTTCCCGAAGTATCCGTGAAGGTTTGTCTTTTTCTTCTTCTTTTCAATCTTTTTTAAAAATGCTACTGCATGAAAACTGAAAATGTGCTGCTAAGATGAACTCGACGATAATCATTCATGTTGTTCCTCATTTTCCTTTTGATGAATTTGCTTGTTTTATTTTGTAGCATATCAACCCTTTATGGATTGATACAGAATCCAGTTATTTTGGTAAAGCTTTTCATTGCTTCATGGCCTCATATCTTCAAATATTTTTGTATACGATGATGACGAATATGACGACAACATTGATCTCATGAAATGAAGAGATCAGATTTAAGAAATAATGACTTTAAAAGACTTACTTGGCCGGATTGTTGGTTCGGTTCTGCTGGGCTGGTTAGGGTCGTTTGTCTTGCCGGTTCTTTGTTAATTATCAATACTTAACTTGAGGTACAATTTTTTGGGCACAAACAAAGTGAGAGAGAAAGAGAGTGAGAGAGAGAGAGAGAGAGAGACTCAGTTACTGGCTTTTAAAGAGATACATACTACATGTGCATTAGTTTTTTTTTTTCTAAACTAGGACCTAATTGATCATGTGGTCCTTGATATGAGCTTCATATATTCCGACCACGTTTACTCAAGAGTGTAATTTTTCAACTTCTGGCGCCATTGACATGTTACTTCCTGTCTCTGTCCTATCCAAGGACACCCCAATGTGTATAACAATATTGCAAGTATGTTCTGTATACAAATGGTTTGTAGATTAATCTGTGTTGTAGGCATATATTTGGTAAATAAATAGTCTGTAAAGCAAGGATTCTACGGGGGACTTGACAGATGTTACCATAACCCTAACCCTGATCCTAACCCTAACCCTGACCCCCTGACCGTGGCCTTAACCCCCTGACCTTGACCCTAACCATAACCCTGACTTTAACCTTGCCCATGACCCTGACCCTAACTGTAACCCCTTGACCCTGACCCTAACTCTTAGCACTTGACTCTGACCCTAACCTTAACCCTGACCCTAACCCTGACCCTAACCCTAACCATGACAGATATTACTACTCTGAGTCAGAATGAACCTGGGACTAATGGCAACAAGGGATGACTCCACACTCTCAAAAACTTTCAAATTGGGTCTGCACTACTAGATGCAGTTTTCTGCCATACTCAGGACACACTTCATTTAACTCATTGATGGAACCCTGACAGAGTGGACCTGGGATTTATGACAAGTAAGGAATGATTCCACACTTCCTAAATCTTCCAAATTGGAACGTTTTGGCTATTGATTCCCATAAAGATTTACCTTCAAATGCACTTTGGCATTAGGAGTCCATGTTAGATTTTAATTTTTTTTTCTCTTTTAATCTGAATAAACTAATCAACAGTTTTATTTATTTTGATAATTCTACATTTCAGGTAAAAACAAGAACTTGACGACCATTTTTCTATTCATTTATATCAAAACTAAGATTATGATTTTCATTCCTTTTGCAAATCTTTTCTTGGTAGAAATGTGTTATTTATTTATTGTGTGTGTGTGTGTGTGTGTGTGTGTGTGTGTGTGAGCCATTGCCAAACTCAGTTTCACAAAAGAATGACTTCAGTGTTTGTTCTTATTTTTTTTTTTTTTGTCTCTTTGTTTCTCTCTTGACGCACCCGGCAACACCAGGTGTGCCTGCTGAATTTTATGATCACCCCTCAAGGTCTTCAGGATCAGCTACTTGGAATTGTAGCTGCCAAAGAGAAACCAGAGCTGGAAGAAAAGAAAAATGAACTCATTCTTGAAGGTGCGGCCAATAATAAACAATTAAAAGAAATTGAAGATAAAATTCTGGAAGTGTTGTCCGCCTCGGAGGTTTGTCATTTTCATTGTTTTATGGGGAAAGAAAACAAAAAAGACCAAAATCTAATCTTGCATTTCTTTTCTTTGACCTCCCCCCCCCCCCCCCCCGATGGTAAATCAGTCGAGAATAACCATGTTTGTATTATTTGATTTATTCGGACTACTGTTCACATCTTGGATGTTATTCTCACGGTTCGACCAATATAGCCTCTGACTTTCTTGAGGTGCATCTTGTCAAACTCAGAAATATTTATGTCGAACTCGGGAATTTGTATGGAATTTCGAACTGAACCCTTTATTTACTCCACGGGGGTATAAGAGATTTTTCCTTTGGTATAGATGCAAGTGTTTCATTTTTTTTTTTTTTCAGTTCTTTATATTTATATGTTCAGTTTTTTATTGAGAGCATTTATTTCCCTTTTCTCTCTATTATATATTTATCGTCCTCTCTCTCTCTTTCCCTTTCTTTCCCCCTATTTCTATCTCTCTCCTCTCTCTTTCTATCTCCCTCCTCTCTCTTTCCTTATCTCTCACTCTCTCTTTCCTCTCTTTCTTTCCCCTCTCTCTCTTTCTCTCTCCCTGCTCTCTCTCTCTTTCCCTTTCTTTCCCCCTATTTCTATCTCCTTCCTCTCTCTTTCCTTATCTCTCACTCTCTCTTTCCTCTCCCCTCTCTCTCTTTCTCTCTCTCTCTTTCCCTTCTCTCTCTCATAACCGGGTATAACTCTTAAGTAATTCTTCATTATATTCTTAGTATCACCTGTAATACAGTGAGATATAAATTGAACCTTTAACATCCAGAAGACTATCACTTAGAACTTATTATTACTTAGCACTTTATCCATTGCGCCACGGGTCCATGTGGACAATTCTGAAGGCCGAGAATGGGAAGACAATATACATAAAATCCATGTTACAATGAACACAAAAAAAAAAAACTTTAACAAAACAACAGCAATATCTTCCTATTACGTAATTGTGATGAACCTTCAAAATGTCTTTCATGTTTTCACTCTTATTTGCTATAACTTTATTATTTTCTTTTGAATAAAGGTTCCCCTCTCTTGTCTTTCTAATTTGATATATTTGTTTGCGTTTTTGCAGGGAAACATCTTGGAGGATGAACGGGCCATTAAAATTCTGTCTTCATCAAAGATTTTGGCTGAAGAGATTTCTGCCAAGCAAGAAATCGCTGCAAGTACTGAACAGGAGATTGACGAGACAAGGAACGGATACCGACCAGTGGCCGTTCACTCATCCGTTCTCTTCTTTTGCATCTCAGACCTTACAAACATTGAACCCATGTATCAGTATTCACTCAACTGGTTTATCAATTTATATCTCACCGTAAGTAGACTACTTTACTTCCTCCTACTTCCACTGGTCTCCTTACTCCTGTTCCTCCCATTACAATCCTCCCTCCTACTTTTACACTTCCTCATCCCACCCTCTTACCCATCCTCCTCCTATCATCTTAACACTCCACTCCATTCCCTTACCCTACTTCCTCCTCCAATTTACCCCATTTCCCCTCCCCACTTCCTTTTATGTCTATTTATAATTTTCTTTTGCTAAATGACATGATAAAAATTGATATTTATGTTTTAAAAAAATTGATTTCTATTATAAAATAAAAATTAGTTAGAAAATAAATAAAATAAAAACCATAAATAAAAATAAAAATTATTCCTAAATATTTTAAAAGTAAAAATTAATTTAATAAAAAAATATAATTTAACAAAAAACATACGAGACAAGCATATTGCCACTTATGTAAGTCTGCTGTATGTTGTGGTGAATTCTCTACTGGGGGAAAGGCAAAGTAATGAGAGATTTAAAAAAAAATTTTTTGAATGGAAATCGCTCCAGACAAGGCATGAAGCCATTTGATGTAAGGAGCTAAAAAAACATACTACTTCATGTCAGATGGATAAATTCCGATCCAGAAAACAGCAATTCTTCCCCCTTTGTCAGAAATATAGCTCATGAAATGTGAGGACTAAAGGACAAAATAAGAGAAGCGAGAGTTACGAGGCTGCTGAAAGTAAACCCAAGGTCCACTTTCTATTCTCCTCGAATTTTTCCTGTTGTCTTTTAACTTTTTAATTCTCGCAATAGCAGCAAAACATCATAGCCATTGTAGTTTTGAGAAAGTCAGATTGAGACTTACATATGTAGAGCTTATAAAATAGGCGTAAATCACAAAGTTTGCTTGGATTCATATTCTAGACGTAATGTTGAAGTTGCGTTACATGAACTGGCAAGAATGAGGAACGTTTTTACAAAAATAGGTCTGAAAACGGCATATCACCAAATATACAATAACTTCTAAGTAACGATGATAAATATGCCGATAGGGTTACAAAAATTGAAAAAGATGTCATGTGGAATAAAAACAGCAAGCGCCATATTTCAAAGGGCGATCGAACAGGTTTTAGAAGATATGAAAAATAGGGTCTGTTACCAAGACGATACATGCGTAGAAGCTACTAATGAAAATAAATGAAAAAAGAATAAATAAAGAAATGGTGAACTGATCATAAATAAAAAGAAATGCGTAAAATATACTTTTTACGTTATTCCATTTCAAAAGAAGGTATATCACCAGACCCCAAAATACTAAAGATATCTATACCTACAAATAAAAAAGAACTTTGATCTTTTATGGGATAAGTAGATGTCTGCAGACGATATTTACCAAAATATACAGAGCTGACTGAATCGTTTGCTAATTTAAGAAAAAAAGAATGTCGCATTCATCAGGTCAGAGGAAAAAAAAGCTTTAGTAGATTGAAATTAATTATGGCAAAAGAAATCAATTGTGAAAATTTTGTTTGATCCCAAGAAGGACATTTGATAATGTATTTATCAATAAAACTAACGAATACAGAATTTTATAACTAAAAAAAAAGAAAAATAGAGACAGAGAGGAAGGTAATTCAGAAAATGAAACCATCAGACGTATAAGATCTAATAGGATCATAAAACCTTTGTTTCAGGGAAATGTAATGATACTGACTATTAATTATGCCTAATTAGCTTAAGAGTAGGAAAGTGTGTGTATGTATATATATATATATAGTCATATGAAACTAAAAGTACTGCCAACTTATCTATGTATGTAATTCCTCTGATGATAAGATTTTAATCTTTGAAAAGCCTTGGCTTAAGGAAAGAATAATAAACATGTTTTTACCGAGTACACCTTCCATTGAACAATCGAAGTTGAAATAAATTTATCATTCGTACATGTTTATCCCTCTTCTTTAATCTATCTTATATATATATATATATATATATTATAATATAAAATGAAGTAATAAAATAAGGTGTCAATCAAATTTTATTAGAATTCAAAGTTCAAGCAAAGTATTCTTAAGTCCTTAGCTCATGAGTTTTCAAAGATAATTCTTCTCTTCAGAGGACCATTACCGCAGTTATACTACTACAGGTAATAAAATTAGGCTTTGAAAATATATAAAATTATATACACAAATACACAAAAATACATAACATCAAAACATATCAACCCAAAAACATACTTTTTGTTGAATCACATTTCGGGACTGGATAACTTTGTCGGCACCTTCAATTACACGTATTTGGACTGCTGTTTGTAACTTGGAGTAATTGTCTTTCCTGATTATGCTTCTCAATATGTATGACCTGGATGGACTATATGGATTCAACAAAAAGTATAATATTAATGCTCTATCCAGTATATTGAGCTTCAGTTTTTATCCGGATGTTTCACTAATTATAAGATATTAGTTGACGCTTATATCTTTTGTTGGATTACTTTATATATATATATATATATATATATATATATATATATATATATATATATATATATATATATATATATATGGGAAATGAAAAAGGAAAAACCAAAGGATGTTTTTTATGTATTCATCAATGTTTCGTCTTTATTTGTAAGACTTCCTCAGGATGATAATTTTAAGAAAAATGTCATGCAAGTACATGAAAATATTGGGTTGACATGATGGGTTGATGAGAAGAAGTAGTAGCCACTACTGGGAGCGCAGGACCGATGTCGTGGCAGGGAATGTGATTAATGTGGATGGCTGTGAGTGAAAAAGTAGAGGAGTGGGAGTGAGTGAAATTAATGTGTATGGCTATGAGTGAGAAAGTGGAGGGTGGGGAAAGAGGAGGGGAGGGTGGTTAAGAGTGTGAAAGAAGTAGTCGAAAGGGTGAAATGGGTGAGAGGAGATTTTGTTGTGGTTAGGTGTGAAATTTTTGGAGAGTAGGAGTGTTTGACCAGCTGGCTATGTCAGGAATGTGTGGATATAAGTAAGTTAGAAAGAAAAGTGTTGATATGTGCTGAGAATATGTTAAAGAAAGGTAGAAAAAAATATTTTCATTTACTTGCATGACATTTTTCTTAAAATTATCATCCTGAGGAAGTCTTACAAATAAAGACTAAACGTTGATAAATACATAAAAAACATCGTTTGGTTTTTCCTTTTTCATTTCCCATTACGTCGGATTACCTTCATCCCTCCTTTCTCATATATATATATATATATATATATATATATATATATATATATATATATATATATATATACATACATATATATATATATATATATATATATATATATATATATATATATATATATATATATATATATAGTTCTCTAAGAACAAGATAAGACGAAGCTTGGCTAGCGACTAACGAGGTTTATCTTACACTTCACAACAGAAAACCTTTAAATAATTATAATATAAAATTTTTATAAAATATATAAAACTAACGAGCAAATTTGACTTAAGAAATCAAAACAGTATTAAACTAATGTTCATATTAATATATATAATATATATTATATATATATCATATATATATATATGATATATATAATTAATTTTAGACATATTTCATATAAGCTACTGTTTAAAATGTTTTTATAATGGTGAAAAATAGTTCTATAAGCTACTGTTTAAAATGTTTTTTTTTATTAATAATTGTGAATAAATAGTTCTATAAGCTACTGTTTAAAATGTTTTTTTATTAATAATGGTGAAAAAATAGTTCTATAAGCTACTGTTTAAAATGTTTTTTTTATTAATAATGGTGAAAAAATAGTTCTATAAGCTAATGTTTAAAATGTTTTTTTTATTCATAAGGGTGAAAAAATAGTTCTATAAGCTACTGTTTAAAATGTTTTTTACTTTATTAATAATGGTAAAAAATAGTTCTATAAGCTACTGTTTAAAATGTTTTTTTCTTTATTAATAATGGTAAAAAATAGTTCTATAAGCTACTGTTTAAAATGTTTTTTTCTTTATTAATAATGGTAAAAAATAGTTCTATAAGCTACTGTGTAAAATATTTTTTTATTAATAACGGTGAAAAAATAGTTCTATAAGCTACTGTTTAAAATGTTTTTTTTATTAATAATTGTGAATAAATAGTTCTATAAGCTACTGTTTAAAATGTTTTTTTTTTATTAATAATGGTGAAAAAATAGTTCTATAAGCTACTGTTTAAAATGTTTTTTTTTATTAATAATGGTGAAAAATAGTTCTATAAGCTACTGTTTAAAATGTTTTTTTTTATTAATAATTGTGAATAAATAGTTCTATAAGCTACTGTTTAAAATGTTGTTTTTTTTATTAATAATGGTGAAAAAATAGTTCTATAAGCTAATGTTTAAAATGTTTTTTTATTAATAATGGTGAAAAAATAGTTCTATAAGCTACTGTTTAAAATATTTTTTTTATTAATAATGGTGAAAAAATAGTTCTATAAGCTACTGTTTAAAATGTTTTTTTCTTTATTAATAATGGTAAAAAATAGTTCTATAAGCTACTGTTTAAAATGTTTTTTTTTATTAATAATGGTGAAAAAATAGTTCTATAAGCTACTGTTTAAAATGTTTTTTTATTAATAATTGTGAATAAATAGTTCTATAAGCTACTGTTTAAAATGTTGTTTTTTTTATTAATAATGGTGAAAAAATAGTTCTATAAGCTAATGTTTAAAATGTTTTTTTTATTAATAATGGTGAAAAAATAGTTCTATAAGCTACTGTTTAAAATGTTGTTTTTTTTTATTAATAATGGTGAAAAAATAGTTCTATAAGCTAATGTTTAAAATGTTTTTTTTATTAATAACGGTGAAAAAATAGTTCTATAAGCTACTGTTTAAAATGTTTTTTTTATTAATAACGGTGAAAAAATTGTTCTATAAGCAACTGTTTAAAATGTTTTTTTTATTAATAACGGTAAAAAAATAGTTCTATAAGCTACTGTTTAAAATGTTTTTTTTATTAATAACGGTGAAACAATTGTTCTATAAGCTACTGTTTAAAATGTTTTTTTTTATTATTAATAATGGTGAAAAAATAGTTCTATAAGCTACTGTTTAAAATGTTTTTTTTTATTAATAATGGTGAAAAAATAGTTCTATAAGCTACTGTTTAAAATGTTTTTTTTTATTAATAATGGTGAACAAATAGTTCTATAAGCTACTGTTTAAAATGTTTTTTTTTTATTAATAATGGTAAAAAAATAGTTCTATAAGCTACTGTTTAAAATGTTTTTTTTATTAATAATGGTGAAAAAATAGTTCTATAAGCTACTGTTTAAAATGTTTTTTTTATTATTAATGGTGGAAGAATAGTTCTATAAGCTACTGTTTAAAATGTTTTTTTTTTTATTAATAATGGTGGAAAAATAGTTCTATAAGCTACTGTTTAAAATGTTTTTTTTTATTAATAATGGTGGAAAAATAGTTCTATAAGCTACTGTTTAAAATGTTTTTTTTTTATTAATAATGGTGGAAAAATAGTTCTCAATAAAATTCAATTTTGCCTTTTTACACTCACACACTTATTATCCAAATGTAATTTATGATATAATACAGAATCTCAGCTGAAATAAATTTGATGTCAGAATTCCCTTTAAGAATGTTCTGGGAGCAATGAGTGTGAAGTGTTAGCAGCTAAAAATGATATCAGTTGACTGACTGAAAATTTTGTCTCCAGTAAAAATCTCCAAATGTTAGATCTCCTGGCTTGTTATAGGTATGGCCTTGATATGGTCACATTTCTAAGAAGACTAGGATATCTTTAAAATCAGAACTCAAATTATTTAATACGAGCTGAACGAGATGAGAAACTTTCACGCTGCACATTAGAGTATACATTACAACCCTGGGGGACCTTCCTGGCACATCGAACTATAGTTGGTTATTGTAGAAATCAGGAATAAACTTGAAAAACATCGAGATCGACCCGTGAAAAAGATATTGAGCAAATAACAGCAATAAGACTAGCTGGCTTCTAACAGTAGCCCTGTATCCAGGGTGTGGTTATTAAAAAGGAATTTTTTTAGGTCATATGAAATGTGGGTACTGCTATCGATCCTGACCCAATCTCCATGAACTTCGCATCGGCAGTGTTCGGTCATGCTACGTAAACACCCGAGAGATGATGAGGCGAATGGTGGCAGAGAGAAGCCGAGCGATTAGCCAATCAGCTGTCAGTAACCAGACGACAATCTTTCTAATCAGTATTGAAATTGATTAAAACCAGCAGCAATTGATCAAAGCCAGTGCATGTTTATTTCCTGTTAAATTAAAAAACGAACAAAAAAGACAAATGAATTACGAAGAGATGTGCAGCAAAGTTGAATCTTGCTATGGAGTCATTTCTTTCTGCCAGGAAAAAAAACTGTTGGCAAAAAGAAAAAAAATGTCCGAAATGTTATTACATGTGCCGCTTGATAGAAAGAAAATGTATTATTATTTATTAACAATTATTATTATTATTATTATTATTATTATTATTATTATTATTATTATTATTATTATTATTTTATTATTATTTTTTATTATTTCTTCTTCTTCTTCTTCTTCTTCTTCTTCTTCTTCTTATTATTATTATTTATTATTATTATTTATTATTATTATTTATTATTATTATTATTATTATTATTATTTATTAGTATTATTATTATTATTATTATTATTGTCATCATTATTTATTAGTATTATTATTATTATTATTGTCATCATTATTTATTAGTATTATTATCATTTATTATTATTATTATTTATTATTATTATTATTTTTTATTATCATTTATTATTATTTATTATTATTATTATTTATTATTATTATTATTATTTATTATTATTATTTATTATTATTATTTATTATTATTTTTTATTATTATTATTATTATTATTATTATTATTATTATTATTATTGTTATTGTTATTATTATTATTATTATTATTATTATTATTATTATTATTATTATTATTATTATTATTATTATTATTTATTTATTTTTACCAGTTGTTTAGCATTGTTTTGTTACAAAACTAAAAATAAAATTATTTATTTATTAACAGTAATTTTGCTATTATTTATTTTTTTTGCAATCTTTTTTGCAAATAAAACTGAAAAAATACGACACCGCAACGTATCGAAGTTATTGGCTGCCACCATTCGCCTGGTCATCTCTCACGTGTTTACGTAGCATGCCCAGATGCTACCGACGTGAAGTTAATGGAAACTGGTTCAGGATCGATAGCAGTACCGAAATGTGTATTAAAATATACTCTTGGGTCAATATTAAGTACCTCAAGACATATTTTAGAAAGCTTATTCCAATAACAAATACTTAAAAAAAACTTTTTTAATTCTAGTGGTCCTTTTTGGGTCCAAGCGAGAAGTTGGTCATCCAATGATCACCATGTTGGCAAGCTCTTTCCAAATAGCTTCACCCAGGATTTATTCTTTGATCCTTTTGCGTTTGTGTTTGTGTTGCATTGATGTATGCATTGATTGAATGGATATTGAAGTCAATCCCTTCAATATCTTTGTCTGGTTGTGCTGATACTTTGGATAAGCAGTTATTATTATTATAAAGGAATTTTTTTAGGTCATATGAAATGTGGGTACTGCTATCGATCTTGAATCAGTTTTTGTGAACTTCGCGTCGGCAGTGTTCGGTCATGTTACGTAAACACCCGAGAGATGACGAGCCGAATGGTGGCAGAGAGATGCCGAGCGATTAGCCAATCAGCTGTCAGTAACCAGACGACAATTTTTCTAATCAGTATTTAAATTGATTAAAACCAGAAGCAATTGATCAAAGCCAGTGCATGTTTATTTCCTGTTAAATTAAAAAACGAACAAAAAAGACAAATGAATTACGAAGAGATGTGCAGCAGAGTTGAATCTCGCGATGGAGTTATTTCTTTCTGGCAGGAAAAAAAACTGTTGGCAAAAAGGAAAAAAAATGTCTGAAATGTTATTACATGTGCCGCTTGATAGAAAGAAAAGGTATTATTATTTATTAACAACAATTATTATTATTATTATTATTATTATTATTATTATTATTATTATTATTATTATTATTATTATTATTTTTTATTATTATTTCTTCTTCTTCTTCTTCTTCTTCTTCTTATTATTATTTTTTATTATTATTTCTTCTTCTTCTTCTTCTTATTATTATTTATTATTATTTATTAGTGTCATTATTATCATTATTATTATAATTTATTATTATTAGTATTATCCTTTATTATAATTGTTATTATTATTATTATTTTTTTTATTATTATCATTATTATTATTTATTGTTTATTATTATTTATTATTATTATTATTATTAATATTATTATTATTATTTATTATTATTATTTATTATTTTTTATTATTATTATTATTATTATTATTATTATTATTATTATTATTATTATTATTATTATTATTATTATTATTATTATTAATATTATTATTTATTTATTTTTACCAGTTGTTTAGCATTGTTTAGTTATAAACAATAAATAATAAAAATTGTTACAAAAATAAAAATAAAATTATTTATTTATTAACAGTAATTTTGCTATGTTCGTTTTTTTTCAATCTTTCTTGAAAATAAAACTGAAAAAATACGACACAGCAACGTATCGAAGTTATTGGCTGCCACCATTCACCTGGTCATCTCTCAGGTGTTTACGTAGCATGCCCATATGCTACCGACGTGAAGTTAATGGAAACTGGTTCAGGATCGATAGCAGTACCGAAATGTGTATTAAAATATACTCTTGAGTCAATATTAAGTACCTCAAGACATATTTTAGAAAGCTTATTTCAAAAACAAATACTTAAAAAAAACTTTTTTTAATTCTAGTGGTCCTTTTTGGGTCCAAGTGAGAAGTTGGTCATCCAATGATCACCATGTTGGCGAGCTCTTTCCAAATAGCTTCACCCAGGACTTATTCTTTGATCCTTTTGCGTTTGTGTTTGTGTTGCATTGATTGAATGGATATTGAAGTCAATCCCTTCAATATCCATTTTGTCTGGTTGTGCTGATACTTTGGATAAGCAGTCATTATTATTCTTCCTGGATTCTACACAATGATAGAAACATATTCCCGAATCTTTTAGAAATATCTTAAGAAGCATTCAGACAAGTTAAAGAGGCGTGTGTGAGAGAAATTTTTTTATTTAGTGCAATTGCATCTAATAACATGTATTTTTGTTAGTGCAATTGCATCTAATAACATGTATTTTTTTTAGTGCAATTGCATCTAATAACATGTATTTTTTTTAGTGCAATTGCATCTAATAACATGTGGTCGGTTTGGATTGTTACCATGTGGCCCCACACATAGTGGTGAAATTTTTGTAGGCCAAAAATAATTGCGACCATATCCACTTTTACGTTTGAATACCGAGTCTCCGAGCCTATGAATGTTTTTTCTTGCAAATGAAACATGCATACCATTTTTAATTAGGCCTGCACGGAATGCAGCTTTATATGTATCAACCTTTACGATGATTGGTACTTTTGTGTCAAGATACCCAGCACAATGTTCTTGTGGATTTCCTTTTTGATAATATCCGATATTGTTTGTTGATAAACCCGTTTTCTTTTGTCATCAGATTGTGAACTGTCTTGGTCAGAGTCGCAACCTGTAACCTGTAACTGAAGGGAGAATAAATTCGCTAAAAATGAAAACAAAGAAAAAAGAAAATTAAAAAATATAACCAAATATTCTGAAGTTTGCAGACATTTTTCTGTGTTTGTTCTTCATTTTTAGCGAAGTACTTGTGTTTGTTTTCAATTCTGCGATACGCCTGGCACCGCATAAGTAAACTCCAGAATATTCACACAAAAAAAGGCCAAAACACACCAAATTCGTGACATTTGGCCCTAAAAAGGCCAACTGGTTTTGCGCACGGCCCACTAACCAGTCAGACGGCTCTTATTATGCGTTTTTATCGTTTATAGATGTCCGGCGTGAAAGCAGGTTGCACGATATTATTCTAAAAAAAAAACCCATTGACTAAAGTAAACTAACATTGAATTATTCGTATATTTTTTAATCGGGAAAAAGCGGTTAGATCTTGGTATAGGCCTTTGTTTTTAATTGAATAGCTGGTAAGCGATGATTGAAATCTTTAATTTAACTCTATTAACACAACAGGAAATTTGTAGTCGTTTCATAAAATGCCTTAAGATAATTAACACTTATTGAACCAAATTCGTATTTGAAACCTTGACCTATCGATTTCTCTAACAGTTAAACAAACAAACGTTTGAACATCGTAGGTTTCTGCTTATTTAAGAATGAAAAGTTTAAATCTCTTCTGCGACGCGAAATAAAGAAGCAGCTGCAAATCAAATTTCGGCACTCTTATAGCTGACGCACCATGTTTCCGTGACTTCGCGTCGTCAACGTTCGGGCAGGTCTCGGAAGCGCCCGAGAGTTGACAAAACTATTAACCAAAAAACATTTGCTTATAATCAGTTTATTTTCGTGAAAATAAGAAAACTAAACAACAACAAAAAATGCTTAAAAATAGTTGTTGCGGTGTTTATGTTAACAAGAGAAAAATGTAAAAAAAACAAAAAAACATTGAAAAATTTTTTAAAACAATAAAATTTGCTTAACAAATCAAACAAAATCATCATTTGAAACTTTCCGGTGCACAAACAAAAAACATTTTATTTAAAAACATTTGATTAACAATGGTTCCTTTGACAAAAAATAAAAATAATAAACATCTAATTACTAACAGTTGTTTAGCTATGGTTTGTTCGTTCTTTATTTGTATAGTTGGATTTTAGTTTGATTTTCTTCGTCGTAATTTATCGGCTGCCAGTCTTCAATTTAGCGTTTAGCAGTTTTTGCCTCGTCAACTCTTGGGCGCTTCCGTACCCTGCCCGAACGTTGACGAGGCGAAGTCACGGAAACATAGTGTGCCAGCTATAAGAGTATTGATTTACTCCTCTCCAGGAGTTAGGCACAAGGCCAGTTTTTATCTTACTCCCACAAGTAAGATGTGACCCAAGGTCGGGTCGGGAAAATGGGGTTTAAAAATTGCCTGGGCAGCCCCGTCGGCATTCCCCGGTAGGGGCGCCCCAGGCAGTAAGCAATAAACTTACTTCTCCCCAAAGAGGGGAGGCGAAGCCTGGAAGGTTGGACCTCTTAGAACTGCATAGGACAGACCCATAGACCGGCGTAAATCAAGCCCCGAAGGCCAAGACAATACCAGTCGATGGGGTGCAGTATTCATCGGAACAGATACTACACTTTGATCAGCTATAAGAGTACCCAAATTTCAATATGGCTCTAGCAACACATTTATAACAGGCTGCGGTGAAAAGTAAATCTCATTTTTTATGATGTCTGTTTGTCTCGTTTTCAATTTTTATGGATGTGTATTTTCTTATGAGTGAATAAACGGCATGAGATTATCTGTTAGGAGCTTATCTGCGAGTTAGATGTTTGGGAGAAACGGAGATGAAAGAGACTAAAACGCTTTGATTGAGGTGAATTAACAAAAAAAAACAAACAAACAAACAAACAAACAAACAAATATTTCATCTTTCTTTTGACGCCTTGGATTTTTTTTGTGGAAAAGGCATTCGTGTTTGTCTGACGCAGTTCTAACTTGCTGTTTCTTCCAGCTCATACCAAAATGTGATTTCTTACAAAAGGTAACTCTTTGTCATCAGCATCAATGAAAAACATCTCTCTAATAATGGTTCTTCTAGCTGAAAAAGAAAAAGCAAAAATAAAATCTGATTTCAATAATTGTCTACATAGATATACACAAAAAAAAGAATGAAAATAATAATAATAATAATAATAATAATAATAATAATAATAATAATAATAATAATAATAATAATAATAATAATAATTAAAAAAAAAAAAAAAAAAAGTCTGAGGAGACTTGTTGTCACTCAGACTCCAGGGAATACCACAGGTTGTTGGCAGTGGGCGATCACTGACGATGACCAGTGTGATAACTCCTAGTGAGTAAATAATAATAATGATATCGTTTATGAAACTCACTAAAAATTATTCTTGCTTTAAGTTTAAAACACAATTCATGAACTTTCATATTTGCAACTTTCGAAAACTTATTTCAAATCCAAAACATTAAAAATACATGCATTCATTTAAAGAAAGATTACAGAGAGACTTTTGGTTACTGTAATATTGAAAAGCAAGATAAAAGAATGCCAACTTATATCTATTTGATAACATATTGAAAATTGTTAAAACTTCGATGAAATTCAGCTTTTTTTTATAATATAAAGAATATTCAAATCTTAATTAATGTGAATAATTTATTAAAATATCAACAAAATGAAACGTTTGGTTCATTCGAACTACTATTCTAATTTTGGTTGTTCTATTCACAGCGTTTCAGCCGATGTAACCTCCGACCTTCTTCAGGTGCATCTTTTGGAACTTGAGAATCTCTATGTCGAATTCAGAAAGCTATAGAGAATGTCGAACTGAACCCTTTATTTAATACACGGAGGTAGATTGTTTTCGTTCCGTCAGCCATAAGTGGGTAAAAGTGTTAATTAAATATATATATATTTTTTTTACTTAGTTCATCCCAAACAAGGAAAGTTGCCACTGTAGACGTAAGGGGCTACTAATAATTAGGGGGGGGGGAGTTGTTTTTTTTGGGGGGGTATCCTAAATTGGAAGCTGTTCACATTAGTTTTAAATTTCTGCATGTCGGTACAGTCGGGGAAACAGGGAGCAGGGAGGGAGTTCCAAAGGTTGGCAGCTTGAAGAAAGAAGCTATTGGAGTAGAAGGCTCTCCTGCATCTGAGGACCTCCACAGTGAATGGATGAGATTTAGCTGTTTGTCAGGTTGGTCGAGTGTAATTACGTCAAGGAGGAACCAGAGAAGCACATTCCATTGAAGTACTTGTAAAACAAGCACAAGGATGCAACATTGCGGCGATGGGACAGGGGCTGGAGCTGGGCAGACAGTATGAGACCTAGTAGATTAGAAACTCTTTTTTTGGACCTTGTCTAAGAGGTAGAGACTAGTGGACGGTGCAGCAGCCCAAATGTGACAACAATACTCTATGCATGGGCGGATGGTGGCTTTGTAGAGATATAGGATAATGTCATATGTGAGAAGTTTTCTAGCTCCGTAGAGAGAGCCCACCTTCTTTGCAGAAAATATTGTTGCTATTAGTTATTATCGCCTGTAGTAAGGATTGAACCTCGAACCCCCTGAAGACTGTCACCTAGAATGCCTTTATCCATTGTACCATCTATAAGTTCCTGAGTTTGACATAAAGATTTGCAAGTTTGAAAAGATTCATCTGAAGAAGGTCGGAGGTTACATCGGCCGAAAACTTGTGAAAATAACAACCAATATCAAAATAGTAGTCTGAATAATCCAAATTATCAACCGTCATCTAAAAACTTCCGAAACAATAAAATGACATATGGTTGATTAATCAAATGTTCATATCTTGTAAAGTTTATTTTGTAAATTGAAACGAATTGTAATCTTGAAATTGGATGAAAAACTTAAAATTTCATCATACTTCACTTTAGTAAATGGAGTTTTTTTAATTACTTTTATGATTTAAAATTCATTGTTGGCCCTTGTTAATTATAAGAAAACACTCATTATCGAGTTGCCATACATGATAGCCAATGATATATATATATATATATATATATATATATATATATATATATATATATATATATATATATATATATATATATGTCTTTTTCTCTAAAAGTTACATAATATTTTTATAAAAAATAAATTATACTCTGCAAAAAAAGATTTCTAAATGAAAGCCCATAAGGAATAAAAATGGAAACTTTTGTAAAGACATTTATTAGAGAGAGATTTGTGCATTTCACTCACTGACACTCTTGTTCAAATCTACAATTTCAACCAATATCTTTTTCACAATGTCTGATTCACTCCAATTTCCATGAGTCAATGACGATTCATTCATTTTTTAATCTTCACTCACAGATAAATACACCTTCTTCGTTGTCTTCCTCTTCTTCTTCTTCTTCTTCTTCTACTTTTTGCAGTTGATGTTGTTTGTGTTGCTCTCGTTCGTCTTCTTCCTCTTATCCTTCTTCCTATTGTTGTTGTTCTTCTTCTTCGTCTTCTTCTTCTACTTTTAGTTCTTCTTCTTGTCCTTGTTGTTGTTGCTTTTCTTCTTCTTCTTCTTCTTCTTCTTCTTCTTCTTCGTGTCCTTGTTGTTGTTGTTGTTCTTCTTCTTCTTCCTATTGTTGTTGTTTTTTTTCTTCTTCTTCTTCTTCTTCTTCTTCTTCTTCTTCTTCTTCGCTTTCTTCTTTTTCTTCTGTTTCGTGTTCTTCTTTTCCTTCTTCCAGATGTAATACTTTTGATTTCTTGTTTTGTTCCGATGGTTTGTAAGCAAACGACCATCATCTGGTCTCACTTTTGCACCACGTAAACTTTTAAGGAGGAGATGTTTTTTTAGTTTTTTTTTATTGCATGTCCATTCCTTTTACTCTTCGGACGGATGGGGTGACACACAACACAAGTCAAGAAAATCACCTCCCACGTCGTCTTCGCAATGCATCTAACTCGTTCATCATAACCAGTTTTGTATTCTATACATTTTCACCTGTTGTTTCGGCACCAGATTATTATTACTATCATTATCATTATTATTATTGTTGTTATTGTCTCGTTGTTGTCATTTTGTTATGTATTGATCCTGCTGCTTTACACTCGTCTTCTGCCTTGCAAACTGGTTGTCATCACGTGTGTGCGCGCACTCACACGTGCCATCCTCCCATCCACCTTCTTCCCTGCCCCCTATCCTCTTTAATGTCTTATGCCCGTCGATTGGCTCTAACCTCGTTCTTTTGTTATTTAAGCCGCAATAAAACTATTTACTTTGTTCGCCGTTCTTGTGCACGCGATGCACAAAGACATCGCATGAAAAATTCTCTTATCTATATTTTTAAACATCCTGTGAGATTTTAAAGTATATTCTTCCAATGTTAAATCACAAATTGAACGTTTTTCATAAAGTCTTTTAATTCTGTCTTCAAACTACACAATCTGATGTCCTTTAACAGAAATGCCTGATTGTTTAATATTTTTCTCTAACTGAAAACTGTGACTCTCTTCTTTTTTTTCTCGATCAAATTATCTGCAAACGATTTGAATATCTAAGCAAAACGTCTATTTATTACCGACCATTTTTGAAATAAAGTCCCTTCAAGAAATCGTTTGTAGTTTTTATCTCCCCTCATCGATTTGTGAAGCCAGATGTGTTCGTTTTTGTCTTCCAGTCGATCAGTGATAGCACTCCCTCCAATGTTGTAGAGAAACGGATTGAAAACCTCAACTCGCACTTCACCGGCAGCATCTACCGTAACGTTTGTCGATCCCTTTTCGAAAAAGACAAACTTCTCTTCTCTTTTATTCTTTGTGTTGGCATAATGAAGAGCAGGTAAGTGGTTTTCTCACTGCTAATAATAACGACGGATGCCATGACACGCTGCCTTCGGTGATTCTTCATTGCAACTCCAAAAAGACAGAAGGTGTCCATTCTCCCAAACAGAAATTACTTTCGTACCGATCAGATGAAGAATTAGATGGATTTTGACACGAGCTGCATTTGGAGTTCACATCTACTCTTTCAATTTTCATGCTCGTTAGAATTCGAAATCTTTGAGATGAGGATTAATAATTTGGATTACTGTGTTAGGGTCGAGGGTCGTGTTCCCCCGATTATGGACGTGTTCAGTAAATCAAGCAATGTTGCATGCAAAAGACAGAGTAATAATTAATAAACAAAATGAGGTAGTTCAAATAACGTTTATTGAACGTGTGTGTACGTGGAATGATGAAGTGTGTGATGTATGCATGTGTGTCGATGGAAAAACAGTTCTTGAAAAAGGTATAAGAAGAAATGAATCCGGCGTGTGGAAAGTCATTGAAAGCCGTACACAAAGAAAATGAGTTGAGAACTCTTACCGTTGTTTGAACACGTGTGTTGGTAGTTGTTTTGCCGAGACCAGTTGAAGAGAAAAGCGTGAGACGAAGCGCTAGTGTATTAGCGTCGTTCTGTCGACCAGAGAAGAGATAGAGAGAGAGAGAGAGAGAGAGAGACGGAGCGCTGGTACCAGCGTTGTTCTGCCGAGGCTGGTCGGTGAAAGAGAGAGATGGATTTTCCGTTTGCAACGGTTTTTATAGTCCGAAGGGCAGATAACTCTGGTGTCGTTTTCAGCGCCACCTGTCGGTGAAAAAGCGACACCTAACGGCCAACCGGTGTAGTTATGTTTTGAAAGGAGGAGATAACTGCTACAACTGCTTTCATCTTCGATTTTATTCTCCCAACGTTTCAACCGATGTAACCTTCGACCTTCTTCAGGTGCATCTTGTCGAACTCAGGAATATTTATATCAAACTCAGGAATCTGTAGAAAATTTCGAACAGAACTCTTTATTTAATCCACGGAGGTAGCTTGTTCTTGTTCCGTCGACCATGATCGGGTAGAAGTCTTAAGTAATTCGTAGTTGTATTCTTAGTATCGCCCCTACTGAGGATTGAACCTTCAACTTTCAGAAAACTGTCACTTAGAACTTATTATTACTTATCACTTATATCCGTTGTTCCATGGGTCATGGCTGATGGAACGACAGCAAGCTACTCCCATGGATTAAATAAAGGGTTCTGTTAGAAATTCTGTACAGATTCACAAGTTCAACATAAAGATTTTCAAGTTCAACAATATGTAGTATAAGAAGGTCGGAGCTTACATCGGCTGAAACGTTGTGAGAATAAAATCCAAGATGAGAACAGTAGTCCAAATAATCCAAGTTTATGTGTGTATGCACTTCCGACAGAAATAGATTCAAATAAAATGGGCAAATACCTTTCCATAGTTTTTTGCTTTCTATCTGCTTAACCTTGCAGGATTATTTTATTCTACGTAACTAAAATAGATGATTTTTTTTTTCTGACTTCAGAAACCAAAAAACATGCGTTTTCTGCCCCTATTTACTTGTCTCTCCACAAGGGCAGAGTTAGAGGAAAGATCGTTTTATAATGTGGGGAAAATCCAGCTCCCTAAAAAGGGGAACTTTGAATTGGGGACAAAAATAAAAATTTCTTCAGTCTACAAAGATTTCTTTACTGACCGATGACAGAAAAGATGAAGTGTAGTATCAGAACAGATACTACACTTTGCTCCTAGCCAAAATACCAAGAAGATGTCAAGTCTGAGAATAAAACGATTAGAAATAAAATATTTAGGAAGGTGACGGTGGTTAAGTGGATAACGACACTGACTGACGACCTGGGTGTGCCAAGTTCGAATCCAGTCGATTCCATAATACCACTTTCACTTAGGAATGTTGACAAGCATTACGTGGTCCCTCTTGCAAGAATGCTGACAACAGAATCAAACCGGTCAACAAAATTGTACCATTCTGATTCATAGGAATTTATTTACTAATAAAATATTTTTTTCTAGAAACGAAAACATCGGTGAATAATTATGATTAGGATTGATTATAATCTTTTTTTTTTTTTTCTTTTTTTAAATTTAAATTTTTTTTTTTTTTTATTTTTTTTAAATTTTTTTTATTTTATTATTATTATTATTATTATTATTATTATTATTATTATTATTATTATTTTTTATTTTTTTATTTTTTTAATTTTTTATTTTATTTATTTGTACTCACTAGGAGTTCTCACACAGATCATCGTCAGTGATTGCTCACCGACAACAACCAGTGGTATTTCATGGAGTCTGAGTGACAACAAGCCTTCCCAGATTTTCAGTATTCTTAACTCATTTTCGATAACGATGCGGTATCGCAACAGCCGCTTACCATTGATTTCTCGCTAGTAAGGACGATTGGTCTTCTCTGGGATTTGGGTGGCAATAAGCCTCCTCAAGGTCTCAGCATTCTCCACACTTTTCCAGTGGAGGTCTGGTTTGTGCTGTCCCTCCTCGGTCTTCTCGACCCTCTACAAATATTTTGTCTGGTGTCATCCTCGGTCGACACCATTAAGAAAAAAAAAAAAAAAATTTTTTTTCATTTTTCATTTTTTTCAATTTTTTCATAATAATAATAATAATAATAATAATAATAATAATACGCTAAAACAAATTCATGTTTGTACGTACGCTATTACCCTCTACCCCCTATTTTTTAAAGATGGAGTCAACCACTCGTCAAAGATACAAACAAAGTAATTTTTAAAAATTTCATCTGATGCTGCTGTTGTGTCGAACTTGAAACTCAGACTAAAATACACTTCCTTGGCCTTCGAGCTAGGACCAAAGTGTAGTATCTGTTCTGTTCCAATAATGGTACAATAATATTGTGGGTCTGCGATCGTCGATAGAATAGAAATATGTGACAAACTACCACAAGGCTTTTGGAGATAGACCCCCATAATCTGACATATTCTGAAACTACATTAACCAGAGTACTTATATTTCTTAAGTTTGAACAAAAGTCGTACAATAATATAGTGGAGTTTGTGTTCGCGCTAGACGTCCATAAAACATAAATATGTTACAAACTCCTACAAGGGTTTTGGAGATAGACCCCCATAACCTGACATATTCTGTGAAATACAACTGTGGAATTTCCACTAGTTATAGATCATTATAAAAACAGGCCAATAATATTAGGTCCTTCTTAATATTCTTCAGAATTGTGTGATCTATTCCCTGCTTCTTTTGTTCCAGCTCGTTTGACTTGTTGGTCTAGTGGTCTCCATCAATTCGCTGTTTTTATACCTTATTATAATACAGCTTCATATTCCAGTAGCTTCTTTCCAAGAACTGCAGGCTTGTGGAACTCTCTTCTTGCTGACTGTTTTCCTTCTGCCTATAATCTTGGTCTTTTCAAGATGAAGACAAATAAGCATCTCCTGTTTTTGTGACAATCATATTTTGTTCTTGTTAGCTCCTTACATCAAGTGGCTTCACGCCTTGTCTGAAGCGATTTCTATAAAAAAAAGAAAAAAAAAACGTCCATAGAACATAAATATGTCCCAATGAAGTTGTTTCGCTGTACGTAGTGGTCCTAGTTCCGCCTGTTTGAGGTCAGCACGTAGTGTGCCCAGTAGATTTGTGCAGTGCAGTCCTAGTCACGGTTGGTAGGCTTGCGAGCCAGTAATGGCAAAGTCTAGTGCCCTCTGTGCGGGAGTGTCAGGGTCCATTCGTAGGACATAGCTTAACATAGACCATCTTTGTTCAGCGACCTTTGTGGAGAGGAGTTTTTCATTGCACAGCTTGTATAGTGCCTTGTTGCTGATAAGTTTTTTCGGCCAGCAGTGACCTGTGATGGAACGGAGGTGTCTGCGGTGGCACACATCCAGCTTGTCAAGCATGACTTTTGTTATTACCCAGCTGTTGCAATTGTAGAGCATGATGGACACGCAGTACGCGTTATAGAGACGGAGTCTAGTCTTCAACGGGATCTTGGTTCGTCGGGTTAGTCACATGGAAACTGTAACAGAAGGGTTTTGGAGATAGACCCCATAACCTTACATATTCTGTGAAATACAACTGTGGAATTTCCGCGGTCCCACTAGTAATAGATAATTATCAAAATAGGCCACTGATTTTAGTTCCTTTTTAATATTCTGGTGCAGACAGCTGAGAGGACCCTCGTTTGAAAATCGTTCGGTAACAGCTTGCGATAAGTAAGATTATGCAATTACTGCTGACTTTTGTTTTATGTGCATCACTGTTATTGCAGTTACACCGATTGCGCAAAGATTTATTGTCTACATGATAAGCATATAATCAAAACAAGTTGTTGGCATCCTAGGTTGTCTCACTTTTGTCGCATAATTTTCCAATTATCGCAAACCGTTTATATTCATTCTGTAACGAGATATTTGCTTATTTATATTCCGCAGACAAGCAGCTGTTGTGTATGTTGGGCTTCACATGTTGATCAACTCAGCGGTTCAAGCTAGAATGGGATCATTATTTCACTCGCAGCACTCAATATATATATGTACGCGATAGTATTGATTATTCATGCTTGACATGGAGCCAATTGCTTTCTGAATCACTTTCCTGACCTCTGAGCTAGGATCAAAGTGCAGCATCTTTATCACTATAGACCAAAGGTTGACCAATGACACCCATTTTCCCACACTTTTGATGGCCTTGTGCCTAATTTGTATTGAAAGTTTACAAACTTTTATATTTTGTGCAAATAAATAATTCAAAGTGTGGTATCTGTTCTCTACTAAGGTAGAGAAGGAGAAATCGTTCTTGACTGGGGCAATTTTAATTTTTGTACCATCCAGAGTGGTGCCCCTTTTTTTGGGAGCTGGATATCCTCCATATAAAAACCCGACCGTGTATCTAATTTTTCCCTCATGGGGAGGCAAGTAAATGGGGCTAATTTATTTGTTTGAAACTAAATAGTTACCGCATTTGGGGAAAACAGTAACAACTGCATTGGAAATAATGGGAAAATGGACAGCATCATTGGAATCGCAGGTAGGCTGATTGATGATAAGCAGTTTTTGTGCAAGAAGTGTAAGATGGTGGAGACGGATGAGAACTCAGATGTGAAAAAAGTATGTTTGGATGACAAGGCTATTGAGGGTGTTCACGAGGTTTTGTTATCTTGGTTATACGATTGGAGCACAGGGAGGAGCTGGTGCTAGTGTGATTGCAAGAGTTAGGAGTGAATGAAGTAAGTTCAGGAAACTTCTGCTATTACTAACCAGCAGAGCATTACCAGTTGTTTACCAAGGGAAGATGCTATCGGTCATGTGTATTCAGTATGATGATGTATGGAAGTGAAAGCTGTATAGTGAGGGTTGAGGACATGTGTTGCATGGACAGAATTAATACAAGAACGATACACTGGATGTGCAATATGAGTCTTAAAGACACGCTTATATCTGATGAACGCACAGGAAGATTAAATCTCGACAGTATAGGGAGATGTGTGCAGAGCAGGAGACTCTGTTGGGTTGGTTATATTGAAAGAATGTATGAGAGTTCTTGGTTTAGTAGATGTAGAACAGTTGAGGTAGCAGGGTCAGTTGTCAGGGGAAGAACAAGGAAAACATGGGAGAAAGTGATACATATGGACTTGAGAGAAAGCAGGACAAATAAAGACCTGGACAGAGATAGGTTAGTTTGGAAGTCAATTTTTTAAAGCCGTCCAACACATGCCAACATGTAAAATGGACGTTAAACCGAATATGATGATGATTTATTCGGAAATGTCAGATTTTAAATAATAAAAAAACTATTTAGAATTCATGACATATTGGCTTTTTTTGGAAAGTTTTCAAGACGGTTGGCATCTACATTGCACACTTACCTACAATGACACTTTCTGAAGCGCAGGAGAAATTAGTTTGAAGGTTTACACATATTTTTGAAAATGTACATTTCAATACAGAATTAGAAGACGTTTTTTTTAATTTTCTGTAAAATGATTCTTGGCAGTAAGATTTTAAATCTATTTAAATATTCTAGCGGTAAGATTGATGAAGATGTTTGGCGTTTTCTGTTGACCGGTGGAGTGGCCTTAGATAATCCCTATCCGAATCCAGCACCCGAATGGTTGACTGAAAAATCTTGGTCAGAAATAGTGAGAGCTTCCAAATTGCCTGGTTTAAAAGATTTTATGCCGCGTAAGTTTTACTCACATTTCTCTCTCTTTTCATTTGGAACCTTTTTTTATAGAGAAAACATTTTAATTAGAAAACTTTTTGAATAGAAAACTGTTTGAATAGAAAACTGTTTGAATAGAAAACTTTTTGAATAGAAAACTTTTTGAATAGAAAACTGTTTGAATAGAAAACTGTTTGAATAGAAAACTGTTTGAATAGAAAACTTAATGAATAGAAAACTTTTTGAATAGAAAACATTTTGAATAGAAAACTGTTTAAATAGAAAACTGTTTAAATAGAAAACTTAATGAATAAAAACATTTTTGAATAGAAAACTTTTTGAATAGAAAACTGTTTGAATAGAAAACTGTTTGAATAGAAAACTTAATGAATAGAAACATTTTTGAATAGAAAACTTTTTGAATAGAACATTTTTTGAATAGAAAACTGTTTGAATAGAAAACGGTTTGAATAGAAAACTGTTTAAATAGAAAACTTAATGAATAAAAAAGTTTTTGAATAGAAAACTGTTTGAATAGAAAACTGTTTGAATAGAAAACTTTTTGAATAGAAAACTGTTTGAATAGAAAACTGTTTGAATAGAAAACTTTTTGAATAGAAAACTGTTTGAATAGAAAACTGTTTGAATAGAAAACTTTTTGAATAGAAAACTGTTTGAATAGAAAACTGTTTGAATAGAAAACTGTTTGAATAGAAAACTTTTTGAATTGAAAACTAAAAGAGAGGGCACTCAAAATTTACTCCCCAATGCCACATGCGTCATTGATCTGCCATTTTAAAAATTTTTATTTTTTTTAAAACTTTGATTCACTCTAAACAAAGCATGTTGCCATTGAAGCATAAGGAGGGGGGAGGCTATTGTGGTAAAAAGTCAGATTTATAGGTGGCAACTTGAGTGGGGAGTTGGGAGGCAAGATGTTTGTTCGCATTACATTTAACTTTCTGCAGATTGGTACTGTCGAGAAAAAGGAAGCAGTGAGGAAATTCCAAAGACAAGTGGTCCAAGAAAAAGAAACTATCAGAGTAGACAATGTTCCGGTATCTAGGGATCTCTACAGTGAAGGGGTGGGATTTAGCAGCTAGTCAGGTGTGTCGGGGGTATTTTCGTTTAGAGGGCACAAGTGTAAGTTCATAAGAATACATTTCATGAGAGTAATAAAACAAGCGAAGGGAGGGGGGTCACTATGTGGTGATGCGACAGCGGCTGGAGCTTGACAGACAGTGCAGTACGTATAGGTTAGAAATTCTGTTTTACACCGTGACCAAAAAGGAGACGCTAGTGGTTGGTGCACCAGCCCAGATGTGGCAACAATACTCCATGCACGAGCGAATGGTGACTTTATAGAGATATAGGATACTGACAGATGTGAAACGTTTTTTAGCCTACCTTCTTTGCAGCTGGCGTGGCAACATCTTCTATGTACATATTTCAACTCATATTGCTTGAGAATGTCAGGCCGAGGAGTTTGAACGTTGGACTCTTGGAAAGTGTTGTTTCATCCATGACAATTGGAGGTTTAGAAAGGTTTCTTATAGCTGTTAAAGAAAAGGAGGTTTGTTTTGGTAGCATTAAATGTGACCTTCCATTTTTAGCCCTATTCTACTACAGATACAATACATAATGCGTTGTGTACCTTTTAAATGAATATGAATGCAAAATCATTTGATCACATTCATACATGTTAAATGCACCAAACAAAGCATTTATCGTGTAAAATTTCTAAAGGCAAAATGGCTTCATTGTGTGACAATCTTAATTAAGTAATAAAAACTAAGTAACTTTTATTTATCATTTTTGTGGAATGTAATTCTAAAAATTAATCTAAAAATAAGTTGGGATAAGAAAAACTACCAAACTATATCCTTCTATTCTATTTTATATTGGTATCTAGAAGAAAAGAATACCCGTCCCAGGACGGTTAAAATTAATTCCCTAAAGACAGAACAGTTTTGCACCACTTTTATGTCAACTTACGAAGATTAAAATCAACATATAATGATACTAAACCTGATGTCAAGAATCCTTATTCCAATTTTGCTCAAAATCCATTAGATGATTTTGATTCTAGAAAATCGCTAAAATTTAACACTTACACTTAATGGATCTTAAGAAGAAAGTGAAATTCAAGGAATCTTACTTAATTGGTGTCTAATGACTATGGATCAAATTCAATGCAAATCTGAAATATTTGATTTTTCAAATGGGAGGTCGTACCCATATTATTCTCCTAAAAACCCTTTAACATATTCTAAAGAAACTGAAATTTGAGGAATATTTATTAATATCTATTGTTAAAATTTCACAAAAATCAGGGTATCCGAATTTTCACGAAGGACTCCCCCCTCTTTCTACCTTACATAAGACTTAATTGAACTAAATATAGCCAACATTACGACCCCTTACTGTTTGTTTTTTATTCGTTTTTCTTCAATGTGTTCATGGTGTTAAGTTAATTTGATATCCAGCATTGATTATAAGTGAGAGTTATTTCTTTTGCTCCCACTTAAGTCCTACTCCCACTTAGAGATTGCCCTGCTTGTTTTCAGTGCTAAAAAATGGAAAACAGTTGGCGGTCGACATTTAGAAAGGGTTGGAAGGATCTTACTAACCTGCCTATGATTTTCTTTTGTCTCTTTGTTTTTTTTTGTTTTTTTGTTTGTTTGTTTATTGTCCCACTCCCCATCTTTTTCTAATGAAATTGTTTATAGCTTTTGTAAATGAAATTGATTTTAAATCATTGGGGATAAGTGAAAGGGTTATTTTTGCTTAAGGTAAATCCTTCAAGCAATGAACTTAATTAGTCCTCCTCACATCATGTCTAAGAATGGCATCACTTTTATCTTTTTATTTTCAGACTTTCAAAAAAACCCTGATCTCTGGAAGAAGATGTATGATGACAGTGCACCAAATGTGTTTCCATTGCCATCAGACTTCACTGAGCTGACCCACATGGAACAGATGGTGATCCTGCGATGTCTGCGACCAGACAAAATGATACCCAAAATTCAGGAATTTATTATCAACAATCTTGGTGCAGCTTACATAGAACCACCCACATTCGATCTGGAAGGTTCCTTTGCTGATTCCCATTCGTGTACTCCTTTGATTTTTGTTTTGTCTCCGGGAGCTGATCCGATGGCAGCACTGTTGAAATTTGGGAGGGACAAAGGGTTTCACCAAAAGATTCAAACCATTTCTTTGGGACAAGGACAGGTTAGATATATCAGCACAGCAATTTGTTTCCTTTTCGGATTGTTTTTCATCTCTTTTTGGCGATAAGAAATGTTTTAATCGATTATAAGCCAGAATGATTTCTTTGTAGAAATTGCGCACATAACACCACAGCCATCATATTTAGAAATAATAAGCAAAAAATAAAGGGGTCGACCATAGTAAAGGGCAACCTGAAGGCTCCCTTTTAGTTGGCTAATACATAGAGACGTAGAACTGGGCACCACTCCTTTCCCTGGATTACCCCACTTGCCCTTGATCCTCACCTTTTTGTTTCCTTATCGTCTTGTTTTTCAGTTCTTTATGGTGCTATGAAGCGTTTCAAGCCATATATTGAAATTGCACACATAACGCTATGGCCATCACGTTAATATTTAGAAATAATAGAATATTTTAATCAAAGACTTTCTACAGCGTACATGCAAAAAAAGATTTTTGTGGATAAAAATGTTAAATCTTGTAATTTAAACTTATTTGTTGCATTCAACTCGATGCAAATGCAAACAAAAACAGTTTAAAATAAATCTCAATGTTTGATCGATAAAAACGATATTTTATACGTTGATATTTCCTCATTCGAAAATAAAATGAAAAACAGATAATTGGAAACATTTTTATAAAAGGTTGGCAGGGCTTTTTTTTCTTGATTAAAAAAAACAAACTTGAATTCACCCCAGACAAGGGGACACATTGCCACTGAGACATATGCGGCTACTGTGGATTAGAGGCCAGAAATTAAAGGGGTCAGCCTAAGGGAGGAGTTGTGCAGCGAGATATTCGTTCACACCACACTTAAATTTCTGCATGTCAGTAGAGTCGGGGAAACAGGAAGCAGGAGGGGGAATTCCAAAAGCTGGCAGCATGAGGAAAGAAGCTATTAGAGTAGAATGCCCTATGGCATCTGGGGACCTCCACAGTGAATGGATGCGATTTGTCTGATTGTTAGATTGGTTGAGTGTATTTATGTCGAGGGGGCACCAGAGCCGCAAGTTCATCGAAGCACATTCCATTGATGTACTTGTAAAACAAGCACAAAGATGCAACATTGCGGCGATGGGACAGGGGCTTGAGCTTGGTGGCTAGTGAGGGACCTATAAGATGATTCTTTGAGAGGTTCATTAGCTGAAATGGGCATAAATTCTTCAGAATCTCAAGTGGTGTGCTTTCTTTCACATGCAGCCCAATTCTGGAGAGGCAATTACTTCTTTAAAAGAGGCTAACTAATTTTCTGTGTGGTCAAATCCCGAGCTAGATATTCTTCTCTATTGCAGATCCAGCAGTTTGTTACATGCATCCATGCACCATCACTAAACATGCATCAGGATGAATGTTTACAATTCTACTTCAGTTGCAAGATTAAACATTTTTTTTCTCTTATCCTCCAGTGGATCTTGGCCTTCATAAATGGTGACCCAGTAATAAAAAAGAAACATTTTCAGATAAAGTTGGTTTCTTCCATATCGATGGATGATCATTTTTTTAAATTTCTAATTTCTATGAATTCCCTTCATTTCTTGCCTCTAATATTTTAAGAACACTTTAGCCGTCATTTTTGAAATTAATTAATTCATTTTTGTTATTATTTCATGATTTTCCAAAATTTTCACAAGATTTATTTCCATGGAATAAACCCAAAACAATTGTTAAAATATCATTCAATTGTAAGATTTCAAAAAATATATTTTTCTCTCTGATTTCAACCTCGTTTTCTTAACTATAAACTTGAAAAATTCTTTGCTTTTCAGTTAAACGCTTTCCAATTACAATGTCAGTTTTATGTTTGTAAAGGTTTAAAAATTGTGTTTCTTTCTCAAATGATTTCAACCTGGACATTTGACTAAATTTTTATTCATTGTTACATTGGAATAGTTTTTTGTTTTTTTCTGTTTAATGATTTTGTATTTTTCTTTCCATTAATGATTTAGGGTCCAATTGCCGAGAAAATGATAATTGATGCAATTGCGAATGGATCGTGGGTTGTCTTGCAAAATTGTCACTTGGCTACCAGTTGGATGTCAAAACTGGAGAAAATCTGTGAAGAGGTAAAAACATTCAGTTTCATAATACAAAAAAAAAATGAAAAGAAAAAAAGGCAAATAAAAATGATGTTGAAAAAAAAAATAACCCCCAGCAAAAACAAGAAGAAACATACAACGTTTTCTTAGGGATAAACATGAAAAAAATTGAAACAAAAGAAAAAGGTGGAAAATTTTAAAAACGAAAAGAAACGTGTTTCCTAGGAATTTGTACAAACAAGTCGATATATAAACAAACCAATGGTACTTTTTGTTTTTTAAACATCATAAGAAAACAAGGGTTCAGCAAAAAACGTAAAACGCAAAACAAAACAACAAATTTTAGTCGGTTCCAGAGATTAAAATATTGAGTAAAACGGTAAACCGTTCAATAGCAGAAGAAAGATTCTCAAATTGTCCTGGTTCTCTCACCTATAAATACTTTAGTACTCAGATGTCAGATTCAGTTCAACTCATCATATGTTTTTAGGGGAAGTCTATGAGGTATGCATGCACAGTGTGATGATGTATGGAAGTGAGATCTGGAATGTGAGAGTTGAGGATATATTATTTTTTACTACAGGATCAGCGCTTATCAAGGAGGAGGGGGGGGGAGGCATTCAAAGATGAAGAGATCGTCAGTTGGACGATGATCGCCTCCACGAGAGGACCGGAAATAATGGGTGGGATGGCCAGAAGATTACTTAAGATGAATTGATTATCCAAGAGGACTGCTCAACAAGTATTTGTTCACATTAGACTTGAAGACAACGGCTCAACAAGTATTTGTTCACATTAGACTTGAAGACAACGGCTCAACGAGTATTTGTTTACATTAGACTTGAAGACGACCATGATGTAGTCGGTTGGGAAACAGACTCGTGGTATCTTGTTCCACAGATGGGATGTTCTCGGAAAGAAACTTTGTTCATGGAAGTTTCGATTGGTTTTTGGTGAAGAGAGAGAGAAAGGAACATTCTTTGCTGTGGTTGTAGCTAGACGAGTTCTTGCTGTGAATGTTTTACGGGAGGGGGAGGGGTACCAGGGATTGGAGCTCAGTCGAGCACCTACCATGAACATGATGGTCTATTAAAGAGAGGCTAGCATAGTATTTCTTCTGTGTGAAAGAGGCTGTAGGGACGAGAAGAGATCATCCCCGACCAGATTGCAGAGTCGATTTTGTATTCTGTCAAGACAGGAAAGAGTGCTCCAGGCGGCACCTCCCCAGATATGAAAGCAGTACCTCCCCATCTTAGGACGTATTTGGCTTTCATGTGTTATATGGAGAGAAATGGCATCAAAATGATACGATGAATGTGTAATGTGAGTCTTAAAGACAGGATTAGATCTGATGGCCTCAATCTGGACAGTATAGAGAGATGTATGCAGAACTGGAGACTTCGTTGGTTTGGTCGCATTGAAAGAATGGACGGGAGGGTTTTGGTTAGTAGATCTAGCAGTGTCAATTGGCGGGTGAAGACTAAGGAAAACATATGAGGAAGCGATAAGGATGGATTTGAGAGAGAGATAACTAAAAACCTGGTCAGAGAGAAGGTAGTTTTGAAGTCACTTTTTAAAAACCGTCCGACACATGTCAGCATGTAAAATGGACGTTATCTGAATATGATGATGATGAACGGGATCTGTAGAGAAGGAAGAAAAATCTACAGGTTATATATGTAAGAATTACTTATAAGAATAAGACGACTGATAAGTTTTGAGGTGTGGAGCTGTCATCATAAAATCTACAATAGAAGCAAATGAGAAGGACTGAAGACATATTAAAATGACTAGAAAACTCAAGACTAGTTTGTTTTTTGTTTTTTTCTACAGATTAAACCATAAGTAATTATTTCATAATCATAAAACATTAAATACATTTGGATTCCCTTAAAGAAAAACAGAATTATATATGCATTATTTGGATTATTTGAATTATTTGGATTATTTGCATTATTTGAATTATTTTGATTATTTGAATTATTTAGATTATTTGAATTATTTGAATTATTTTGATTATTTGAATTATCTTGATTATTTTGGTTATTTTGATTATTTTGATTATTTGGATTATTTTGATTATTTGAATTATTTGGATTATTTGGATTATTTTGATTATTTGAATTATTTAGATTATTTGGATTATTTGGATTATTTGGATTATTTGGATTATTCGGATTATTTGGATTATTTGGATTATTTGGATAATTAAGATTATTTGGATTATTTGGATAATTAAGATTATTTTGATTATTTGGATTATTTGAATTATTTGAATTATTTGAATTATTTGAATTATTTTGATTATTTGAATTATTTGGATTATTTGGATTATTTGAATTATTTGAATTATTTGAATTATTTGGATTATTCGGATTATTTGAATTATTTGAATTATTTGGATTATTTGGATTATTTGGATTATTTAGATTATTTGAATTATTTGGATTATTTGGATTATTTGAATTATTTGAATTATTTGGATTATTCGGATTATTTGAATTATTTGGATTATTTGGATTATTTAGATTATTTGGATTATTTGGATTATTCGGATTATTTGGATTATTTGAATTATGTGGATTATTTGAATTATTTGGATTATCTGAATTATTTGGATTATCTGAATTATTTAGATTATCTGAATTATTTAGATTATTTGGACTACTATTCTCATCTTAGATATTATTTTCCCAATGTTTTTATTGAAATAACCTCCGACCTTCTTCAGGTGCATCGTGTTGAACTTGGCAATGATTATGTCGAACTTTGGAATCTATATTGAATTTTGAATTGAACTCATTATTCAATCCATTGCACCATGGCACAACAGATAAAGGTGTTGAGTAACAATCAGTTCTAAGTGACAGTCTCCTGGAGTTTGAAAGTTCAATTCTCACTACAGCTGATACTAATTACGAATAAAATAAAAATTAGTTACTGAAGACTTTTACCTTGTTATGGCTGATGAAATGAGAACAATCTACCCCTGTGGATTAAATAAAGGGTTCAGTTTGAAATTCCATATAAATTCTGGAGTTCAACATAAAGTTTCCTCAAGAAGGCCGACGCTTACATCGGCGGAAACGTTATGAAAATAAGATGCAAGATGTGAATAATACAAATGATCGTTCTCCATCTCAAACATATTTACATACTGCAGATTTATTCATTTGAATCTAAATGTTCAGCTTTGCCTTTTAAATCGCATTGA